>CM056450.1:4095000-4695000 GCA_029783895.1 Triplophysa bombifrons
ATAAAGGATAGGCTATTTAAAATTACAAAAAAAAGAATATCTCAGTCTTTCCGAAAAGACACTCTAACAGGATACATAATGTCTTTTCATGTTTAAATTACGTAATGTGACTTTATTTAGAATACAGTTAACATATGCATAAGCCAGTGACAAATACCTTTACTACCTGATGACTGGAATCCTGAAAACGGACAGATTCATATACAACAACATTTTATATTGTCTGAACAGTGATATCTAATTTATATTTTGCAACCTTTACATTTACATTCATGCATTTGGCAAATGCTTTTATCCAAAGCGACTTAGATTGCATTATTCTATACATTTATACATAGGTACATCCTTGTGTTGTTAACACAATGCTCTTACCACTGAGCTACAGGAAAGCATCACATGTTGAATGACACACTACAGAAACTTTGCGAGGTCATAAGAAGATTGTGTGGGCCTATCAGTCATAGCAGGTGTATGTGTGTGACCCCTGCTGGTTCTTCATTATTTAAGATTATTGATTGCCCTTCGATGCTGAACTAAAATGCATTGCAGCCAGCTGTCGGGGCAGCTGCTTATGCCATTCAAAATGTGCAAACGTCAATCAAATAAAAAATTTGTTACTTTTATATTCACTTGTCCTTGATGGAGTCACTGTAAAACGCTACTGACACTCAAAATACAAAAGACTGAAATGATGGTATCATGATCATTTTAATTTGTTGTGAACACCATGAAAGAGCAAAAGCACATGTCGAGCATTGTGACCTAAAATAAAAAAAGTTTAACCTTGAATGCCTAACAAAACAAATATGATGAATTCATTTAATATGCTGTATAGTTGTGTACTGACTAAGGAAGAGTAGAGTTTTTATTAAAGATTTATTATTTCCATTGAACTGCAAAAAACCAAAGATCTTTACAAGTCTGTCAACTTTTGAGTGGATTCGTCACACAGCTTTATCATTTCTGTTCGTATTAACATTAATTTTTTATTTAGGTGGGGGGTTGAATATGATTGTAGTTTTGTATCAAGATTTGGTGATGTTTTGCACTAACAGTTGGAATAAAAAGTTGTTCAAATGCATGACTGGTTGATGTTTACAAAAAGCAACTAACAGATGTTTCAGAGGTAAAAACCATCGTTTAAAAAACTGTGTTATGTCATAATATCCACACAAACTTGCGTTATCAAAACAAGAAAAATTATTACTTAATATGTATACTGTGGATGTTTATTTTTCAACAGAACTTAAATGAGAAAATTAAAAACATCTCATGCTTAAATAACATTTTAGGATACAGCAACTCTAAACTTTAAGTGCAAGAAATGAAAAAAAAATGCATTTTTCACTATCACAAATAACCTAAGAAAAAGTGACTTTCAGAACATCAGATTGTTATTTAACTGATGTGTTTGTTGTCCAGGTATTTTCTGTTCTTTCTGTTATCATTCTTTTTAAGGACAAGGAAAATGGAAACGTGGAAACTATTGCATTGTATATTATATACGTATTATGTAAGTTTTGTGTAAATATAAATGTCAAAATAACGATTCATATATTGAGATGTATATTGATAAAAATACAATAAACCTTTTAATCAGCCCTTTAATTACTGCTGATTTTTTTGTTCATACATTTAACTAGGGTAGGGGTCTTTCAGTCTTGGGGAAATCAATTGGGCCTTTTTAGATCATATAGAGAAGTCTGTGAAAACTTGAATTACAAGAGGTTGAACAGTTAGAGGTTGTTTATGACACACAAAAAAAAGATTCCATAAAGAACCCCTTAATGAAAAGTACTTTAAAGATCCAAAAATTTTCTTTTTGTCTCTTCCTCTACTTTTATTTATAAGATTGAAAGAGTTTGCCCCCTCATTAGTCAGTGTGTTCAATGGCCTTGACTGGGTTGTGAGTTTAGTGACCTGTCCCTGCCTACCCCCGCCTGTTAACCGGCACCAATCCAGCCCGTTAAGAAGATGAGCAGGCCGTCCATCAGCCCTCCCCAGGGGATTTAGGGGGGGGAGATCTGTCTATGACCGCCTCTAACTGCCCCAGCATGAGCTACTGTTTGTTTCACTATACCACACAGACTTAAAAATTGTGCCATCATATACAGTAGCTTTATAGAATTTCAAAGACGGCAATGTTATTTAGAATAATTTATTTTTTTATGATACTGTGTTCCCCAAAAATGGCCATAGAAATTGACACACTTGACACAAGAAAGTGCCAGAGGAGAGATCAGAGGTAAGAATCCTGACTGGTTTGATTCAAGTGTCTTTAGCTTCACATTTAACTTTTACAGCAAACTCTTTATACAGTTAAGAGAACTTCCATCTTCCAGACCTGTCATTCCAGACACTTTACTGATGGAACTGTAGCTTTATTTTTCTCGCTCGGGTGAGTGTCTGATAATAATGAATGGTTGATTGTGTATATGTGAGTGTGTTTAGTCTTCTGTGCAGGGGTCTGGAACCCGAGATCTACTTAACTCTCTGATTAGAGAAACATGTTCAATGGTGAAAATAATAAGGGAAGCGAGCGGAAATAATTAGGTTTGATGTCTAAGACTTTTCTGTGTATGTTTTGTATGCAATAATGGGACACATTTTGAGAAATGCTAGGCTATACTACCAGAGCACACTGAAAGTAATATTGTATCCCACAATTTTATTAAGGACTGACATCACTTTTCTGGGGGCCAGTTTACAAAGATATTTAATTAACAGGAGATGATTAGTAGATGTAGCCCTATATATCCACAGGTGGAGTTTGTCACATTAACTACGGATGATGTTACAATGAAGCCTGACAACCAGAAAGTGTCAAAAAGCACAAAAGGAGATTGAAATACAGAAACATTAAACACGTGGTGCTGTTAGTGAAAGTTGCCTGTTCAATTATGCTTTTATGATGGACGTCTATGTTAAGGCTCCATCTACAGTTGATAGAGTGAACTGCAGAAGATATAAATTTGCCTACGAGACGAGTTATGAGTTACGATCCAAAAATAGATGACGGCCTCAAACAAACATGTGATAATCAAATAACAATTAAAGAACTTGACGCAGTAATTGGTCGTCTCTCTCTTAACAAAGCCCCTGGTTCCGATGGTCTCACAGGTGATTTTTACAGGCATTTTTGGGTAGATTTAAGAGACCTGCTGCTACAAGTCTTTATTGAAATATTCGAAACGTGTGTGCTTCCACCAACAATGAGACATGGAGTTATCATCTCTATCCCAAAACCTGGCAAAGATCCCAGAATTATAGATAACAGAAGACCCATTACGCTCAGAAATTCAGACTACAAACTCCTAACCTACATCTTTGCTGCTCGTCTTCAAACAGGGATTTCAGATCTTATTGCAGATACACAATCAGGGTTCTTAAAAGGAAGATCAATCCATAATAATATAAGATTGGTGATGGACATTATTGAGTACAGAAGCCAAATAGAGGATGATGGTTTCCTTCTCTTTCTAGACTTCTATACAGCATTTGACTCAGTGGAGCATCCATTTATTCTTTCGGTGCTCAAACACTTTGGATTTGGAATCAAATTTAGGGAGTGGGTTGGTGGTTTATATCGAGATATTAGTAGCTGTGTCCTATTGCCTAGTGGTACCACCCCAAGCTTCAAGATTAATGTGGGTATTCCTCAAGGTTGCCCCATCTCACCATACCTGTTCATCTTAGCCACAGAAATGCTAGCAATCTATATTAAAAACTGTAATGACATTAAAAAACTTAATGTACTTGGCACAGACATAATAATCAGCCAACTAGTGGATGATACAACAATATTCTTAAAAGATAGAAACCAAATTTCAACAACTATTACCAAAATTGAAAATTTTTCGAAAGCCTCAGGTCTAACATTAAACTTAAAAAAATGTGAATTGCTTGCTGTACATGACACTTCACTAAAAAACATCTGTAATATCCCTATTAAATCAGAAATTAAATACCTGGGCATTTACCTTTCCAAGGACCAAAAACAAAGCCAACTTCTGAATGTAGAAAATAAAATTAAAGAATGCAAATCAAGACTAAATATTTGGCTACAGAGGGACTTATCAATACTAGGTCGAATCTACCTAACTAAGATGGAATGTTTATCAAGATGTATTTACCCAGCCTATTCCAATGCCATTCCAAACAAATTGATTAAATCTATCAACCAAATCAACCTAAACTTCATTTGGAGAAACAGACCACATTATATGAAGAAAGGCAATATGGTTAAAGAAACAAAGGATGGAGGACTAAGTAATCGATTTTGACTGCCTTAATGGAACCTTAAAAATAAATTGGTTAAAATCTTGGATCAAACACAACAACTCCTTTTGGTATTGTATTCCGAAGGCCTTATTCAAGAAAATCGGAGGTTTAGAATTTCTTCTTCGAGCGGACTTTAATATTAACAAATTACCCATATCTCTGTCAGAGTTTCACAAACAAATACTCTTATATTGGAAAATGTTATACGTACACAACTTCTCACCCCATACATCTGTACTCTGGAACAACAGATATATTTTGCACCGCAACCGATCTCTGTTCTTTGAGGATTGGTATGGGAGAAACATTTGGTCCATGGCCGACTTGATGGATACCAACGGTCATTTCTTCAATTATGAACAATTTTGCATCAAACATAATTTCAAACCCTCAAAATCAGACTTTTCTAAATTACATAAAGCCCTACCCCAAGGTTTTGTCCTTCTAACAAGAAACATTACATCATACTATTCGATACAACCTCAATTGGCCCCACTATTAATTCAAGGTATCTTTATTCTAGATAAGAAATGCACAAACGACTTTATTAGAAAATGTTTTACTGATTATTTTCATCCTGAAAGCCAGAATAAGAATAACATCCTACAAAAATTTGATAAAGACTCGATCACTAAACTAAGAACAATGTATCAAACACTCCCTATACCTCCCAAAGTGAAAGAAACACACTTCAAAGTAATGAACAATATTTACCCCTCTAAAAATTTACTGAGTCTTCGCTTTGGTATAGATGACAATACATGTACATTCTGTGAAAATTATGTTGAAACTACGGACCATTTGTTTTTCTCATGTAATGTGATACAAACATTTTGGTGTGATATACATAAATGGGTAAAGCAACAGATGTCTTCATTCCCAACCTCTTTCTCCAGGGACGATATAACATTTGGATTGATATTGCAAAACAAGGGTGATGAACTCTGTACTAATACAATTGTTTGTCTAGCTAAATTCTTCATCCACAAATGCAGAATTGTGAAATCATTTCCCAAATTTGTTGTTTTCTTAAATGAATTTAAACTGTATATGAAGTCTTTAAAAATGTTGAAAGGTCCTAAAGCACAAAAAATATATGATACCCTAAAACACTTCCCAACTGAGGTTAATAGCTGAACAATAACGGAATTTTCCCCTTGTGTCATATTGTAAATTTTAATTTATGTTATTTACATCTTATTTCTTTTTTTTTCTTCTAAGACTGAATATATATATTTCCTGTTTGTATTAAGTGCTGCTCCCTCTGGCTATATCTTTTCTGTACTATATTGTAAAGTAATGGATGTTATGTAGCCATTTTTGTTTGTAAATCTTGGAAATTTCAATAAAAAAAAAAAAAAAAAAAAAAAAAAAAAAAAGAGTTATGAGTTACGACAGTAGAAAAAACATCCTGTGTTTTTGTCTGTTTATTCCCAATATATGCGTTGAGAATTGCGTAAAATATGAATTAAAATGTTCGCATGAAATTCTTCACGTACTAATCATGATTTATAAATAAAAATAAACATTCATGCATAAGATCCCTTACGAAGATTAACCATGTTTTTATTATAGTAAAAATTTAGTAATATGGTTTGCTACATTACCATTTGTTTAAATGGCTTTACTACAAGGGTTGCTGAGATCACTGTTCATTTGTGATTATTACTCCACGGTTTACCGCAAGTTTTTTTTTTTTATCAAATATTGCGGAGAAACGTTTCTTGGGGGGATTTAACGTTGCAACATCGACATTGACAGGTCTGTGTTGTTTAACTGAAACCGATCGGAGATCAGCTGAACTGAGCAGCACACGGCGGCGAATACAAGATCCGGTTCTTGTGGAGTGAGCCATGCACTTCGTGGTCTCTTGTGATTGGTCGACCTTTGGACCAATGAACTGCAGACATCTGTGCAGCCACTCACCACCAGTGCTGAGCAGCCGAATGCACCGATAGTCACAGGATCCGGCTTGAGAGGGGAGTGTGCGGGAAGGGAGAGAGAGCGCGTGCTGGTTAATTTTCAGAAATTAGCAAAAATGCAAATTATTACATTATTTCAGATCGTTTCGGTCGCATTGTCGGCGTTTACTGTCAATGCAGCAGTTTATTTTCAAGAGCAGTTTCTGGATGGAGGTGAGTGTGTGTTATTTTGATCTATAGGACACAGTATTCATGAGTGACATGGTATTAGTTATATCGTGACAATAAACGATAAACCGAATGTTTATGCTCTTCTTTGTTGAACTAGAAAGGTTTCTTTTTCGTTTTCAATTATACATGGGTAATTGAGGTTAGAAATAAACATCCTGCAAATTAATACGTGAATCCTAGAAGTTAACGTTAGCTGATCCTTACAACGAATATGTCACCAAAGAACCCTGTTTAAACTGTTTAAAAAGTTACTTTGAAACTGTAATTGTATCAAAATGGTAAGTGACAGCTTTGGTCCAGCAGTAGGTTACAAAATGAAACCAAATCCTGCCATTCCAGAATTAAGTGTGAGTTTCTCATATGAGGAAGTGTCAAGATACCAGCTTTCCAGTGATTTCCTTAAAATATAAAAAAACATTAAATGTGTGTTGAATATCGATCAGACTTTCCACCCTCATAAAAACTTAAATGTAACTCTTTTTAATACTTTACATAAAGTTCTTCCAGATAAATGGGGTCGATATAATTGTGCTATATGCCATTGATAAGATGCAAATTGCTAAAATCATAATCTTAAAGAATTGAAGTTCAACTTCACACTTACATTTTTGTATTTGTGTTCTAATTTATTTGCCTCTAATTTCCATATCTGGATTTTCAGATGCCTGGAAGAGTCTGTGGGTGAATTCCGAACACAAATCTGACTACGGGGAGTTTAAACTGACCGCTGGAAACTTCTATGGGGACGCTGAGAAAGATAAGGGTAAGTGTTTGCATGTGATTAAATACTTCATCTGACCCTCAATGTTTTTTTTAGGGTTAGTTCACCCAAAAACGAAAATTCCAAACCTGTATAAAATGTCTTTGTTCTCCCGTGGTATTTATTTTCCCTACTATGGGGGATGAGACCTGTATGGCTACTGACATTCTGTCAAAATATCTTCATTTGTGTTTAGCAGAACAAAGAAATGTATACAGGTTTGGAACAAGGTGAGTAAATTATGAAAGAATTTTTTTATTTTTGGGTGAACTATCCCTTTAAGGGACTTGGTTCTCAGAGGACATCCCACTATAAAACCTTGTGCCATATGAATTTTGTGGTCCTTTCTCATTCCAACCTCCCTCTATCCTCTCCTGTTGCTTTCAGTCTCTCCCTAGTGTATTTTTGAAGCAGTACTAAGCCATGAAGTATAGCTTAAAAAATAAAGACTATTAAACCTCGACTTTTCAGATTTGTGCGTTATGATCACATTAGTTTCACTGTCATTATGCGTTTGACCACCGACAGGTCTGCAGACCAGCCAAGATGCCCATTTCTATGCCACCTCTGCGCGCTTCGAACCCTTCAGCAATGAGGGCAAACCCCTGGTGATCCAGTTCACCGTCAAACACGAGCAGAAGATCGACTGTGGCGGTGGATACGTAAAAGTCTTTCCATCAGATCTCAACCAGGCTGACATGCACGGAGACTCCCAGTATTACATCATGTTTGGTGAGGCTGTCAGGATGTTCATGGTCAATGCCTGTGGAAAATAATTAATCAAAGTTGATGTGACTTTTAGTAAAGATATATGTAGTTTTCATGCTGGAAAATGGCATTTGATGTATTCTTGTGACAATTAAACAGGGCCTGATATCTGCGGCCACAGCACCAAGAAGGTTCATGTTATATTCAACTACAAAGGCAAGAATCACCTCATCAAGAAAGAAATCAAATGCAAGGTGAGATAATAGCTGATCCAAAAATTAAGGTTCTGTCATTTAATCATCTATTTGTCGAAGAACAAAGTATTGTGATTGGTATTGTGATTGAACTGCAGTTGACCAATCACAATTGAGGAACATGTAATAAAAAATAGTAAAATAAATTATGAGGTCAACTTTGTACGATATGTCAATGATTTTATTTATTTATTTTATTATTAATTCAAGATCCGTTGAATGAATATTTTCTTTCCAGGATGATGAACTGACTCACCTGTACACACTGATCCTGAATCCGGATCAGACTTACGAGGTGAAGATTGATAATGAGAAGGTGGAGTCCGGATCTCTTGAAGAGGATTGGGACTTGCTGCCCCCAAAAAAGATCAAGGACCCCAAGGCCAAGAAACCTGAGGACTGGGACGACCGCGCCAAGATCGATGACGAGAGCGACACTAAACCTGAGGTGCGATTGGGTTAATGATTTCTGTTGATTCGGTAAACCTGTGTTACCAGTTCGGCTTTTAAGTGTCTTTTTTGTAACGCTGTCAGGACTGGGACAAGCCTGAGAATGTTCCCGATCCTGACTCTATGAAGCCTGAAGACTGGGATGTGGACATGGATGGTGAATGGGAACCTGCAATGATCCCAAACCCAGAGTACAAGGTAAAAATTTGGCACGCTAGCAGTCATGTACAAGGCTGTTGTTATTTTGACAACATTTCAGCTTATTTTCCACTTGATTTGTAGGGCGAATGGAAACCCAAACAGATCGATAACCCTAATTACAAAGGAGTCTGGATTCACCCCGAGATCGACAACCCAGAGTACACTGAAGACACAGAGATCTACAAATTTGAAAACATTGGTGTCATTGGGTTGGATCTCTGGCAGGTATCGTTGTTTCAAAGACAGTACAATAGGTTTTTACAGAATAATGCTTTTAGGGTTTTAAAATCAATTCAAATATACAGTATTTCAAAAAAAAAAGGCAAACTTGCAGACAGTTATTTTAAATAAACGTTACTTCGTTTGGACGCATTCGTTGACTGCCCTTACACACATTTACAACCATTGGAGTGTCTGTAAATTATTTCTGAGAAGAAACCGTGAAGAACCGTTACTTGGCTAAACTTAAATAAAATAGAATTAGCCAAACAAAGACCGGACGTTAACTGCATTCTAGGCGCGCACGTCTGATGAAACGTCTAAATGCAGATTTGTAATAGTTTGATAATTTCTATATATTCTGCAGCCCTAATGACTTCTCACTAGTTACCCTTGCATCCAACTTGGTGATCTCAACCATATTTGATCACAATTTAGGGCTTTCCACTGACAAATATTCAGAGGTGTCTGTTGAAGTAGTGTGAATATAACTGTTTGTCAGTACAGAATGTGTCAAGAATGTGGTTGACTTCGTCAGTTCCTCCAAAGTCCGTTTACAGAAGTCATGCCACTCAGTGGCCATGTTTGCAACGCCTCTGGGCATCTATTTACATCAAAGAAAGTCAATAGTCCTGTCTATTTGAATGGTGGAAGTTAGATATTTTACAATTAAATATCATATGAAAAATATACAACGAAATATGAATAACAATGATTTAACCTGATAGGGACTGTATAATAACCGGTTGTTTAGCTTAAATTGTGTTAAAATTACCTTTTCGAGGTTGTTTCAGCTACTACACATGCGCAAATGGCAAGTGCCTCACACAAGCCCCGCTCCAGAGAATTTCACTCTTTACCGATTGATGATTGGCTCATTGTATTCCTGTCTTTCATTGTAATGGCAGTGGTGCTTATTGTAATATATATTATCTTAGGTTCCTCGTACCTTATGCTTAGTGTTTGAACTGAGCCACCACTAAGAGTATCTGTGGATTTGACCTCAGAACAATCACATCCTTCAGTCCTCTGTGAGAAATCAAATAGGACCTTTCTTTGTAGTCAGATTGTATAAACCGAACAAAATCTGTTTATATACTTAAATATATGCAATGATAGAAAACGTAGCTGTATGTCATATGAATCACTTGTTTAATGGGTTTTATAGATTTATGTCTTTTCTTCTAGGTGAAGGCTGGCACTATTTTTGACAGCTTCTTAATCACAGATGACGTGAAGGCAGCGGAGGATTTTGGAAATGAAACGTGGGGCGCAACAAAGGTACGGGATGCTTGTACACTGTTACATAAACTATAAAGTGTGAAGCACAAACATGCTCAGGGTCTTGAGAAGCAATTAGTTAAACACAAATCAATAAAATAATACGATTATAAAATTCAACCGTGGAATCGGACAGACTTTTGGACATTTTCATTGTGCTTTTTGCAGTGACTGCAATGGAATTTCCTTCAAAAATGATACGTGCCTTAAATTTTGGTAGAAATCGTAGGTGTGCATATAATCTATTAAAAAGTTCCCTAGGTAGTCCGCTCGCCAAAATCTCAGTTGTCTGATCGAGGAACTGCATGTGTAGTGTCAGTTTGGATCATGATGCTGTGAATAATTATCTTCTGACTTCTTCTGCAGGGTCCTGAGAAGAAGATGAAGGAAGAACAGGATGAGAAGAAAAGAAAGGAGGACGAGGAGAAAATCAAGGAGCAGAACACAGAAGCTGAGGATGAAGACGAAGGAGAGGAGGAGGAGGAGGAGGAGACAGATGAGCTTCCAGAAGAGCTTCCAGAAGAGGACGAGGAAGATGAGGAGACACTTCCTAAAGATGAACTCTAAAGCAGGAAGTAGATCACTGTGGTTGCCATGGAAACATGCAGCGAGTTCATTCTGAATGTGACGTATTTGGAGACAACCCGCTCCTACATCCTGATGTCACACAGGGACAAAAAAGGCAGTACTCGACCCAGAATTTAATTTTGTTGTTGTTATTTTGATTTAAAGATTTCATAGATTTTTGCCCCTAACAAAGCCAGTCAAATCTTTTATTTTAATAAACTCAGTTTATGGTGCCTTTCTCTGTTATGATGTAGATGAAATCGAAAGGTAGGGATGTATGCTTGGGTATACACAATCTTTTTGCACATTTACATGTGCATTGTTTGATAGTCTTAGTTGTGTTGAGCTGGACTAAAGGAACTAGTCTTGATTACTAGAGATGTTTACATTTGTGCTTTCAAACAAGGTGACTGTGCTAACTTTTACACAATTCACAGCCTGCAGGGTTGCTACAAAAATGTGACAATCAACTGCATTGAAATGTTTTTTACTTGTTTATTGAATGATATACAAAGATTCATTGTGGTTGTATCCCATAAACCGGGCCCAATGTGTGTTTGTTCTGAAATGTGGATGTAATTGATAATTACATAATGTCCCTTTGGCACTGAGGTTTTCTTATTGTTGTCTGTTAACACAGGATATAAACAATATTAGTACAATTCCTTTTATTTTCCAGCTGTATTTATTACATTAGAAATGTAATTTTTCTTTTACATTACAAATGCTCTGGGCAGAAACATTGTGAACTTCAGCGAATTAAGATTTTCTGGATTTATTTAAAAAACATGATTTCAACTTTTGTTACCTGAGAGTCAGTGAGTTATAAATAAGGGAAGTGGTGAGACATTTTTAGAAATTAAGACCAGGATAATAGAAATCTAGTTGGCTACACACTGTGATCTCAAAATGTTCATATTGAAGTAGAACTGCAAATCCTGTTTAGTGACATTAAACTGCCTTTTTAAATGTCAAGAGTTGTAATTAATGCCAAAGTTTTAATAATTAAATTTATTGTAAATACAACGTTTCCAGAGTTTTAATACACCATTCTTTAACACTACAGAAACCTTGTTGTAGTTACACGAACATAAAATATGAAACTACTTCAAATAGTTATGGAAATGCATTAAACATTTTGATACTGTATGGTTAATATAGTTTGTCTTTACTTAAAATGTAACATTTATAAATCTGAGAGCAATACTGACAACAATGACATTTTTGTTTTAATATTCTAATTCTTAATGCAAACTTTTAACTGTTTTAAGATGCTTCTGAATTTTCTGTTTACTAATTAATAAGTCATTGGCAACTAAAAATCTCAGGTAAAAGGGATAGGCCATCCAAAAGTTAAAATTCAGACATTATTTACCCACACTCAGATTGTTCTAAACCGATATAAATTTAAACACAAAGGAAGATATTTGGAAGAATGTGAGTAACCAAAGAGATCTCATCCAGCATTGAATATATTGAATTTTTGGGGTAAATTATCACTTTGAAGGTTGTTACAAACTCGATTAACTTGTCTCTTGGTTTCTTCTTAATCTTATTATTTTTGATTAAATAAACATCTGGCATGTGAGCAGCAGATGGAGGCTGATGCACCTGATGTGCAAGTTCTGTATTTGCGTCACTGGCTCACAAGATGGAGACATTTTAGAGCAAATTGAATTGCGTTTTCTTCATACTTGAATATACAGAAGTTGGGCAGAACTTCTTATTTCTGCATTGGTAATGTTTCTTGCTAAATTTGTAAATTGTGTAAAAGTGTTTAGATGTCTTCTATATATATTGCATTACAATAAAGAAACATTTTTAATGGATTATTTTGCAATTTATACCCGTGTAAAGTTCGATATTTTGCCCCATTGTTCATTGTTTTATGCACAGGTCAATCAGTTAATTTTGATTTAGAAAACGGCAATTTTTCGCCAAACAAAACGGCATGCTAAACTATTAAAGTTGTTGAACTTTGCTAAAATATCGACATAATAATTTTTAACAACGTAAAAGAATTGTTTCAAGTGAAGAGGATTTTACTTTGGCGGTGCGCGCTCTCATGATAAACAGTTCTGCGCGCGTCCTCGTGAATAAGGAAATATGGCGGCGCTCACGCCTCTCAGTCAGGTAAAACCTTTAAAAGTTCACTTTTTGTTCAAATACAAAATACTTTTCATCGGAAATGTCTAACTTATGAACGTTGGCTTCAGCAGATGCCATTCATTTGTGTAAAGATGTAAAAACAGCCCACGACGAGTTATCGGGTGACTTTCCTTGTCAGATGGGCGCATATTTAACGTAATAGTTCTCGTAGTTTTTTGCGAATGCTTACAGTTTATTTGCATTTTGGTCCCGTTATACATTCGCATGTGTTCAGTTACTGTATATTGGCGGATATGCCTTTGTCTTTTATAACTTTTCGTCTCTAAATGACAGCTGTTCCTGCACAGCTATATATTTATCAGCATGTAATAATACTTCAGCAGGAGTCCATTAATAAAATGAATAAACCTGACTTTATTTTATTTATGTTGCGTTCAGAAGAATTGTTTACAGTTTCACTAACAGGTGTGTTTTCATCGTGTGACGTCATTGCTGTCCCCAGCCCCCTCCTCCCTCACGGTCCTATTATTTATGTAGTGAAGTATAAAAGTCATGAACGCTTTGCATTTATACTGATTTTAGTAAATAATCTAATGATCATAATCACAGTTGGAAATATCAAATAAAGTTGCTTGACAAATGTTAACATGTCATATTTGTCACGTGTCATTGCCGTTTCTTTGATTATTTGAATGGTTTTAATTTTTTTTTCATATTAGGTTTTATGATTTAATGTAATTTATAAAGCTGTTTTGCCACAATGTGAACTGGGAATAGTGTCAGAGTTGATAAACAAAATTCAAAACAGGTTCATACAGTGTTAACTGTATCTTTGTAGTAATTAAGAGAATTTTCATAATGTCCCAGTGCAACAAAATTCTGAAGAACTGTCTGCATGTATCAAATAATGCCATTTTCTTTAGGTAAAATATAATGGTCTCATATGTTCTTTTACACATTGTTATTGACGGTGCAGGTTGATCAAATTCATTTTCTTCTAATGAACTTTCATTTGTTTATGCAGTTACCAAGTGGAAATGCTTCATATGAGAACTTCTACAGACAGGTAAAGTCACTTTAACAAACAAGCTTAAATACTACTATTTGACTCAACTCAACTTTATTTACATATATAGCGCTTTTATAATTTTCATTGTTATAAAGCAGCTGTACATGAGACATATTGATTATAAAAGCAAATCAATTAAAGTTATACCTGTAAAAACAAGACAAAGGTGAAAACACAGAAGACAGACATACCCACATACAAACACTCCACACACACAGTATGCACAAGTACTAACAGACATAGACACCCACACACAAACGGACGGACACACAGACAAGCACGCGAACACACACACACACACACACACACACACACACACACACACACACACACACACCCATAGACACGCACGCACTGTTAAAGCACACATTAAAGATAAAGGAGAGCGAAACACGGGTCAAATGTTAAACAGACTATAAATTCCTATATGCAATATTAATTATGTACATTTTTTTAGTTAGAATTCTAAAGCAGCCCCCCCGGCCATGCAAAACAGCATGCAGACGTTTGCGAGGAAAAAAAAAATCCTTGAAGAATTCTGTTATAAATGTTGGCCTATGTTAGACCCATGCTTTCATTGATCATATCCAGCTCTAAAAAAACCAGATCGCTCCAAAAAAAACATATCAGATCACTCTGTGTGTAAAATATTCATTTTTTTCGCCAAATTCTAAATAAAAATAGAAAATCGGATGTGTTCAAATTAACAAAGAAGATACAATGCTTACATGTACAGATGCCAGTTAAAGTCACTAGTGTCTCTTAATTTTGGCCAAGTGCATCCCATCATCAGCAGTATTTGGTAGTAGATCTCTTTTAAGTGTGACAGGTTGTTCTGTGTGATGCAGGTTGATCCTGGAAACACAGGGAAGGTTGACGCTGCGGAGGCCGCTCAGTTCTTGAAGAAATCAGGACTTTCAGACAGCACGCTTGGTCAGGTGGGTGTCAGGACAAAACTTTTGCCTCTTATTTCGAGGTTCAGTGCTGTAAATAGAGAAACTGATTTCCTGCTTTTTTCACTCTTTACAGATTTGGGATTTATCAGATCCAGAGAGAAAAGGTTACCTTGATAAACGAGTAAATACTGTTGCTTCTTATCATATTCCACACAGTTTGTTGCTTAATTTCACACTGTAAAGATGGACGAGAAGTGCTCCCCTCTGACCGAGCCTGGTTGAACCCAAGATCCTTTTGTCATGCTTTTCTCATCAACAAATAGCTTATGTAGTGTTTTTTTCAATGTATAGTTAAGTTGCTAGTTCTTTTTTACACACAAAGCATGATTTTAATAGTTGTAAATGAAACTGCACAATGAGGACCTTAAAATTTTAAAACATACCCAACATTAATTGCTTTTCTGTAAAGCCGCTTGTGAAAAACACACTGCTTAAAACAGATCTGAATTGAATGGGGTCATGCAATTAAATACTCTTCCATTGTGATCTTTGACTTTTTCTATTGATATTTCATATCAGCTCTTCGTTTATTTGTAAGATTAAACCCTGAGCCAATGTTCGCACAGGTCCACATTTGTGTTTGATAAAAATGAAAGACAAGCAGAGTAATACAGTGACCTCATTACAGCAGCCTGATACACTGAGGGGTGGTTTCTCGGATAGGGATTAGACTAGTCCTAGACTTAAATAAATGTAAGAGCTGTCCAAACTGAAAACAACTTGTACTAACATATCTTAAAATACATCAGTGCATTTGTGTTGTCTCAAAATGGACAAAAGTAATGTTTTCAGTAAGGCTTGTTTTTTAAAACTACTTACATTTTCTAATTAAACTAAAGCCTAGTCCTGGACTGGTTTAAAATAATCCCTGTCCGGGAAACCGCCCCTAAATGCACAAAGATTTTAGTTTTGAAATCTACTAATCTTAATTTTAAATGTACTGAATTTCACCATGAAAGGGTTTCTTCAATGCTTTGAGGCTGGTGGCGGCAGCTCAAGGAGGAAGTGAGGTCAATCTGAACAGTTTGAGCAGAAATGTCTCATCACCTGTTCCTACATTTGTGAGTATCAACAATTTACAAATTTTATATAATAACCTTTGAAAAGTCACATATTTAATCTCTGTCAACCACCTGAATGGCGTAACGCTCTTGTTTACACATAGACAGTTTATCGTTAGTGCTGCATAGTTCCGCATATGCAAATCACTTTGAATACAACTGATTCATGTAAATGTTATGTGAACGTACAAGGATTTGGTTTTTTTTTTCAGAGAGATGCTGGCAGTCCGTCTCTGAACACCACAACATCTGCTGGTGACTCAAGCTGGGCAGTAAAGGTACAAAATGACTGGTGTAAAACCATCCAAAATGAGATATTGCATGGAAAAGGGGTTCAAATAATCTCAAATTGCCTTTATCCCTTAGCTGGAAGATAAAGCAAAGTATGATGGGATATTTGAGAGCCTCTCTCCGGTTGGTGGGCTGCTGTCGGGTGATAAAGTTAAACCTGTTCTCATGAACTCAAACCTGCCTCTTGATGTGCTCGGAAGGGTAAATATATCTTTTAAGAGTATTATTTAGTAGTAATAACTTCCACAGATGAAGTGAATGGAAAGTACATGTCGCTTTTTATTGCTTTGTTATAGATTTGGGATCTCAGTGATATTGACAGAGATGGACACTTGGATAAAGATGAGTTTGCTGTGGTGAGCATCGCAATCTCTCTGATTATATGAGCAAGTTGAACTCAAGTGAATATCTTTTTGAAACGTTGCCAAAACGATCTCTCATCATTTGCTGTCCTCCGCAGGTGATGCGCCTGGTATATGCAGCCAGAGAGAAGGAACCTGTGCCATCCACCCTCCCTCCATCCTTTATCCCTCCATCCAAACGAAAAAAGATTCCTGGCGCCCTCCTGGGATCGGTTCCTGTTCTTCCCTCCAGTCCGTTCCTCCTGAAGGAGAGCCTGCGACCCGTGCCGGTGCTTGCCATCAATCCACTCGTCAATCTCTCTCCATCAAACTCATTCAAGAGATCCACCCCAACACCACCCCTGCAACCGCAAACGCACACACAGGTGATGAGCTGTCATGCTTGTGTTGACAAACTTGTACATCTTGATGTTAAAGTCACGATACAGGTCTAACCGCATTCCTCTGAGCCACTGACGCCATTGTGACTACATTGCCTCTTTTCTTAGCCTTTAACACATTGTGTGTATTTCCTACTTGAGCTGATTTTAAAGGAGGGATCAATGTTAGCACTGTTTCTGTGGCTCTAAAAGGGTGTTTCTCACAAATCCACTGAAACATCATGGAAGCTAAGATTTGAATTATAAAACATACATACATTCAGTAACACAATAAAGATAATTGTGTTTTCTACCTTGGACAAAAAATATTTTTTATTGCTTTTCTGCTGAAATTCTCATAACCCTAACGCCTCCAGAGTGCATTTTATGTTGTAATTTAAACAGTGTAAATTTTTTATAAACAATTGGTTGTTCTACTAGATGTTCTCAATAGAAAAAAAAATGAAATTTACGGAATATTCAATGAAAAAATAGTGGAAAAAAGAAGTGTCCAGGACTGATGTTCTCATCCTCCTTAACGTTTTAAAAGACTGTTTAAACAAAAAGATATTTACATTAAGTTTGATTTTATGGTGACACGTCTACTAGTAGCTAACAAGTTAACGAATTACTTTATATTTTTCTAGTTAAAAACGTCATATTCTCATCCCTCTGTGTACACAACTTTTTCCCTTCTCATTACAGAGACAGGTAATTTTCCACATTTAAACACATTTTCCACATATAATATTCTATTAAAATATAATTCATTAATCTTTTATTGTTATGTATGATTAATAAAATATAGCTTAGGCATCATGGCTTCACTGGTTTTTAGCAATACAGGCTATGAGATTGACCATTTTACAAAAATGAGAATTTTGAAGCCGTTGTTTGTAGAAAATTTTTAATAAAATAAAAAAATGGTGTTAATCTGTCAGTAAAAGGTTTGAAATGAATACCTTTAAGCATTTCATATCTTGTTTAAAATTAAAAAAAGTATGAATGAAAAAAAGTATTTTTAGACATCTTGAAAGCAAGATTCTATGAGAATCACACCAAAATAAAATAAGATAAGAGATAAGAGTAGGTTAACAAGTTAGCGTTTATCTTGCAGGTTAATAAATTAGTAGGATTTCATAATACAACCAAAGCGATAATGATCTAGTGATATTGCCAACTTAAATTAAAATAAACATCCATTATAAATTGTGATTTTGTGAAATTGAATTGTGATATACTCCACGTTTTGGCACATATAATTTATCTAAGAATTGTGCATAAAACAATACATATGAAATCTTATGTACAGTATATCATTCCCTTTGTATCCTATACGTGTTATTCTCAGGCCTCCTCTGAGCACTGGGTGGTGCCGGCGGATGACAGAGATCAATATGAGGAGATCTTTGACTTAGCAGACTCTGACTTTGATGGACTGGTCGGAGGAGGTGAGGTGAAGGACATCTTCATTAACTCTGGCCTGCCACAGAGTGTCCTGGCACACATTTGGTGAGACGGCGGTCTGTTTAGAGCGTTTTCACGCAGTTCACACAGGGAGAAGCATCATGTGGCATGTTGTTATTTGCATGCAGGTCTCTGGCTGACACTAAGAGTGCAGGCAAACTCACTAAAGAGCAGTTCTGCCTGGCTATGTTTCTCATTCATGAGAAGGTGAAAGGAGTGGATCCTCCTCGGAGTCTGACCCCTGACATGATCCCACCTTCAGAGAGAGGAGCTGCCAACATGCCTGTGAGTAAACACGCTGAAATATGATCGCACATGCATACGCATCAGATAATTCTCATTGAAGTAATGTCAGTCTTTCACGTGTGATTGGATGGCTGGACGTTTGTTGCAAGTGGACACAGGTTATCAGAAACAATGAGCTCAGTTGAAACTTAATTAATTATAATTCGTCACTCTGTCAGTACGGCAAAACATAAGATGTTTATCAGATATTTATCCTTAAACTGTTTTCTCTCCATTTTCTGGTCTGCTTTAGGTTCCATCTGGATTCACATCATCGGTCGGATCTGAATTGGCTCCGTTTACCAGTTTGAACAGGGTAAGTGATTCTGTTGCCACCTGCGTCTGCGTTAATTGAGTTTCTACATATGATGCTATAAAATTACTTTCAAGAAATCATTCCTTAAATTAAATCTGTGTTGACTTCTGGTTGCACTTCAGCACAACTGCAAACATGAATCGTTGTTTACAACAAATTGAGCTGATTTAAAGAGATTTACATGAACACATTCATATTCATGCATTTGGCAGACGCTTTTATCCAGCCTTGTACTATACAATTGATATACAAAGAACCCATTACCTTGATGTTGCTAGTGCCATGCTTTTACCACTGGGCTTGCTGGAAGATCCTAGTTTTTCACCAAAGAAAGAGTCATATACAGGTTTAGAATGACATGAGGGTGAATACGTGATGACATAATTGTCATTTTTGGGCAACTATTTCTAAGTTGAATTTCCTGTAGCTCACTGGTTAGAGCATGGCGCTAGCAACGCCAAGGTCATGGGTTCAGTCCCAGGGATTACACATACTTAGAAATGAATGTCTATTATAATGCAATGTAAGTCTTTTGATAAAAGCGTCTTCCAAATGCATAAATGTAATGTTAACAAAAAATACTTATTTAGTGGGGATAATGTAAACCAGGACCTGATAACCTTGGGATAAAATAAATACATTTTGTCGGAGCTAGAGAATGTTTTTTATGTTACGTTCTTATGTAAGTCTAAAATGTGTCTTGATGAATCATGTGTCTTGATGATTGTCATATTAACAGCAGGAAATTGTGTTAAATAGGATCAAGTTTAATTTCATTTTGCCAGCCATTGAATTCGCCATCTAGTGTTCATGAAGAGATATTACAGAATTATATCTAGATGACTGGCTTGAACATCCTCTTACATAAGATGATGTTTTTCCAGGACAGCGGCTCTTCTGCTGGCTTGGTTGAGCTGACAGGAATCAAGGATCTCGATGACATCGGCAAGCAGATCTCACAACTGCAAAGGTAAGAGAGAGACTGCAAGAGAGAGTGAGTTTTATGAAATAGATTGAGCTTTGTGTAAACATTATACTCTGTACTGGGGGGTGTCACGATATGCTGGTATTGTCAATAACCGTGATATTAAAAACCATGATGATGATATTGTGTTAATTTGCACATATTTTAATATTGAAAACTATTCAGCACCTATTTGAAGAGTCACAATGAGACCTACAATTATATTTTAAATGTGGTTTATTGACCAAATAAAATGCAAAATGAACAAAATGAAAGATAATTTGATTGATAGCATAACAGTTTTTTTCTATTATATCATAGTGAAAAACGCACTTTAGAGGCTGAAATAAGGCAGAAGGAGGAAGGTCTGCGACAGAAGAACAGTGAAGTCCAGGTGAGGCTGGTTGTCAGTGAACATAAAATAAAGTGCTTAAACCCTTAAAAGATTCTTTAACCACATTTTTGACAACCACAGGCTGTTAACCTCCACCATAAAAGTATCATAACGGTTATTCTTGTGCATAAATTTTCATTCTTCTGAGGTCATATTATGAACTAAATGTGTTTAATTTTATTGTCACTTAAATGTATGGTAACCTGTGGAATTGCGTTGTGAATGTCTTGAACAGGAGGTACAGAGAGAACTGGAGCGTGAGAACGTCGGTCTTCAGGATCTAGAGCACCAGAAGCGAGACGCTCAGGATCGACTCCATGACATGAAACAGCAGAGATCTAAACTGGAGAGCACGCTGGACGAGACCAAGAGCAAATGGCAAGAGGAAAATGCCAAGGTTAGATTGATGGGGGATACAATGTTAAAGATCTCATGAACTGTGCTTGTTTATTGTTTTATACTGTTATATGAGGTCTACTCATGACGTTCGTGTGGTTTTTGCATTCAAAAACATCAAAATCAATAAGTTATAGGCTACTTTCTGAACGGTATGGAGGCCAGCTCTGCAAACGCTTGGTTTTAATGGGCGTGTCGCATTGGAGACTTTATTAGTAAATGCCCACCGGTTTGATTGGATAGCAGTTTGTGTAGTTGGAGCCTTCTGTGAATTTGGTTTGAGACGTAACGTTAGGTTACACATTAGCACATTTCTGAGTTTTCGCACGGCATCGGTAATATCTGGAGACCTCCTGTGATCTATGAAGGACCTCCCCAGAACAATATTTCATGTGACCCATGCGCAGCGGATGTGATGGCAAGGCTTTGCGTAAAGTTTGTATAGCCTATAGTTGTATTGTGTTTAATGATATATGATCGTACCTGTCTGCATTTGAGACCCGTGCAGGCGAACCAGAACAAAGATCACCGCGATTGTGGGTCTCAAATGTTACGAAAGTTTCCATGAATAATAAACAAACGTGGACTCCCGCTAAACTCATGGATGTCACCCAGCACCCGAAATAACACAAAAACACTTCAGAACAGCCTCCATTTTTCGCAAACGGTGTATAAAACCTTGAAAAATTATATATGAGCCCACCAAATCACAGAGATCGCAATTCGCACAGGCTTAAGATCACAGACAACCTCTGCAAGTTCTACAAATGACTGAGGTCCCAAGGTAAAACTAATCTTGTACGATAATGCTTAGGGAACATTAAGGGATCTCTAACAAAGCATAGTGAAGCATTGTACAAAATTATTTACTCGCATAAGATGGCTGCACCATTCCTATCGGATCCAATATTCACGACACATCACTGCCTTTAAATTTTAGTCATTCCACAAATCCAGTGTCGATCTCTGCCTTGTTCAGGAAGGAATCCTTGGAGAAATGAAACAAACAAATGCTTCATGTTTTTCCCACCTGAGCTGGAACCTCTTTAAAATTAAACTTTAACCCCACATTACTAATGTCGGAATTCGAAGGAAGATTATGCTGCGACTGTATTCTTCCACATCCAGGGGTGGCATGATATTGTTTGTTTATTGTTTACATGTTTGTTTATTGCTTGATCAATCTAGTTCTGCGCCACTTCAGAATTGTCATCCGCGAACCAGTGGGTGGGGCTATTGGCATAGATAGGTCCATTCCAGAACCTGGCGTTCGCTGGGCCTGGTGTCAATAACAGATGTTATCTCAGTAACAAGGGCGTTATCAGTTCCAACACTTACATGATGTTCATGTGAATACGATTCCCTCTTATATAACAAAAGCTTGGGTCAAAGTTGTGATTTTTAATCATCCCTCCTTTAATACATTAATTTAGCTTTTGCAATGAAGGAACGGAAACAAGAAAAGTTGAGTTGATCAGACTTCGCTCTGCTTGTGTAGATCTCATCTCTGCAGGCTCAGATCTCATCTCAGGAGTCCGATGTGCAGATGCAGGAGAAGGAGGTGAACCGGACGAAGATGGACCTCTACTGTATGGAGCAGGAGGAGAAACGGCTGGAGGACGGCCTGCATGCTGGCAAAACCAAACTAGACAGCATCCTCAAACTTCTGAAAACATCACAGGACGAGATGGACCAGGTCTTTTACACACACATAGAACAATGAGGTTTTATAGAAATAGTTAGACAGAAAATGTTTCTTTAACTGTTGTGTGTGACAATGTTAGTGATACAAAGTTGAGATTTGATTAATTACAAGGTGTAAAAACATGTGATGTGGCTCTTTACCGTGATTGTAATCTTGTCCCTGCAGACACGCGGCGAGCTCAGTGACATTCAGGAGGCACAACAAGAACTCAATAAAACCATTGAGCGCTGCACCAAAGCTCTCAATGAAAGTGTAACTAGTCTTGCAGAGCTTGACCAACTGATTGCTGAGGAAAGCTCCAATACAGATGATAAGGTGGGTTTGCACACAAGATACATTCTGAAGTATACTATAGTTTTGATTTGACAAAAACATCTTTACGTGAAATTCACTTATGGTCTTGTGCACAGCTCTGTTTATAAAACAGACTTTTTTTTCAATCTCCCTTCCAATCTTTATAATCTTCTATTAGAAGTGTTGTAAACAGAGTTTCATGTGTTATATGGATTATTTACAATTTCTTGACAATTTCTTTTCATTTACAAATTTAAATTTCTTCATGGAATATTGCAATGCTTCTTCATCAGTGCACTTCCTTATTTTTTTATTTTTTTATAGTGCCTTCATAAACTTTATCAAGAACAATAACGTACTTGCGAGAGTTAAAAAAATGAATGCGGAAAAAATGAAGAGACCATTCCAAATGTTCCTTTAATCATCATTTCTAGATGTTTTGTGGTCATTTTAGTCCAGTGTCTGTTGAATCTCAACAAAATCAAACCTCAGGAGGGAAATAAAGTCATCCAACAGCAATGTGAAAGGAACATGAAAACTGTGAGAAAAATCCAGGTTTTAATCTAACAAAATATTTTTTGAACTTTTCCTAAATACTTGTAGAATTATTACCGTTGTATTGCTTAAAAGTGAATCTGAACTTGTTTTCTTTGCAGCATTTGAGGTCTTTTCTGTTATTTTCACCTGTTTCTCCAGTTTTCATTTTCTGCAAATAAATGTAAATAGAAAAAATATTTTAATTTAAAATTAATTGTTAGTTCACAGAATGAAACAAAAATGATCAATTCCTTCCTTTAATGACTATCCATCTCAAAGGGGTCAAATGACATAGCTAAAACAAATAACATTGATTGTTTTAGATGTAATTCAAGATGTATACACAATTTAAAGTAAAAAATTGCTGTATTATAAAATATTATGTTAAATAGTTAAAACCTATAGCTAACTGTTATACCTTTTATATATGACGTATAAAGATTTGCCATTTGTGATCAACCAGCGTAACCCCATGTCTTGCCACGACACTACACTAAACCCCATTATAAACACAAGATTTGTTGCCTCTAGTTGTAACATAATTACTGATTATTAGGACTTATGTTGTCTTTTTTCACATTGCATTTGCAGATCACACAAAGAAACAACATGCGCTACAAACACATGATAAACTCCACTCGCCCAATGCTGCGCTCACACTTGAATTTGCACAAGCGAAATTTGTTCGGATAGTGCTGCGAAAGTGGGCAGGAACAATCAGTCACTATAGTTGATCAAGTACATACACGCACATTCACATAAACTAACACCTTTCACTTTTTAAAATTTACCATCCGCTCCTGTTTCTATTGCCGCCGCTTCTCATTATATTTGGTTTTTCTAATCTTTTAAAGTTGTGTTGTACAAAACGGGATTCCTCCATTTTGGATTTTTTGTAGAGAGAGGTCACGCTATGACGTTTTAATCTTCTATTGGTCTCACGCACTCACGTGACGCGAATTCGCAGGTCAGAGTTCACCAAACTTTGCTACGCAGAGAAATTCAAAATATTTTCGCACGGGCTTGCGTTTCGGGTCTGTCGCATTCTCATGCGTATGAATGGAAGTCAATAGAGGGAAAAGTCAAGTCTGACTGCGGCTTTAGTCCGTAACAAAGTCTTTTTCAATGAAAATATACTTATAGGCTGTGAATCTGAAGTGCCAGACTGTCCTTGCGAAGTTGCAATGGTTGGAATTGCCCCACTTTTTAACCAAAGCTTTCGTTCAAAGCCGGCCATGTTCTCTCACAGGTTCATGAAGCAATTTTCTCTGAAATGCGCCGCACACACTTGAATATTCTGATTGTATTGTTCTGGAACAGTGCTGTAAACAAGATGTAACCATTCGTTTCCAGTTGTCTCATCTTTTGGAAGGACAAACAAAGAGGCTTTCTTTTCGCAACGAAACACACAGCGTCTCCACGACATGGCTGCGGCGGCTACGATACAATGAGATTTACAAGTACCCCCACCTTACTTGCGTATAGATTTGGATGGTCTTAGTCAAGTCATACCACGAAATGCTGTAGATTTGTGGGGGTGTGGTTACACAAGGCATTTCAGGCAGGTCTGGATGAGCTGTCAGTCAACTGTCAGTCTCCATTTCAAAACGCAACAGCTTATTTATACATCCAACAAAATCGCAGAGAAAGATGAAAGCCACGCCCACCATTTTCTCAATAATGATTCCATTTCACTCGGAAAAGCGTCAAAATACCGAAGCAAAAATGCTTTAAGATCAGAAAAACGGTCTCTGAAATGGTCTCTGAATTCTTTCTGCATCTGTATGTCACAGTTATTGCTTTTATGTTGATCGTAACCTGAAATCATGACATTTACTTGATTGTGGTGGAAATGTTAATCACGGTTATACAGATTGAATGTTGTTTTCGACACTCTGACAAAGGATCGCTTTTTCTTTAGTTCAGCTTTCCGTTGTCAGGTTGAAGAAAAGAAACACCACACAACATTTACTTTAGCATGAATTTACTTGTGTTATTGTTGGTGTAATTGCACCACACACTGGCCTACTGTCAAACAGCTCAGTTCTTCCTCGAAAGAGAGTCGCCTCTGACATCAAACGCTCCTGTCGCCCCTGGCACAGGAAATGTGGACGAGCTTCACGTCAGCCTCCTCCTTCTCATTACAATGATAATATTTTCCCAAGTCTTAGAAGAGCAGAACAAACATGAACTGAATGATGTGTGTGTTTCAGGAGTCGTCTCTGGTTAAGTCCAGGATGGCCATGTTTAACAGCAGTGCCTCTCAAAACCTGAACACGGACCCTTTCCAGAGTGAAGACCCCTTCAAAAGTGACCCCTTCAGTAAAGGTGGGCTTCTGTGACTGAAATATTTAATGGACCACCTTAATGCTGCTTCTTAGGACCCTGACAGGCCTAGTTTCCCTAAGTTTCTTAACTGATTCATGTGAAATTGATTCAGATGATTCATGTTTCTTTGATTGATTTTTTTTTAGAGACTGACAGTTCAGTCCCCTAAAATTGTTTTGAATTCATGGTTTCTAAATAGATTCAAGTGAAATTGATTCAGTTGAGTCATGATTTGTGTAACCGATTCACTTTTTCAGATATACTTTAGAGCCTGACGCATCAGTTCTTCTAAATGTCTGAATTGATTAATGTTATATTGATTCAGTTGATTCATGTTTTTTTGTGATCGTTTCACTTCTATGGAGATTTTTTTAGACCTTGACAGCCACAGTGCCCTTAACTTTCTTAACTGATCATGTGAAATTGATTCAGTTGATTCCTTATTCGTGTAACCGATTCACTTTTTTGGTTATTGTGTAGAGCCCTACACACCAGTTCTTCTAAATGCCTGAATTGATTAATATAAGATAGATTCAGATGATTCATGTGTCTTTTGATTGATTCATTTGTATGTTTTTTTTTTTTAGAAACTGACAACTCAATCCTCTAAATGTTTTGTATTTGTTGGTTTCTGAATTGATTTATGTAAAATTGATTCTGTTGATTCTTGTTTGTTTGGATTGATTCACTTTCATGTCAGCCCCAGTTCCCCTAGTATTATTAACGATTCATGTAAAAATTTTCAGTTGATTCATAATTCTTGTGATCGATTCATATCTTGCATAAGTGCAAACTCTGCTAGTTTACTTGTGTGTTCCTTTGAATAACTACATTTTTTCCAAGACTAAAAATCACATTTGAAATTTATATAATGTTGCACATTTATAAATGGAATGTGGAGATCATAGACATTTTTCTTCTAGCTGATCCGTTTGGAGTAGATCCGTTCCAGCAGAGCGTCCCATTTGACAATCCGTTTACAAACTCTGATCCATTTGCTGAAAGATCCCCAAGCAACTTCAAGGTACCAACAAAACCTTCCACAAATAAAAAAAAAAAAAACATATGCTTATCTATTTAGTTTTAAATGTCGATACTGTTCTGTTGAGTGCATTTATCAAAGTATGATGCAGGTTTACTTCATACTATGACATGACATTTGTATTTTAACTTAATCTCAAAAAGACTAGCGTTCAAGAGAAACATTTTCTCTAGAGAACTTCTTGCACGTAGCCACATGTGAGCTGTAGTTTTGGGCGGTGTGGTGAGACATGTCTTTACTGTACTTTGGCAGGAGTCTCTGTTGCTCTGTCATTCCCATGATGCCTTGGGAGAATGTGGTTTATTATTCATCTCCTTCTTTCTCACATGTCTTTCTCAGGCCATCTCCTTCAGAAGAAACTGCAGCCAGACGTCTGTGAGTCCCAAACCTAAAGACTCAGGTATGATGTTCATTGGTGGGGTTTGATCTGATCTGATGTCGAGTTAAAAAGCTGTCCTTGTCATGAAATTGGAAAAAAATCTTGGAAGGACATTCTAAGGATTTCCTGTACTACACTAATTCATAATACACTGTTGGTATGGACTTTTCTCATCTTCATAGGCGGAGATAGTTAATTTTTTTTAACACTTAATCATTAAACGTAACACACATCGATTTGAAGAAACAAACCTGTGAGTAGACACGTTTAGCTTTTACATTTTAGATAAATAGAGAGTAGAAGAGAAGTCATGTTTGAGGAAGCTGGCAGGTCTTCTCAGTAGTGGTGTGATGCAGGTTTCAGAGAGTCGATCAAAGATAGAGATAACAACACGGGCTATCGTCTACCAGCTGTACACAATAACCCAGCAGAAAAGACAAAATTAGCTTGTTTTTGAAACCAAACAACACAACCAGCTCACCCAGGGCTTGAAAATGACAAGCAGTTTGATCAGGGATGAAGGAGTGTGACCCTAGCAACCACATAGCAACTCAATAGCAACGCTCTGGCAACAAATTATATACTGTATATATATATAAATACATAATTTATATTTTTTTATTAGAACACTGTAACAATGTTCTGAAAAATAAAGAAAACATAATTTACCAAAATAAAAAATGCACTGTCAAACTGTTGACACTGTGTATGAATGCTATAATAAACTTTCAAATTTAAAGAAATCTTGGCAACCTCACCCGTTCACTGCGCCATACAGAAATATATCTGAATTAGAAATGAACAGAACAAATTTGTTTAAATCAAGGACAGATACACGTTTCATACTTTTATTTTTAATAGGTAGCGGTCAGCATTTATATCTGCAGCACCTCAACATTTCCTGTGGGGTGGTTCTATTAATAGTGCTTTTACGTACACGTTTAGCTTCAGGTTTTCCAAAAATACTCCTGCTAGAACAGGGAACTCTTTGTGGCTAAACCCAATGGAAGAGTCTGAATGTCAGTGCAGCTGGAACCCAGAAAACTCTCTCTCTCTCTCTCTCTCTCTCTCTCTCTCTCTCTATCCTTCGTGTTTCTTTCTCACTCCATTTCTGCTGTACAAGGTAAAGAGGTAAGTTGTTTTTGCGCGTCCCGTCATAGGAAGCAGGGTTCATTTATGAGAAACGCACAGACCGACTCGCTCCTTAAATAACGCTCTTTACGGGAACACAAGCGGGTGTGTTGAGAACTGTTAGTGGTCTGACACTTAGAGCAGCGGACCTGAGGAAAACTCACACACGTTTGACTAGCTCAGCTTTCCTACTGTCACAGCATAAACACTGTAGTTTCTCTCTTTTTTTAACATATTCATAAAGTCACAATTTAGCCATTCCTGCTTTGAATTATTTAAATTCTGAAACCTTTAAAAAGTATGTGCTTTGTTGTATTTTAATGAAGTATTATTATAAGATTAGACGCTCGGTCAACATGATTAATTATTTAATCACATATAAATAATTATTTACACAACGGCAAAAAAAATAACCAGGATGTCTGTCAGGATGTAAATAAAAACTCCCATGAGCGTTTCAATTAATTGTGGCAGATTGAAGCGTGATAAAACTGAAAATCTATCGCTAGTTTGTTTCCCCTCAGATTGTTATTAAGAATCAGACATTTATTTCTAGGGGATATTATGATGGACTAGCCAAATGGAAAGTGACGTTATGGACATGGGAGAATATTGTCATTTTAGACATCGTTGCATAGAACCGTAGACATACAAAGTAGTGGAATTATTGTAAAAGACAACTAATGTGATATTTTAAACTTCAATATATAATTTCGTATACTGAGATACAGTTGAAAGAAAAGTATGTGAACCCTTTGGGCTTACTTGGATTTCTTCATAAATTGGTCATAAAATGTGTTCTGATCTTCATCTAAGTCACAACAATAGAGAAACACAGTCTGCTTAAACTAATACCGCACAAACATTATATGTTTTCATGTTTTTATTGAACACAACATGTAAACATTCATAGTGCAGCGTGGAAAAAGTATGTGAACCTTTGGGTTTAATAACTGGTTGACCCTCCTTTGGCAGCAATAACCTCAACCAAACGTTTCCTATAGTTGCAGATCAGACCTGCACACTGACTGGGCCACTCCAGAAGGCGTATTTTCTTCTGTTGAAGCCATTCTGTTGTTGATTTACTTCTATGCTTTGGGTCGTTGTCCTGTTGCATCGTCCATCCTCTGTTAAGCTTCAGTTGGCGGACAGATGGTCTTAAGTTTTCCTGCAAAATGTCTTGATAAACTTTGGAATTCATTTTTCCATCGATGACAGTAATCCGTCCAGGGCCTGAGGCAGCAAAGCAGCCCCAAACCATGATGCCCCCTCCACCATATTTCACAGTTGGGATGAGGTTTTGATGTTGGTGTGCTGTGCCTTTTGTTCTCCACACATAGCGTTGTGTGTTCTTTCCAAACAACTCAATTTTGGTTTCATCTGTCCACAGAAAGTTTTGCCAGTAGTGCTGTGGAACATCCAGGTGCTCTTTTGCAAACTTCAAACGTGCTGCAATGTTTTTTTTGGACAGCAGTGGCTTCCTCCGTGGTGTCCTCCCATGAAGTCCATTCTTGTTTAATGTTTTCCTTATTCTAGATTTGTCAACAAAAATGTTAGCATGTGCCAGAGATTTGTGTAAGTGTTTAGCTGACACTCTAGCATTCTTCTTCACCTCATTGAGCATTCTGCGCTGTGCACTTGCAGTCATCTTTACAGGACGACCACGCCTAGGGAGTGTAGCAACAGTGCTGAACTTTCCCCATTTGTAGACAATCTGTCTTACCGTGGACACATGGACATCAAGGCTTTTAGATATACTTTTTTAGCCCTTTCCAGCTTTATGTAAGTCAACAATTCTTGATCGTAGGTCTTCTGAGAGCTTTTTTGTGCGAGGCATGGTTCACATCAGACAACGCTTCTGAACAGCAAACTCAAAACTGGTGTGTGTTTTTTATTGGACAGGCCAGCTTTAATCAACACATCCAATCTCATCACATTGATTGGACCCCAGGTTGGCTGACTCCTGGCTCCAATTAGCTCTTGGAGAAGTCATTAGCCTAGGGTTTCACATACTTTTTCCACCCTGCACTATGAATGTTTACATGTTGTGTTCAATAAAAACATGAAAACATATAATGTTTGTGCGGTATTAGTTTAAGCAGACTGTGTTTCTCTATTGTTGATGAAGATCAGAACACATTTTATGTCCAATTTATCAAGAAATCCAAGTAAGCCCATAGGGTTCACATATTTTTTCTTTCAACTGTATGTGTAGATTGAAACTGTGCTGCAGGAACCAGCCGAATGTACATGAGGGCAAACAGAGAACGCTGTCATTATCTCATCAGAAACATACGTCACACCGCAGATGGAAAACAAACTGAAAGTCATGGAAACACTTGCCGCACGGAGGCCACACGCTGAAAATAGCACCTGTGTTCAATACACAGTGACTAAGTTCAAATGTTTGGATTCATTATTATAAGTGTTGTGTGTTTCCATACGATCATTTGCTTGTTTGTGCTCTCTCTCTCTCTCTCAGCTTTGACCTAAAGGAACTTTATTGGCTGGATTATGTGTAGTTACAAAGTTTCTAAAACATTTACAGAATACTTGAAAAGAAAAATACATCACAATAACAACAACGTGGTATCATAACAAGGTGCTGGGTGAAGATATAAAATAAGAAAAGTAATACAACATTAATCTCTCTCTCTCTCTCTCTCTCTCTCTCTCTCTCATGAACAGATCCATTCGGTACGTCAGACCCGTTCACCAGCAACACATTCGGAGAGAAAGGAGGCTTTGCAGACTTCTCTCACATGTCAAAGGTGTGTGAGGCCACAAACGTCTGACTTTTTTTAAATAGTTTACTGAAAAGTACTAAAAGAATTGTTTATGTCAATGGTGTTACTGACATCTAAACAAGCTCTCAGTTAAACTGCATTTAATTTATTCAAATTTTATTTAAGAAAAACTATTTTTTATGGTGTGTTTATAATACTCATATTCTAATATACTTATATCAGTGTGGAATAGCACACTGAAAGAAAGACTGTATCCCGTAATGCACTGTGGCTAATAGGGATGGGTACCGAAACTCGGTACTTTATCGGTCTCGGGGCTAAATTATAAAAGACTGAAGTATCGATAAGCTCTGACGTTAACGGTTCTGCTGTCGGTACTGGAGAAATTAAGAAAAAAAAATCCTATTTCTTATTGCTAAATAAACGTTACCTAGCATATTTTAACTGACCAACCTTTCTCATTTGCGATAATATTAAAGACATTTACATGCATTTTTGTTATTCGCAATCTCGCACGCAAAATGTCCGTCTGTCCAACACTACACGAAAGCTCGCGCTTAATAGAGTGACGATGGCGGAGAGAACCAAACGCTCCAAAGTCTGGTTACATTTTAATCGAGTGGATGCAGATAATGCTCGTTGCAACAAGTGTAACAAGACTTTTGCTTGTAAGAGCGGAAACACAAGTAATCTGGCTAAAGATATCTCTAAAGTGCATTATGTGCAGACAGATAAATGCAAAGTTTTCGACTGCCCGCTAGCTAATAGTTCATCATCCATGTCCTCAGGTACGTACGCTAGCCTAGCAGTCATCCTAAATAACACAGACATAAACATTGCATAAGATTCTTTAAATTAGTATGTAATAATTTAATAAACACACATCACATAAAAAATAGCCTACATATAAATCAGCAGTAGCCTAAATAAATCTTAAACATAAAAAATGCTTTCACAGTACTGCATTTAAAATGGATGAATAATAATAAATTATGCTTAAGAAATTATAAAGCCGAGCTTACCTAAAAAATTAATTTGTAGCGATGAAATACATAAACTTGTTTGTGTTTCTGTGTTTATACATATTATGTACCTATTTATCATAAGTACTAAATGCACAAACACACAAATGAAGGTAATATGTGCTACACTACACACATCATCACAAAAGAGAAGATCTCCAGCCACAACACATAATTGGAATACCATTTCTTTATTAATATTATTAAACAAAAACAACAAAAAACACAAACAAATTTAGGACCACATGCATTTTATTTTAATTCTCTATGAATAATAGGCGGGTATCAGTCATCTTTTACCTGCATTAAGATCTGTTAGGTCAACGAATCTAAAGAATAAGAATGTTTTAAATAGTGAAAAAAACTCCAGCTTAAGTTTTGTCTTTCATAAAAAAAACTCAACAAAAAGTACATATAAGAGTACCGTTAAAGTACCGGATCGTTAAGTGGTATCGATAAAAGTAGTAGTGCCGTTGAAACCTTAACGATACCCATCCCTAGTGCCTAACTTGACTTTCTATTGTCAGTGTGACCATTGAACTGGAAGTATGTGCACAATGTCCACAATGAGTCATTATTAATATTTTTGCTGAATTTATAATAGTTAACAAACCATACTGCGTACTATTTTACATACTGTTTTAAAATTTGGATGCATGTATGGGGTTTAAAACCGATGTACTGAACGTACGGAATTAAAATAAGTACCTATTTATCAACCCTTAAAAATAAAACATTACAAACTATGGCCACGTACACACTGCATCGGTCGTCACTTCACCTTTTAGTGCTTTATACTCTTCTGTACATACACACTCTTCACAAACTTTTTAGAGTGACAAAGTCATTCTACTACCGAATTGCCTCCTGAAAAATGCAGGTAGTGACAACCGCTTTTACAGAAATTTCACGCAGGGGAACCGAACTGGACAACTAGTTGTTAATGACGTTTTGAAACGTGCATTAGAGATGCGTGTGCCTTTTCTGTATTGCGCAGTCAAAGAAAGTCATATGAAAAGATGTACAAGTGTTTACTATTTAAAGTGTTTTGAACGGCCTAGCTTCAAATAACACTAGCCGTATGGTAGAGTGCCAGTGTTGCCAGATTTTTAGTTGAAAAATGCGGTTGTCAGACCCGAAATTTTGCAGTGTGTACATGGCCTATTAAGTGTGAGTAGTACGAATACATCATTTTGCAACAAATATCATCAGCCATGTTTTTTAAACATGGCATAATTTACTCGCGATTTATCGGTTCTTACATTTGAAAACAGACATCCGTCTTAAAGTTAAGTAGGCCATCCAGGTATTTCTCGACCACCGTTTTTTGGCATACTGAGGTTTCGACATACTTTTCGTGATACATACTTATTTTCGCCCACTATATAGTATGGAAATAGACAATTTCGGATGCCGGTAAAGACTTTGTCCGTTTCTCAATATGTGTTCTTCTGTGGTCATTTGTCAAGAACAGAGAACACATGAAACACGGATGTGTTTCTTGATATCAAGGATGCTTTGAATGCAGCCTTGCGGACCTACACAAATCCATTCTTTGCGTTCTTGTAAATGGAGAAATGGCCTCTGTTTGTGTCTTGGAAAGCATACTGTTGAATATTTCGCTTTCTGTTTGTACCTTGTAGTGTCTTCATGCAGTTTTCTGATGTGTGTTTTATCACAAGGGCTCAAGCTTGGAGCCGATAGGTCGAAAGCCGACGTACCCTCTGCCACCACCAAAAAAACCTGGACCACAGAGACCAGCGCCACCCCCTTACGGTGAGTAACACCCATTGTGTGTGTTAATGATGTAGCGTGTCATGTTAACACATATAAAGTTAAAGTCAAGTGTATTTTGGAAACATCCTTTCATTTAGCATTTTTCCCAATATAGTGTCTGTCCCCATAAACTATAAACGGGATTTTTCATTTTCATTACAGCCAAAAAGTGTCATCTTTACCGCACAGCTTAACTTGAAATTAAGTCTTAGTTCTGAACATTTTCACTTCTCTACCGCATTACCCAACTGCACATCACACATTTCACAACGTGCCAACGCACACAATATTATAATCTGATAGTAGAAAGTGATAACACTTCCCTATTTTAGAGATATCGAAACGCTTCAGTGTGTTGTGAGAGAACGCTGTTAGAGGAATGATAAGCGTCTTCTGATCTAGTCAGTGCTGCTTTCTCCGTCAATCCTTTCATGACTTGCTAATTAAAAATAAGTCGAAAAAGAAGAAATCTTCTTTCCAATTCCCCCTTTTTTTCTACTTTGATTCAGTTTCTTAACTTGTTTATTTATGTTTCATGAAATATTAGTCAAATGAGTTTGAAATTATGTAAGGGCACGTGAATGCAGACAGAAAATTTCTTAAAACATGATAAACTGCCGATAATAACCGTTCTAATGGTCTTCACATATATATATTTATGCCCTGATGTATTGAAGCGTGTTTATAAAGCCTGGCTCAGACTATAGGATTCTCGGCCAGATTTTACCCTGATTTCCCCTCCCGAGAATCTTTGAAAAAATCGGGCCTAGAAACGCAATCGGGCCCGAGAATCAGCCCAGATTATCATGTAATGTGAGGCGTTCACAGATCGAATCCTAGAACTCCCGATCTGCTCCGAGAGAAATCGTAGCTGCCCCGATCATATCAAACATGTTTGATATTTAGGATTTTAAATAGGGCTGATGACGTTGGGACTTTCGCTACAGCCAATGAGAGACATATCTCCAAGGTGACGGAGGTAAAGCTTCTGCAAGGGTACGTTGTACAGCGGAGATGGAGGATCGTCTTTATAATGTATCCTCAAAAACATAACACAACCGCACAGATAAGAACAAGAGCTGCAGGGAGAAATCACGTCGGTTTTAAATGTACCGCTAAAATTAACTGCTAACGCGCAGCTTGTAGTTTCGCTCAACAGGCTGTTATTTATCTATAGGCGCACATATAACATGCGTTTATGTGTTTGTTTTTATCTTATAATCACATTGGCATTCATCTTTGTTCAGCAGCGACAATTGTTTTCTTCCGTTATTTATTATCATTAAACTTAAGCGGCTCGCCTACAGCACAGTCATAACAAAAAGCATTATTGCATCACCTGCTTAAAATACGTCTCCGCGGCTTTGGACTGCCAGACAGAGAATCATTCAGAGAGCGACAAAGACACAGCATTCCTGAATTGAATGTTACACACTTTGCTACAGTTTTGCTACAGTAACGTATAAATCCATTGCTTTTGTATTGCTACCGAAACATCTGCTTTTCACCGCGGATTAGCCGTAGTACAGTTAAACCGGTACAGTTAAACACTCTAGACCTGTTGCATAGCCGCTCCATTTCCTTCATCTATCGTGGAAATACACTTTTTTTCATAAAGGACAAATAGATCACGTGAAATTAACAGCGATGCCTGTTTGTTTACTTCTGTTTCCCGGTGAGATGACGTAGGAGGCGTCCTCTGGTATGATAATCTTAATATTATCCTGTATTTGGGTGTCTTAAACTAAATGTCTTTTCTTGTGCAATTATGAAATAAAAATCTTCCAATTAAACTTTCTAAATCAGTTTTTTGCACTTGTTACCTTTTGTCGTATTTATAAACACAACTTTACCGCCGACGTTTTCTTCTCTGGACATTGAACACTTCACATTCATAAATGCAAGTTTATAAAGGGGAAACCTATTTTTGTAGTGCTTGAAAAAGAGATTAAAATGTAGATTTTACAAAAGAGAATCTGGCAAGATTCTCCTTATATGTGTCCTGCAACCAGAATTAAAAATCTGTCAGGATTTTAAAACTCCTGTAGTCTGAGCCAGGCTTAAGGGAGTATTTCTCAGAAGAGAGGCTCTTGTTTATGTGTGTGTACACGCAAGCTTGTGTTCGCGTGTGATCGTCTCTGTTCGTGAGAAAGTCTGTTTGTGTTTTCTCACATGTGCCTATGTGTACACATGGCCTTATATGTGTGTGTGATTGCAGGGTTCTCTCCACACACACACATATTTTTATCACACAGCGCTCAAACCTGTTGACCTACAGCCACATCCAGAATGAAGTCTCTGTGTCCACCTTCCTGAATCACAAAAGTTGTGTGTGTTTGAGTCTAAACTGTGAATCAGTGTTTCCTCCGGTGTTATCTGTGGTCTGGAGTTCACACCAGAGACGCGCACTTGTGGCTGAGTGGATAACAAAGTCTTGTTATCCTGCTGACATGTCATTTCATGAACATAAGCTCAGAAAATGACAGTTTTGCTGGTGGATTCACCTGATCATTGAAGCATGTTCTTTTAAAGATTCCAGTGATGCAAACGTTGGTAAATTTACACAACGCAGACGAAACAGCAGTGGTTAAAAGTAATGCCTTGAACATATATTTGTCTGAATATTTGCTTTTTATACCGCTCACGTTCAAAATATGAGATGTATGGTGGGAGAAATACATCTTGGTTGAAGGATTTCTTTAAAAAAAATATTTGACAACCCACAGCGTACCAGGGAATATGGAATATAGAAAAGCTAATTCCTTAAGGGTAAAATACACTACAAGACTTTGGCTCAGATTTTGCTCAGATTGGACAGTCTGTGCCAGTCTGCAGATTTGATCAGTTAGTGTGTTTCTATCTGAAACTTTCAAATTGTCTGCAAGTGAATGTCTAGTTTAAAAAAGTCTATTCAGATTTTAAGTCTCTGGGGGTATTCCAGCCAATTACAGGCCACGACGAAATTATTAAATAGAGAATTATTCAATTGCATCATTTATTATAGTTTTGTTGATTCTCTTTTGTTTTCGACCACAACAGTAATTTCCCCGGCTCTCAACTTGAACAGTTTTGTCATTCTTTTGCCAAGAATCTATACATCCTGAGTTTCGCTTCAAACACAACAACGTGCATACAACACTTTAATAATATATTTAAATAAAAGTCAAATGTGTTTGTTTTTCCATGTCGGACATCACTTTTGATCCTCCATCAGAACCCGGAAACACTTGTCAGTTTGTTTCCAGAGTGGTGCTCCGGGCTCAGTTTGTCTAAAGTCACCTTTAATGTGTTTACATTGGGCATTCAACTGGTCTTTCCCAATAGTTCACCTTTATCATTAGATGTTTACACTACTAATTCATGTGTGTGTGTGGATGTGTGTGGTGCAGGGTATTGTTTAGTGTTGTTTGTGCTGTGTTTATGACTATAACAGGCGGTGCGAGGGCATGGGTGGGGCACTGCTGGTTTCACTACTCCTTACTCTGACTTCAGAAAAAACTAACTCTTCCTCTCGATGGCACAAGAAGGTCATGCAGTAGTGAGAGAGAGAGAGCGAGAGAGTTCCTCTAAAGTTTGCGGTTTACACCCTTGAAGTGAACACTAGAGTTCCCACGGGTGGCTAAATGTGTTCATGCAGAGTTGCAGCTGTCACTTAAATACAGAAGGTTTTAATTCTCTCTGACCCGTTTATAACCTTTCATCTCAAACTCTGTGTCTTAGCACCCTAAATAATCCACATTAATTTTCACTGTAAAAAAAATTCAGACCTTAACTTAAAATGAGGTGCAACCAAGGTCTGAAATTCACTTTTGCATTAGGGGGCAGAAATTGCTCCTTGGAAGTGATCTCCAGTGGCATTTATATAATTATCTTTTTAATAATACATTGCGTTGTATGTCAAATACTTAAATTGAATCAGTTACTTCAGCCAATAAAAATAATGACGTAGGGTATACAGTAAAATATTAACGACAGAAGTCATCTGTAAACTGCAGAGGTTGCATATGTCATGGCTTATTACAAAGACTGTTTAATGTGGCTCAAATGCGCCTTTAACTGTTTATAAAACAATTGGATAATGTTTTGGGATATATTTTAATGTTCATATAGAACATCATACCTCAAGGTCAGGCAAGTAATAATTTAAAAATTTTCAGGTAGGTCTAATAGTAGTTATCAGGTACATGAATTAAATCATATAAAATAACACTTTACCGTCTCCGCTTGATTGTAATATGCAACACTGCAAATCTCTTAAGCATGATCAGATCTGAACGCTGTAATGACAATTTATTCATTTTAAAAAATAAATCATATTCCAGCCTGATCATAACAATTATAAAACATTTGGTTTTATTAAGCAGGGGCTTTTTTGCCCCTTTAACCCAAATTTTGGAGGCATTTTGTTCTTGGTGGCATTTTTGCCACAAGCCCCTGTTCATTTCTGACCCTGGATGCAACAAGTCACTAAAGTTTGAGAGGTTTGAGATGTTTTTTACATTGTTCTCACTAGTTCTTAAAATGGTTCTAAAATGCCCTTAATTTTTTTCCAAAAATTATTGTTCTTCTTCTTGACAGGTTTCTTGAGATTAACCCTTTTATAATATATGTTTCACCTGCTCTGATCAGAAACTGATTTGCTGATTTTTCTCAATCTGACTTTCATATCTTGCTGTTTTGTTTCTTTATTTTGGATAATCTCAAAGGTCCAGATCACTTCAGAATTTAGATGAAAGTTAGTCACTGAGTTTTACCAAAATGAAATGATCAATAAGTCAGGGCAACATACATTTTTGCAACAACTCATCAAAATAAATTCATACAGATTTTTTTTTTTTTTGTAAGTTAAAGCAACTAAAAAGAATCAGGTTCAATGAGGTTCACTTGCTTTCAACTAAATTCTGGCTGATTTAAAAACACTTTTTCTTTCAACAACAATATTTTTCTTCCGTAATAAAAATGACTGAGTACTAATAACCTTTTAATTATCAATTTGCTGTTCTGTTTGACGTTTCTGTTGTCATCTTTGCTTTCTTCACCACTATTTCAGGAAAAACTTCAGCTGTCACGGGTTCAGACGATCATAGTCGACCACTTGGTGGTCCGACTACTCAAAAGACACATGCGGGCCGAGGATCCATGTCCTCGTCCACATCGGTTGGGTCTGCGGTTAACAGGTCTTCAATGCTTAAAGACTTTAGATCTGTAAGTCCAGTATCTATAGTTGCTCTTATCGCAGTGTCGTAGTTTTAACTCCGTCTCATTCCGCTTGTAGCTATTGTTAACTGGCTGTTATTACCTTAGCTTTTTTAGTTTGGCTTTCGCTCTCTCCCGGTCACGTTGTCTTCTTGAGGCAATCTAAGACATGGTAAATGTTTCTCTGCAGTTTTCACCAGCGTCTAGCATGAAAAGGCTCATTTCAGAATCCCGCTTTGCTTTGCTAACATCAAAGTGATCGTTCACTGCCTCATGTCATTACAAACACATAAGTCTGAATTTTATCAGACGGTACAGAGTTGCAGTAAAAAGTTAATTCGACACGTGCACTATATTGTACATCTTCTCTGTCATAGTCCTCAGAATCATCTCATCAGTCGCGTTATAACGTGTCAGATTTGGTGTAAATGACATTTAAGAGCTACTGCCGAGATTGTTTTCAGGAACACATTTGGGTCATTTCTATTGCCATTTTGTCTCCGTTTAGTGTAAATGACTTTGTGGCTTGTTTCTTCAGCATGTTTTATTTTGTCTAAACTAGTTCAGAAACCAATAGCTTTATAAACACCGAAGGGTCATTCTTGTGCTCTAGTTAGATTTATTGAGTCCAGTAGATCATTTATAATTAAAAAGCTAATGAGCCCTTTGACCTTATTCAGTTGAATTAAATGCATTTTTATGAAAATAAAAGAACCAGAAATATGTAATTCATTATTTCTGGCTTCGGCATAGACAAAAATATGAGTGCAGATTTGTTTTAAACACAAAATAGGCTTCATGTGCTAATTCACTTCATTTTTAAGAAATATAACTTCTGACCACTTGGGATTCTCCAGATCCAACAAAAATGTATAATAACTAAAAGCTTTAGTTTCTGAGGTTTTAAAATATGAAACATGTGGGTAATATGTGTAAAGTTATCACAATATGAATACATTTAAATGTCCAGCCGTGTGACATGTTGAACTCCATCTAAAAAACTACTTAAAACAATATTTTACTTTTTTTTTCTATTTTACTTGATCTAATATTAGTTTGTGATTTTGCATCAAGTGTATTCGTCACACATCATGGTCATCTTTAAATAAACCAGTGAAAACAAAAGCTACCCGTGTAACATGCTTTGTCTCTTCAGAAGACTAACCAAACGAAACGGATGAAGTTGAAATATAGAGAGACATTTCGAAACACACATCAGTTTTAACTCAGGCACGTGTCCCTGTCGTGTGCAATATTACGACTCGTTTTATTTCAATTAGTGATATTTTTATTCAGAATTCTATGTTCATTAAAAACATCCAGCACAATTACATGAGCTCTTGGATTTAAGTTGCTGAAGTGACTTGAACAGCCTGCTAATATGACCTCAGAATGACACTTCGGTCTAGAAAAGTGAGAAGCATTTACCAAAGCTCTTCCTGTTTTTTGACACGGAGTGGAAAGTAACTGCTTCACCACAGTGCCACGGTTACATGACATAAATAAATGCTTTTTAAATTCATATAATACATCGATTTCATGGTATTTTCTAGTACTCGTCGCAAACAGTTTGACATTCGGGTTTTGCACATATTCATCGTGAAACCTTATAAGATATAATGATATAAAATGAAATACTTATATTTATATAAATATGGTTTGAGCTTGTTATTTGTCAGCATTTGCATGAGTGTGCCGTGTGGTCTAGCTGCAGTTTTGCATGAACTTTGTGCTTTGTATGAGATGCTGTCTTGTGTCTTGAGTCTTGTGCTGTAATTTTTGTTTCTCTCAGGGTCAGAACATGTAACGGTAAGGTAAAACAAAGGTCTGAATACCACATCTGAGCACTCTTCATCTGTTTGTGTTAAACCGTATCACACCTGCTCCACCCTCTCGGCGTGCTCCCCGATCCCTTTCACAAATCAGTCTGAGAAATCAAACAAAATATTGACACGCTTCAAAACATCCTCGGCAAATGTAAACCCCAGTGCTTCAACCGCATTGTGAAAGAGGAAAGCTTAAATATTGTTTGGCTCATTGTGTTAAGATCTATTTTTAAGATTAAGACCAATATCTATGTGTATGTTTAAATAAAATGTAAAACATGTGGGTGTTATTGCCCTAGAGATGACAAATATCTAAGCAAGTTTAATTTATTTTAAAGAAACAAGAGCATGCACAGTTTTAATGAAAATAGATTTATTGTGGGGGGTTGAAAAGATATATCAATAGACATAATTTTCAATACAGAGAAAATAAGTTTTTGGGCACTCAAAGGAATCGTTTAACGAAAAATGTCAAATCTGTCATAATTCCTTCATCCGAACACAAAAGAAGATATTTTGAAGAACTTCAATAAACAAACAACATTAGTTCCCATTGCCTTCCATTGTATGAGCACAAAACCACTGAGACATATCTCAAAATATCTTCTTTTGTGTTCCACTGAAAAAAGAGTCAAATACCGATTTACAAACCCATGAGGGAGAATAAATGATGACTTAATTTTAACATTTTGGCTGAACTTTTTCTTTAACTCAAACTTCAAAATGTTTAAATTATAAAAAATTGAAATACAATAGAGTTTTTCACACATGCGGGTGTCCTTCATAACAGGTGGAGTTCAGCACATGAACTATGAACACTAACATCTAACAACCACAAAGTGTCACAAAACATTGTGTCTTTTGTTTCCTCATTTCAAACCCTACAATCATTATAATACACTTGGATATTTGGTCAATTAATGCAATAACAATAATTTAATACGACTCAACCGTATGCTGTAATATATGATTCCTTTTTTATATGAATCAGTAAGTTTCTTTAAGATCTCATAAAGGAGATTCTCAGTAATGCTTCAATCATTACACTTTGTTTTGGGTCACTGGTTTGTATTACATTTGTTTGGAGCTTAACAACTTCTTTGCTTTTAATCCCTTGTTCTGCAGCAGTAAATATGATCTCATCATATGAGGTTTTTTTTTGTCAGATATCACATTAGATGATGTGCACTTTTTCTCCAGATTACTTGTGCATGTGTTAATGTTTAAATGCTGTTTATGTAATTTGGGATCTTATATGTACCCAACGATTAGGGTCGGTGTGACATGAAATATTGATGGAAATGATGGATAAAATTATAAATCAATAAATGATGAACAACATCATAATGATCATTTTCAAAGTGCAAACCTTTTGTATGTTTTTCTATGAATTGGTTCAAACTGATGTTTTAATCCAAAAACAGATTAATTCTGTTTATTACCATATAAATACAAAATAATTATTAATGAATTAAATAAAGAATTTATAGATTTTTCTAAAAAGGAAAAAAATGACCTATTGTAGTTCCAGCTCTATCACCCAGGCCTGCGTGTAATCTTATACAGTGTAATTGCATGTGTGATGTTTTACGTTGTTTTATTTGTGGTTCAGTTCGGAAGTGAACCGCAGCAGCTCGAGTGGGCCAAGCGAGAGAGTCAGAAAGAAGAGGCGGAGCGTATCCGGATGCTCCGCCTACAGGAACAGCAGGACCTGGAGTTGGCTCTCGCCCTGAGTCGAGCTGATATGCCCTGAACATGAAGGACCTTTAATGAGACGACGTACCAAAGCAGATTCGATATACCTCAAGTCTTCACATCCCTCAGGTTTGCCTCACTCATCATGATGTCATTCAAGCAAACACCAATCGGCACAATAGACTCAAAAGTACACTGAACCTGGACGTGACGTCTAAATACATTCATTCCCCAGAACAAAACTCTTCACCAGAAGATGAAATGAATTCACATTTTCCTGCTTTCAGTTTTCTGTTTTCACATCTCTAGTTTTTGGATTATGATTTAGTTTGCTATAATCTCCTGAATCAGTTCATGAAGCTGCAGTTTTTTTTTCTGCAGTTTCAGGTAGATGACACTAAACCGATGACAGTTAACCACACAAACCACTGTTGAAAGGTCTCTCTCTGTACTGACTCTGCTTCACAGTTTAACTCTTCAACCAAATGTATCTTTGTTTCTGATTTTAAATAGTTTCGAAAGCATATTTTATCAAGTAACAAAACCTTAAACTATGTATTGTTTTGTTATATATTCATATATTTATTGCTTTAGCGAACAATACTGAACAATGATTTGTAGGATATGGATTGTTTATGTGATAAATTTGGGTGTTCGTTTGATTTTCCTTTTACCGTGTGAAGATTGTATTGAACTTTAATGATTTATGTGTTCGTTTACTTCCCCGTTGGAAAGGTCATAATTTTAAAAGTTTTATTAAATGTCACGCATATTTATCTGAATTCAGTAGATGTTTTTTCTTTTCGTTTTGGGGTTAAATATAAAGTTATATTGAAAGAAAAACAGTAATGGGGTTTGCATAAAGAAAATGAAGACACTTAAGCACATTCCTTCTTTTTTTTCACATTCCCGTGTTCTTATTGCAAAGTTCTCATAATAGTGTTTTTACGCTTATTTTATGTTCTGTCTGGACAGACGTATTCCTCATACTAAATGACATTCAAGAAATAAATATGTGGAAGGGGACTACGTGCTTTGTCATGATGTCTCAATGCAATATGCATCATCATTTTCTTCATGCTTGATTCAGATTATCAACTTTCTAGACCTAAACATTGTTTTCCGCCAACATGATCTGGAAGCAGCCAGAGTTTAACATCAGTCACATTGAGACATTTGGAAGATCAAATACGTTTTGAAATCGCAGTAAGTTTCTGTTCGTTTGCCCCCAGCGTCACTATATGTCAAAACAGTTTGACGGTTTGTAGAGCCATATGGAGAGGATGTATTTTGGACCTGTTTTGCATCACTGTGGATCTTTAAACATCTCATATCCAGTGCTCATTCTTAACACCATTGTATTAATCTTCAACGTATCGATTTTGAAGTAAAATGTGCTTTTTGTAGGAGACGTTCAGTTTAAGCAGACGTTCAGTTTAGGAGACGTTCAGTTTTTTTTGCCAAAGAACCATTTTCTCAATTGGTGGAGCATTGTGCTAGCAACACAAAGGTCAAGGGTCTTATTCCAAGGAACAAAAATGTTCGTTGAAATGCACTGTAAGACACTTTAAATAAAAGTGTTTGCTAAGTCCTGCGTGAGCTTTTTTGATGTTTTTGGGGGGTTTCATGATCTGTCTTTCAGAAATGACTGTTTGTGCTGGATCTGTTTGTGTTGAAGGTGATACGGAGTCTTTGGAAAGATTGCCATCAAAGTGTGAAAATAATTTAACAGCCGCATGAATTTAACTTTTGGGTATGTTAATTAGCCCCAATTGGAATAACAGGAAATTCCTCGGCGAGTTTTCGTGTAGCGACGGTGGGTGAAAGAGCTGATTTTAAGACGGACCAATGAGAACAGATCGGGTGACTGAAACGTAAAGCTCGTTTCTGTTTATCTTCATCTGATCACTCACCTACTTTTAACAGTCCACACGTGCTGGTCATTTAGAGAATGTTTGCCAGACATTATTGTCTAGATTTGGGATGTAATTTCTTTTTTACCCAAATAGGAACATTTTCATATAGAATTGACTCCCCACGTCTTTTGCCGTCCCACGTGTACGTGACAGTGACTTCCTTAGTTCACTGGAACACAAATGAATAATTGTATTTAATTGTAAGGAATAAAGTAATCCCAGTCCAATGGGTTAATACATGTCTTTTGAAGCAAAACTATGAATTTGTATATTTTTTTAAGTTTACAACATGCAGATCCAGCGATGTATATTCAAACATGGCGTTTTGTTGATAGTTGAGGTTGTCTTGAACTGATGAGATTTGATGTTATTAATGTGCCGGCATGTTTTAATTTCATTAAAAAAGATTTCTTTGTCTTCAACTAAAAATGTAATCTAAGATGCCGAGAGGGAGAGTTAATGATGAGAGTTTTCTTATTTGGATTAACTGTCCCTTTAAATTCTGATTCCTGACAAATATTGTGACTGCGTTCGGAAAAACATGCTATCGTCTTAGTATTCACAGAATGCACAGCATTACATTGTGGGATGTAGTGTGCTGAGGTCATCTGGGTATCCCGTGCGTTCATACGACAGCAATAGTGAGCATTGTATAGAATTATACTTTTCATAGAATGTCTGAATGATGTAATTATTGACTTCTGTTCGACATCTTATCACCAGTTTGTTTACAGATGAGGAGCAGATACTTTGAGATCTTCAACATGGCTGTAAGTACAGCAAACACAGAAGCTCTTTCTTTTTATTTTGCATTGAGGTCAAAAGGGAGAAGCATGTATTTCTGTTGGTGTCAGATAGTAAATGTTACTATCATCAGCGCACAAAAGTGAAATGAGTTTTTCGTCTCACTGATTCGACTAATAATAGCAACAATCACATTTCTTCTTTTCGCTGAGGAGAATTTGTGTACGCGGGACGCTGGTTTCACGTGTTATTCACGAAAGCAGAACAAGTATACGACAACCAATATCTTGAAAGGTAGTTATATACAGTTTCCTCCATAAATAAAAATATCATCATTTATTCACCCTCATGTTTTTAAAACCTGTATGTGTGAACTCGAAAGAAGATATTTTGAGAAATATCTCAGTGGTTTTGTGTTCATACAATGGAAGTCAATGGGGTTCAATATTGTTTGGTTATTAACATTCTTCAGAATATCTTCTTTTGTGTTCTGCAGAAGAGAGAAACTCATGAAAAGTCCTTTTTGGAAGTTTGTTTAGAGATTTTACATACATTTGCAGTCAAATGTTTAGACTTGACAGATGTTTTGTAATCTTAAGTGTGAATTGACTTGTTAATGTGTTTTGTTTTGATATTTGAATATTTGACATGAAATGTTGACAATACAGTTTATTGTGTTCAAGCATTTCAGAGGACCTTTACAAAAATATATTTGTTCTGTGTTTTAGTTTTCTTTGCCATCTCACAGATGTTTTTTCTATAATCTTTGTTCCCGACCTCTTAAAGGAATACTTCATCAAAAAATGAAAATTCTGTCATAATTTACACACCCTCGCGTTGTTCTACACCTGTATCAATTTTTTTGTTTTGCTTAACACAAAAAAAAGATATTTGGAAGAATGTCAGTAACCTAACAGATCTCATTCCCCATTTACAATCATAGTAGGGAAAATAAATACTATGGGAGTCAATGGGTGACGAGATCTGTTTGTTTACTGACATTCTGTCAAATATCTTTCTTTGTGTTTAGCAGAACAAAGAAATCTATACAGGGTTGGAACAATCTGAGGGTGTGTAAATGATGACAGAATGGTCATTTTTAAAATCAAGTCAAGTTTTTAAATCTTTTGCATCTTATATTCAGATTTTATTTTCTTGTCTTGAGTCAGATATGACATGAAAGCCTTGCTGAAGTGTCACGGTCTCTTTGATGTCCGTGTCTGCGTTCTGTCCCTGGAGTCTGCGATCTTCAGCACAGTCGAGCGCCCCTCCGTCCAGACGGATCTAAATTCTTTCTCTGTAATTATGTAGATGTGGTGTTTGTATTTATAGACAGAAGCCACAGGCCGCTGGACTCAACCTGACACAGCTGGAAAGCATCTCGGCCTAAACTATAATAAACTTGACTGTATAAGCTGGAGTCTGGAGCGGGGGGAGCACAAGTGCACCCTCGTCTTAACTAAACGCCGCATGTAATGACCCACGGTCGCCATAAACGTCTCGGGTTTCCAGGGACTTTATTTTCCAGTAACTTCAAAGACGCCTACAATCAGAGACTTGAGCTTTAACATTGACAGGCATTTACAGTAAATGTACGACACAGACAACAGCAAGATTATATTCAAATTTAGTTTAATATTTACAATAAATACAGTACTTACAATATAAAATGTATGTACATCATCTTATAAAACCCAGGACCTCTAGCCCGAGTATACTGTGCTAATGTACAATGGGCACTGACCATGTGTCCGCATTACAATAAGTTTGAAAAGAAATGCTGCTTTCGATACAAATTCCAACAAGAGCGTATCAAAACGAAAAACAAATACACAGTTGTGTTGGGGTGACAGGAAGGCAGTTTCAAGAGCAAAACATTGTCATCATGCGTTTCTCCACATCAAGAGGTTTGCTAGTCTTCAGGCAGTATGTGGATTTTTAAAGGCACACTGATTTCAAATCGGACACAATATTTAGGACCAGCCCATAAGCCCTTCCCAAAAAAAAAACACACTCTTGATTGGCTTCTTAAAAAGAGCTCTGTGTAGTACCAGCTACTTTGTTACAAAAGAATAATATAGATTTCTTTATCGACAAAGGATGATTGTCTTCTGGTCATTAAATAAGGCAGATATGTGTATTTTGATTCAAAGTTCTCACAGGTGTCTCTTCATGTGCAGCGCCAGGTGGTCGGACCTGGAGAAGGCGCGCTCGCACATATGGCACTGGAAAGGTCGGTGGCCGGTGTGCTTGCGGAAGTGACGTGTCAGCTCGTCCGAGCGAGCGAATTTCCATCCGCAGCCTTCCCAGTTGCAATGGTAAGGCTTCTCCCCTGATGAATCAAAGCGGAAAAAATACGTTTTAGTCACTTGTTTGGATGTGCGCGCGCAAGGGACGCCTTGGCCCGTGCGCGCATAATAGTTGTGCACATTTAACACAGAAATGCACATGAAAAAACATGTTTTCTAGTATGGTTAAATATCTTACCGGTGTGGGTTCTGTGGTGCGCTTTCAGGTGAGAGCTCTTGGTGTAAGTCTTGCCGCATCCAACGTAAGTGCATGTGTGAGTCGCCGTGCGCTTCCTCGGCCAGGTGCGTCTTCCACGCTTGGGTTTAGACTCCATTGTGTCCAACGGGGAGGACGGGGGTGTTAGAAGAGCCCTTTGCATGCTCGGTTGCATCCCCATGCCGTTGTCGAACACACCGTACTGGTGCGGCGCCGTGTAAGGGAGCTGCATCTGAGCGTAAGCGGGCGATGAGTGATGGTAACCCTGCGGAAATGCGGTGTGGCGCATCTGAGTTGAACACCCTGAGCTGCCCTGCTCGTCCGGACTCAACGGAGGAGTCATGTTCCCCGTCGCCTGCGGGGACACGGCGAGTCTGGGCTGCTCGAAAGACATCATGCACGAGATGTTGCCCTCTTGTTTGATTTTTTGGCAGCTTTGGGGCACCATGCCCATAACCGGCCCATAACCGTCCATTGGGGGCTCGACTTTAATATCAACAAAGTCCTGTCTGGGAAAACCCGCCGAGTTTATGATAAATCTTCCCTGAATCGAGTTGCTGTTACTCATGTCATAAGAGCTGTCCACCTCGGATCTCAGAAGCTCGGCCATCAGGCTGTTGGTGTAAGGTGGAGGTGGTGCGCACTGCTCCGGAGAGTGGTACGCGCCGCTGCTCGAGGTGTACATGGCGCACGGTTCCGCAGACGCGATGTACTCGGCACCTGCCTCGAGAGGTCCTGTCGTGTTGGCCAGGATAAATTCCAGATCCAAAAAGTTACTCAGATCCTCGTCGTCCTTGCGGGCACGATATGTGTCCATGTTTTGCGTCAGGTTGAGGGTTGCGCAGCTGACGCTCAGTGGTTTCTCTGCATCACGTTTCCACCGCTAGAAAAAAGATTTAGGAGGTATTTAGAATTCATACATTAAACATTCATACTAAAGTCTACTGCGTTGGATAAAATAATATTTCAGAAAAACATTTAAACGTGCATTGGTGAATGTTTGTTTAACTTTGTTTTAAAATGTTTCTCAACTTTAATTCAAAAAGCATAAATAACAAATACTTACATCCTCCCAAAGTTTTTCCTTCTGGTTTGCGAATGTTGAAATCGATGGTAAAATGGTCCCGGATAAGGCCATTTCTAAGTGTCAAAGTGTGGATTTTGTTCGAACGCTCACTTGCTGCTGGATGGCTCAAAAGTCTCTGCGCCTTTCGGTAGAATGAACGTCCAGAGTCATGAACAAAGTCTGTAGGGAAGGAGCACCTCCTACCTTATAAATATTGTCCCTGAACCAATTGTGCGAGCAGAGGAAACAGCGCTCAGGGTTCCCAAATATAGTCGGTATATAAAGCAAAGTGCTCAGTCTACAGCTACGAGTCCTCTCACTGCCGAGTATGCGCTTTGGCCAGCATATAAACATGCTGGTGACGCGGGTGTCCCGCCCCTGCGGAGGTGCGCCCGAGAGGCAGGTCACTTTACAGCCACTATCATCATCTGTGATCGTGACATGCAAACACCAAGGCGTTAGAACAAAGGCTCGAAACAATCCAAGTGTAAGCGCCTACATGTGCCAATGCGTAATTTTAATGTCTAAATATAATCGCTTTCCAATAGAAGCAAGTAACTGCACAATACGGATACATTTAAACATTGAGTAAAAATAACTTGTTTTATGGTGATATGTTATTTTTCTGCACAATAGATTGGCAGGTGATCCAAAAGTCATCTGTGCATCAATGAGAGCAAAAAGAGAAATATAGGCTATGCAAACGGAGTGCCGTTCATGTGAAAGAAAATATGACACAAAAGCAGTTTGTTTGGAAATATTTTACTTTTGAAAAGTATATATACTAATATGTTCAAAGCGTAGACAAGAGTTATGGTTTCCATAACACGTGCTGAATTCCACCTGTGGTTACTCTCCTAAAACAGCTGTGTGAACTTGAGGGGACCTGGTTTCATGCATCCACTAAAAATCCCATTGGATGCGAAAAAACTTATTACAAAAATGGTCGAGTCACTTTGGTTTGTCTTATAATACGCGTCTCTTGGACAGTAGGCTGTCATACTTGTCTAAGGGCAGTCGTTAAGTAAGTGTTAAGTGTGCTTTTATTAAGAGTTTTTACTGCAGTCACTGGTTTCAGTGAGACCTATTAGACGCGGTCACTATTGAAAGCGCGATGCATGTGAAAGCGTGAAGACTCCAAAGGCGCATTATCATGATGATTGTGTGCGCGCAGCGGGTTTGTCAAAACGCGGACAGCAGGCGCCAGTCTCACCTGATCTCCACTCGCCGCTCTCAGATGTGAGCGTTAGTTTTCGCCTTATTCAGGTGTAAATGGAGGGGGATTAGTAGCCTGGAATGCTGATGGTGGAGCGGGAATTATTGGCTTTGCTTTGCCGACCATTAGTTTGGCTAATGATGTCGAGACATTACACACAGAGACACATGAGCTGATATCGTGCAGCTACTGATGGGAGAGGAAAAACTGGATGGGAGACTTTGTTTTACAACATTGAACTCTTACAGGAGACCCCAACTGAAAATCCCAATGTACATAATATGTATAACTCATCTTTTTCGGTTCTTTTAATGTACCTTGCCATTTCGGAGTTTTATTTTACTTTAACAATTTATTGCCACCAATTTGCAGTTAAAAAAATCTAGACGTGGATACCACAATATAAGAAGCATTGCACTGAATGATTACCATATTGATTTACAATCTAGTTTGGTACTTCACAGCCCTGTAATACTGCGAAAAAAAGGAAATTCTGATGTATGATTCTAAAATTTGTGTAATATGGTATTTCCATGTCACAGCACAAAAAACATGATACCATGTGCACATACGACAGAACTAAGGACATGTCAAAATTGCAATGATTTTGATGGGACGTGTATATGTTTCTAAGAATTTGAGATGTTCTCTTTGTCATCTGTACTGGTTCATTATATCCACGTGTTCTTAGGGGATTGTCTTCTCAAACCAGATTTTCTTGTGTTTCCAGTTTCTATAAAGAATACGTATAAAACCTTTCAGTACTCTAATAATGATGCCATCATAGCTGAGGGATGCCTCATGCAGACCATCAGGTCATTTCTGTCACCACACGGAATGTCTTGAGATTTTTTCTCAGTTATCTTTCATTTCTATGTTTCAGGTGTTCAAAGAATCAAATGAGACAAATTCTAAATTTATGTGGATAACATATCTCAGATGATTTGGTGTTTTCTTGAGTTCATTTCGAGATATCTGACTTCACACTTTAGCATGCTGGCAAACCTTGAGACATTGTCAGCTCCCATGAAACTCTAGAACTGATACAACTGAGGCTGTGGGCATTTACTTGAGATAATATTTGATAAGCAAAAGTTTCCGCAAGAAAAAATATTGATAAATACATTGATTCAATTTAGGCTCAGTTGTTTCTTCTGTTCCTTATGAGAAATAAAAATAGAAACCAAATAATTGTTGAAACACATGGAGGTGCAAATGAACGTAGATTGTTGAAAAAATCTGGATTTGAGTAAATTTGTTGAGAAGTGTTTGAGTTCATATTGAGATCTTCAAAAATACTGACTTTTGACTGCAGACTTGACAAATCTGAGCTCAGTTTGACACATACTTGACATCTCTTCTCAAAGACTCTTTTTCTCAAGAGAAATATCTGATGTGATGTGAAGCCAAGTATGGTGTTCCATACTCGGAACGACTGCCCCTTGAGACTTAAGCAATAGTTTTCATTTGCTCTCCATTTCTTCTCATTGATGTCTAGGAGAAATAACTGTGATTTTTCTTGGGATGTTTTACAGAGCTGTGATGGAAGTGTATGTCCTGTGATTGTTCAAATGGTCTGATGGTGTCTCTCCTCTCCTCCTCCATCACTTCAAGGTGTAAATCACTGAACAGCAGATGTTCACTGTGAGTTGGCTACGTGTGAACCCATTGTTATTTACGTAAGTGCTTGCTTAATATGGAATTCATAGCTTGATTCTTATATGAATACATCAGGTTGTCCCAATCCTCACAAAATAAATGACATCCAGTCGTATTGTAGAGGTTAAACACTATGATCTCAGTATGTGTGTGAACGGCCCATCAGATTAACAACACAATGTAACGGCAGTTCGTAACTAGTTTAAGAGGTGCCTAATTCACACAAATCTGTGTTAACTCATTCACACTTTCTGTACGATCTACTGTCACACCATTGGTGGCTGATTGGTGACCTTGAACAATATTTCGAGTAATAGCCAGCAATATGGGTCAAAATTATTCATTTTTCTTTAATGCCCAAAATCATTAGGAGATTGAGTAAAGATCATGTTCCATTAAGATCTTTTGTACATTCTCTACTGTAAATATATGAAAACTTTATTTTTGTGAGGGTATGCAGGGAAATCCACAACAGAAATGGCAAGAAACACGCATACAAACATTATCTGCTGCTGCCTGCTCTTTGAGAAATAACCACTCAAGTTTGGTATCTATGTAACGCTTAGAATTTCACCTTTTGTGTTCATATCTCGACAACATCATTACAGCTGTAAGGCAATAGAAAGCGTCAAAACAAACCTGTTTCTTCTTTCAGCCTGCTAAAGCGCCTCCGATGGACAACTTTAAAGACGATTTTCCTAATATTTAAAATTTTTTTGTTTGAAATAGTTTTATCTTTGTCCGATCCTAACAAACCACACATTGACGGAAAGATTTCAGATGATGTCAAAATCAAAATTTTAGATTTTTTTTGGCTTAGGACAGTTTTTTGGCCCAGGATCTCATTTGTGTTTGTTTGGATCTCGTAGAGTTCACTTTGTACGAATTAGCCACCTTGTAAAATAACAAATTCCCATAAGATCAGGCTAGTAGAGCTTATAGTTGCGATAGAGTAAATGACAGCTCAGTTTACAGTTAACTTTACAACATCTCAACAGTCACAAAGAAGCATATACAAGTCGACTTTGTGCTTCCTACTTAAAAATCTTATGTCATCTCTTGAATGTAAACGATACATAACAGTGCGTGTTTTTGGTAACAGTCGCTGTGTGTAGGCAGATTGAATGAAATATTCGTAAAGGTAATATTTTCCATTACAGACGTCATGATCTCTGCTTGTGTTGAACACTTGTTCTTGCTGTCATGGCATTTTTCCAGCACGCATTACAAGCATCATTTCTGAACGATGTGTCAGTACGTGTCATATATAATGTGTGCATGTACCCGCATGTATACTCTAGTGTCTGTGGTGAAAAGTGTTTATATAGCTGCTTTAAAACAATTAGCGGATAAAAATGTTTGTGTGTGGTCGTCTTGTCCATTTCTTGTGTAACAATTGATCCAACACTATGCATCATTTTTACAGTACGATTGAATTCTCTCTGAATGATTCATACGTGATGAGGTTATTATAAGAATGATCATTTTTTGTGGTTTTAAATATGACATTCTTCAGAATGAACCACTTTCTCAGAAGCTTTCAAAATCATTGTTTGCACAATATTGTTGATTAGGTAACGCATGAAAGTTGCTAAACGGATACATGTTTTTAGTCAAATGTACGGTTGAAAATGACTGTCGTTTGTCGGTATCTGAGTGAAGAGAGAATTCCTGTCATGTGAGACTTATTCATCACATAAACATTGGCATTTTTTTGCACCATGGCGTTTAACTAACAGCTCCTATAAAGACCATTCTCATGTCAATCTCACGTCCGTCTCGCTCACATAATTTGTTTTTGAAATTCATGTTACGCCCTCTTCACATTCTGGCTTTTGTAAGGATGATGTATGTCTCGTGTCCGAAACTGTTCAGACTCGTACTATGAATGCAAACACGTGGATTTAATCAGGCACATTTTTCGATATATGATTCTCATTTTTGGCCCTTTTTCAAGTCAAGCAAGACATTAAAAAGTTGTTTTGCATGGAAACGTAATTCAAACAATAATACGCACAATGTACTTTGGTAATACAGTTTTGCTTTAAGAATGTTCCCTCTTAACATGTTTTGTTTGGCATGAAAATTCATAATGATTTCATGTACGATGGTAAAAACTTTTTCATTTTTAAGAATGTTGTTCGATGTAATTAGCAATATCATTCTTTAATGTACTGTAAATGCAGTAAGATTATCATTTTATGGCACTGAATGTCTTGTTATACTCTCTTAAAAATCTAAACGATGCTGTAGATGATTCTTTAAAGAACCTTTAACATCAGCAGAATCATTTTATTGCACAAACACTGAAAACAAGGGAAGAAAGAAATGATTATTTTCAGAACCTTGAGAGAACCGAAAATGGTCCGTATATATGGCATCACTGTCAATCTTTTTAGAACCTTAATTTTGAAGAGTGTTGTTTAAACAGTTTTATTTGTGTAAATAAACATTTTGAAAATGTACCATTGTATCCGTTTCGATGGAGACGTGCGGATTGTTTCAATTTCACTGTAGTATTCCAGCGGTAGCGTGACTCCAGCGAGGGCCAGCGTGCGAGCGACTCTGAAATTGAGCAGGATTCTGCCTGGACCTTATATATCGGAGTTATTTTTAAACCCACACCCCCTTCTTATTTCCCCGTTTCCTCTCAGAGTCGCTCAGGAAGCCGCTTAGGCCCCGTTTCCTGAGCACACGTGTGCAGTTTGTGAGGAATCGAAGAATGCTGGCATTGAGCGGCATGGCCTCCATAAGAAAAACACGAGACGACGTAGATTCCAGGGTGAAAAATGAAAACCAGAGATTGTCTGGCACGTGCGAGCAGCTGTTTGGAATTCAAAGGCCTGGACAAAGTCCAGCTCTCATTTGGGTACACTTCAAATTCTTGGACAATAGCTCAGTTTTTCCACTCTGTGCACCTGGGAAGACCAAACGTCACAAACTGGACTACACTGCACATAATATTATGAAACTGGATTGTTGGGTTTGATCAGTGTTACATAAGAGTTTGTCATCAAGTTAAAATCGCTACTGGTTTTAGTATAGCAAAAGATAAAATCATATTAACCATGTTTTTTTGCAGATTGATTACCATCAGGTTGAAAAATATCACCCCATTCACAACAATAAGACATTAATAAAGGTTTTTAAACTGAGCGGTCAGGTATTTAACAGTAAATGTCAGTTAGATGTGTAAAGAAAAGTACATGAAGTAGCCTGCAATTTTATGTTTTAACAGAAACGGCGATAGAGAGACAAAATTTACAGATTGCATCTTTAACGTTTTATAATGACTGTAGTTATAGACTTTAGTTGTTTAACATCATTTATTACGTTAAAATCTGATATTGTGACAGCTCCATCATATCAAAACATTGACTGGTTTCTGTTCTCTTTTAAACGACATAGGAAATGCAGAACAGAACTAAAGGGTATTTGTTTGAAACAGGCCATCGTGTTAAGAACCTCACATTCCAGCAACACCTCTCTATGATGGCCGTGAGGTTCTGGTTTTCTCTCGCTGCCTCAGTTTGTCATTTGGAGCCCATAAGGGTTTAATTGGGAGCGTGGTTCTCGTTTATTAGCTGTTAACACCTAATCCCGCCTGCGCTCGGCCCGCAGCCACGGCCTCTCAAAATGTTTGCATTGTCAAAAATGAATTTTGAGAGTTTGATTCATGGAAGCCGAGGTATGTTTTAGTATGACATTAGCGCTCTGACCATGGGTTGTGTCAACAGTTAAAGAGAGAGACAGCGCTCTGCTATCACTTTCGTTCCTACAAACTGTTTTGTGTTGCTTTAGTTTTCACTGATGTATTTCGGCAGCGATAATAAATCAGAGTTAAGTTGCAACAAAAGTGAAATTTGAATGTCATTTTTTCTTTATTTAACAAAATGTGTTTATTTCTCAGCTGTCGAGAAAGATTAGCAGACTTCTCAGGTTTCCAAAAGTTTCAGGAAAATGTTCCTCGGCTTTTTCTGTGTTTTCAAAATGTTTAGGTTAATTTGTCAACACCTTCAGTTCTATTGAGCTATATTCACCAAATTTACTAGGTTTTTAGGGGTTTGTCTAATAATGGCATGTTTTTGTACAATTCACTTCATACATACAAAAAATCTGCTGTTAAATAGTTACAAATTCTTATGAGATCAGTCTTAACATTTTAAGGGTACTTTTAATGCCCCTTAATACATTGAAATATTTTCAGATTTTAATACTCTTGTATTGTTTGAATACATTCAATACATATGAATGGGATTTTGACATATTAGCCTGTGTAGGCTGTAAATGCATCTCTCTGTGTTTTGTCGGTTCCAGCGCAGACGCAAGTGCATTTGAACATTCCGAACGCAAACTCCAGCAGCTGAATAAACAAGGTACACATCCACAGAACAATCCTGTACAGTCTCTTCATGAAACACTCGCACTGCATCTCATAGCAGTTTAACACACCATCAGTATCTGCCTGTATTACTGGCCAAACACACATGTACAGTTCTTAAATCTAGACCACTTGTTTTTGCCTTTTTATTATAGTAAAGATTGCTAATATAGAGAATTCACAGAGATTTTATTATGGTAAAAAGCCATGTTTATTTGACAGAATGATGGCCATGTGTGACCTTGCCTGGACCACAAAAGAGATTTTGAATTTATACAGAAATTAATAAATATGCTTTCCGTAGATGTATGGTTTGGTAGGTTTGGACAATATTTGGCCGAGATACAGCTATTTGAAAATCTAGAATCTGAGGGTGCAAAAAAAACAAAATTTTGAGAAAATGGCCTTTGAAGTTGTTAATGAGAGACGCTGTAGCAGGCCATTACTAAGAAGAAACAGGTTTGTTTTAATGCTCACTATTGGCTTACTGCTGTAATGACATTGTGGAGAGCAGATGAACCCGAAAACTGAAATTCTAAGCGTTACATAGATACCAAACTTGAGAGAGTAATTCTCAAAGAGGGAACGATTTTTGTAAGCGTGTTTCTGACCATTTTTGTTGGAGATTTTGCTGCACCCACTCACAAAAATAAAGTGATAAATTGATATATTTACAGTAGGGAATGTGCAAAATATCTTAATGGAACATGATCTTTACTTAATAGCCTAATCATTTTTGGAATAAAAGAAAAAATTATAATTTGCCCCATATAATGTATTGTTGGCTTTTGCCACAAATATTTCCAAGCTTAATAGGACTGGCTTTGTAGTTCAGGGTCACATTTGTATTATCATGGTTAAACTATGCTAAATGTAAAAATGTATTAAGTAAATTTCTAAATAAAAATGTTAGTTAACTTAATGAATTTCTTGTTGATTTGACTAATATTTTTTAGTTGAATTAACTCAAAAAATTAAGACAATTAAATAACTTTTTTTAAAGTTAAACCAACTTTTTTTTTACAGTGGCTCGGTTTAACTACAGTAACCATGTTTTTTGGTAGCTAAATCATGTTTAATATTCACAAGGAAAGCATCACTGATACTGTTGCTCATGGCTTTAAACAAACCCCTAACTTTTAGTATTAAACCTAGTTGAATCATTTAAATGTGAAGTATCCTCAAATAATGGAGCTTGTCAACGATTTTTGCTTAATATAGTACAGACCAGAATATCACTTTTCTGGACTCATTTGGGATAATGAGCAGGATCTACCTAGCGATGACCCTAGCAAGCGCATAGCAACGTGTTTGAGTGAGTATTGCTTTTGTAGGCGATAATACATGGAAAAGTTATATGTTTTGAATATCATGTTTGTGGTTGTGCTTTAATTATGTTCATCTTTGTAAAGTTCACAAAATTATGACCTCTGTATAAACTGTCTTCACTGCATTGCCTCTGTCATTCTTTTAAGTAATCTGCCATGAGTCCTCTTCTGTTTCTTATGGTAAAGACACATAATCATTCGTTCTTATGAATCAAGCACACAACTCTCTCTCTGAATGTTTTCTGGCCTCGGGTACAAACAAACACTTAAGATTCTTCAAAGTTTGACCTTATGATGCCTTCATAACAGTCTCACCTGAAGATACGCAGGTTTTTGATCTCACCTCAAGTGGTTTTGCTTGAGGTGCTGGATAAGCTGAAGGTTTAACACCTGTCGGGTGTGATTTCTCTCTGCAGATTTTCCTGTGAACAGAGGAAACACAGCAGAAGCGTTTCCTGAGCACGCGGTGAATTTCGTCATTGGGGTCACGCAGGTCGAGAGCTCCCAACTGGACCAGAGGGTTAAAAGTGATGATTCAGGTGAAGCGCAACACGTGACTCTTCCAGAACATTAATATTTGTCATGTAGAGGATGTTTAAGTTTGCGTTGGGGAGGTACGGTTGTGAAAAACACCGCGCATTTCCACACTGGTTTACGTTGGTTAGAACTAGAGGAACGATGGTCACTCCTCTGAAGTTTTAGATAAATCTAAAACAGTCTAAAACAAGTCTGCAATCTCAATATGAAATGTTTGTAACTGGTTCTTTTAAGATTGAATGATCTCTAGACTCTTACAGTATAATTATTTTGTGTGTTTATTTTTATTTGACATGAGTTTTATGGAAAAACATCACGGACAAAATGACTCAAAACGTGAATGAACTGTAACTGAGGCCTTCATGAAGACAAACACTTGAAAGAAAAAGTATGTGAAACCTTTGGGCTTACTTGGATTTCTTCATAAATTGGTCATAAAATGTGTTCTGATCTTCATCTAAGTCACAACAATAGAGAAACACAGTCTGCTTAAACTAATACCGCACAAACATTATATGTTTTCCTGTTTTTATTGAACACAACATGTAAACATTCATAGTGCAGGGTGGAAAAAGTATGTGAACCTTTGGGTTTCTGATAACTGGTTGACCCTCCTTTGGCAGCAATAACCTCAACCAAACGTTTCCTATAGTTGCAGATCAGACCTGCACAACGGTCAGGAGAAATTTTGGACCATTCCTCTTTACAAAAGTGTTTCAGTTCAGCAATATTCTTGGGATGTCTGGTGTGAATCGCTCTCTTGAGGTCATGCCACAGCATCTCAATCGGGTTGAGATGTTGAAGCCATTCTATTGAAGCCATTCTGTTGTTGATTTACTTCTATGCTTTGGGTCGTTGTCCTGTTGCATCGTCCATCCTCTGTTAAGCTTCAGTTGGCGGACAGATGGTCTTAAGTTTTCCTGCAAAATGTCTTGATAAACTTTGGAATTCATTTTTCCATCGATGACAGTAATCCGTCCAGGGCCTGAGGCAGCAAAGCAGCCCCAAACCATGATGCCCCCTCCACCATATTTCACAGTTGGGATGAGGTTTTGATGTTGGTGTGCTGTGCCTTTTGTTCTCCACACATTGCGTTGTGTGTTCTTTCCAAACAACTCAATTTTGGTTTCATCTGTCCACAGAATGTTTTGCCAGTAGTGCTGTGGAACATCCAGGTACTCTTTTGCAAACTTCAAACGTGCTGCAATGTTTTTTTTGGACAGCAGTGGCTTCCTCCGTGGTGTCCTCCCATGAAGTCCATTCTTGTTTAATGTTTTCCTTATTGTAGATTTGTCAACAAAAATGTTAGCATGTGCCAGAGATTTCTGTAAGTGTTTAGCTGACACTCTAGCATTCTTCTTCACCTCATTGAGCATTCTGCGCTGTGCTCTTGCAGTCATCTTTGCAGGACGACCACGCCTAGGGAGTGTAGCAACAGTGCTGAACTTTCTCCATTTGTAGACAATCTGTCTTACCGTGGACACATGGACATCAAGGCTTTTAGATATACTTTTGTAGCCCTTTCCAGCTTTATGTAAATCAACAATTCTTGATCGTAGGTATTCTGAGAGCTCTTTTGTGCGAGGCATGGTTCACATCAGACAACGCTTCTAAAGAACACCAAACTCAAAACTGGTGTGTGTTTTTTATTGGACAGGCCAGCTTTAATCAACACACCCAATCTCATCACATTGATTGGACCCCAGGTTGGCTGACTCTTGGCTCCAATTAGCTCTTGGAGAAGTCATTAGCCTAGGGTTTCACATACTTTTTCCACCCTGCACTATGAATGTTTACATGTTGTGTTCAATAAAAACATGAAAACATATAATGTTTGTGCAGTATTAGTTCAAGCAGACTGTGTTTCTCTATTGTTGTGACTTAGATGAAGATCAGAGCACATTTTATGAACAATTTATGAAGAAATCCAAGTAAGCCCAAAGGGTTCACATACTTTTTCTTTCAACTGTATAAGCTATAAAAGAGCAACTTTTGAGCAATTATATATTGCTGTGTATATCATATAAATACAGTATATGAACTTAACTCACTGTTTGCTAAAATGTTGCTCTTTCACAGAAGATTTGATGGAGTTCTCAGTTTTGTTTAATTTAGGTATCAACTCTGTCACAGATGAATCTTTTAATATGTAAATGTAAAATCCACTGGATTTGGATGAATTTGATGAGAATTTTTTTGTCTTTTTATTTTTTTATTTTTTTTATGTTGCAATATAAGATTAATTCGTTTTTATTTTAGTATTTTGTTTATTGTTATAATTTTAGTGCTTTTTAGTACCTTTGTCAGTTTTTGAGGCAACATTTACATTTTCAGTTAGTTTTTCCAATCATTTTCAGATCAATATTTGATTTGATTTCAATGAAACATTTATAAGTAAAATAACCGGATCATCTTCAATAATATTAAGTTTTGATTGCAGACTCGACAAATCTGAGCTCAGTTTGACACATTGTTGACATCTCTTCTCAACCTCTAATCACAGTCTCTTGAGACTTGAGACTTAAGTAAAAGTTTCCATTAGCCATCCATTTAACCTCATTAATGTCACTGAGAAATAATTGAGATATTAAAGAGATGTAATATTTGATGCACTTATGATTATATCAATCTTAACATGTCTCGACTTGTGTCTTCCATAACTCCAGACCAGACCTTGAGTTGTTTGTTAAGGTAGCTGTTAAACTGTTTAACAGTCATGAGTAAATTAGTGAACCTGTTTTAGGGTGGTACCTCCACTGACTAATAGAAACTTTGGGCTTGGCCCTCATGATGGCCACAGGACAGTTGACAAGTCGCTTAATGCAACAGAGATCTGGAGGAGCTGTGTAGGTGTGAACTGGTTCTTGATCCGCACCAACAGGACCGCATCTACCCAATCTGTGTTATTTTATTGGTCTGCCCTCGTGTTGCTGTGGTGGTGCGGTTTGATTACAGCTTTTGATGTAGTTTCTCACTTTCACAATTAGTGCAGTTAAGGATGGAGAGTGATGCTTTAGGTTTGACAGCGGCAGGAAGCGGCTGCCGGCTGTGCTGCGATTGCTTTCAGTACACACGCCCTGAGATCTAACACAAACACCTTGAAAACTGTCGAACTAGTTATAAGTTACTAGTTTTCCATTAAATCACAGTTTACATGGCCGGTCTGTCAGTTACAGATCATATAAATGTGAAAACTTTTCAGAATGTGGTCACTACCTTTTCATTCTTTGCTTGTGCTTTTATGCTACTGTATTTTAAACTATACTATATATTGATTAATATGATTGATCTTTGTTTTTTATTTTCCTACAGTTGATGTGAATGGGCTCACATCAAACAAAATTCATTTTCTTCCTGGTTCAACAACACTTTTTAATGCAGAAAGTGTTGCTTCAGCCTTGAGAATGCTTTTGAAGCTTGCTGTCTGCAGCGTGTTACTAAATGCAAACCTGCGACCAAGACACTGACATGATTGTAAATTAAGGTTTGCGTTGCATGGCTTTTGTTTCTTTGGATAGTAAGCCAATGGAAATGCATCTTAAAAGGTCTGTCGGGGTGGTTACTATGTCAGAAAAAGACTGGCAACCAAAACAGCCGTAGTCGAGTGGGAGGTTTTTTTTATTTTTGAAAGACTCTCAGTTTGGGAATAGATTGATCTGGGCCCAGACAACTATTTTAAAGCAGAAGAAAAGAAAACAAGGGCTGACTTCAAAGCCTGTCTAACATACATATGTCACATCTTTTCTGAGTGTTTGGTTAATACTATAATTGCCTGGTGGTATTTTCAGTACCGTCTCTTCTCACAAAAATCTGAACTAAAAAGAGCAAGACATGACAGCGTTTCAAAGGACAGATGACGAAGACTGCATTTCAAGCACATCTGAGAAGTTTCAGGTGTTGTCGAGATGCATGTATGTCCTGCGCTGCTTTAGGGTTTGTTCACAACTGATGTAATGAAAAGATGAAGTGAGTTTGAATATCCTCAGCACAGATCAATCTTCTGTTATGAAAGTTTATGAGATTTACCTGAACAATTGTATACCGTGAATTCTATTGTACAATAGATACTTCTGTCTATATTATTTTCTATCTGTGTTTCTGAGTGTGTGTCACTGAGTGTGTGTTTGTGTTCCTGACTACCTGTGTTTCTCTCTCTCTATACTGTCTGTGTTTCTGTCTGTCTGTCTGTCTGTGTCTGTCTTTCTTTCTTTATGTCTGTCTGTCTGTGTCTGTCTTTCTTTCTTTCTGTTTTTTGTCTCTCTGTCTTTCCGTCTGTCAGGGGGGTGTGTCTGACATAATGTCTACTGTTCAGTGATTGGTCACTAGTAATCTAGCATTGTGCTTTGAGTCTGTGTTTGTTGCTTAGCAACATCACACCTTTAGAAAAGAACCCAATCCACTTCAGAATGTGGTCGTATCTCATCATTGTGATGGAGTGATTTAGTGCTGAAAGAGCCTCCAAAACAGTGTGAACTCTGAAAGAAAGGTCAAGCAGACTTTTGGTAAGTCTGAGATGAACGCAAGGCCTTGGGGTGCTCGCTGTATAATCTCTGTGCTCCATAACCTTGACAGTCCACCTCTCTCTCCAGCGTGACCTCTCATCACCTCACGGGTTATCTACTTATCAGTGGAGCTGTGGAGCTTTGACCTCGGCCTCGGGCGAGAGTGTGTCTCAAGCAGCAGCCACTCGTCATTATTGAGCATTTCTTTTCTGTTGTTTAAGTGGAGTGACGGTGCAGGTCTAAACAACTCTTTTCGGCTTAGGCCAAGATTTTGTGCAATCATAGGATAAGAGCGTCTGATCCCGCCGCTCTTAAAGTGAACTGTGTATATCCTCCAGTTTCAAGGGACACCAGCTGTCTGAGACCCCGAACACAACAGAACAACTCCACCGTAAATAAAGCGTTAGAAAGAATTTCTTACGTCTCAGGTGTTGCTTCGGGATTCAAATGAGAGTAATTTGAGGGACAACCAAACCTTTAAAGACAGAGATTATTTCTTGACAAATTTCTTCAAGATCAACTGATTACTAGTAATGCTCTTTACCAACATAAAATTTAATAAAATACATTTTTGTTGTGAAATTGTAAAAGTTGTAAAAAAAAATCAAGGCAGTTAAAAATCTTTTTTTATTCAATCTTTTGTTACAAAATGTAATTGAATATTTCACTACAATAGACACCATTGAGTTTTATACTAATATTGAATGAGGATCTTCGTACAAAAATTTGTAAAAGTGATGATGTGCCCCAAAATTATTAGACTTATTGTTGTTTTCAAAGCTTTAAAATGATATCCAGCTGTAATTCTACCAACATTTAATTTAATTTTCAATTATGTGTCCCTTAAGAATCAACTTTAATATTAACTTTTTAACTGCACTCTAGTTCTGCTCTTATAGTTTAATGTTATGTTAAAATATCACATGACCAACCATCTGAGGTGATGTATGGTGACAGCTTAAGAACCACTCGCCTCTGTCACCTTTCATTTCAGAACAAACCCCCGTGTATCTGTGTTCCACCTGAGGGGTCATGGAGGTCATGATTTGGATTTTCTTGGAATTCAGTGTGAGCGAGTCAAATGTCTCACATTCTTCTCGAGAGGAGCAACGCTTTTTGAGATGCACGGAGACATAAACAGCAGTTCAAGTCAGTCAACTCAACTTTATTTATATAGCGCTTTTTTATTTTTTTTAAACATGCACGCACAGTGAAAGGACACATTTAAGATATAGGAGAGAGAAACACAGGTCAAATATTAAACAGACTATAAATTCCTGTATGCAATATCGATTTTTATAAAACTTATTTATTTTGACTTTAATAATGCAAGAAGTTGTTCAAGCTAATAGTAAAGATCACTGCGGTACTAGTTAGGATTAACTTATAGCTGCACTCAGTTACATTATGCCATTACTATTTTTTATACAAACGCTGTGAGTCGGTCACAGTTAGGGTGAAAGATCATTCTGATGTGGAAGTGAAATAAAGAGGGAAAGTAATGAGTAAAAACGTTTCATTTCAGTTCACATGTGTTTGAACGTGGTAATTGCAATTTTCTCATACCAAAAACCAAAACAATAAAAATAAGTGGTTTATTCATATGAATTGGTCCAATCACTTTAGGTCAGTCTGCTTTCGTGCCCGTGATGGTTAGGTTCAGGTGTGGGGCTTCATTTTTGTTTGTTTTTTAATAATCATTTATGAAATCACAATATACAATTCATCTGAATTAACCAATTCGTATAATAGTTACAAATTCTAGTAAGATCAGGATGAAAATTTGTTTGTGCTTTAGAACACGGTACCAAAACTACACTCCTAAAAAAAGGCTGGGTTAGAAGGACAAAGAGACGGAACCAACTGTTTTTTGCCCAACAATGAGATGAAACGACCCAGCATAGGTTAATTTCAGCACAGTCTCACAGGAATTTGTGACATAGTAACAAACTGTAATCTATTAATTTGTGTTCATGGACACAAATTTTTCTTTTTTTTCATGTTACTCAGCACGACTTTCCATCTAACATATTTTAATATGCGGTATCTTTCATATGTATAAACACACAAATCAATTCAATCTGATGGGAATTCGAACCAATTTTACAAGGTGGCTCATTCATGTGAATTCCGTTTTCCTCTGATCTCATTGGTATGTTTAGTAATGATTTGACTTTGTCCCTGTGACGTGAGGTTTAGGGGGGGGTTAGAGTAGCCATTTATCATTGTTTTGCCACCTCGTGAAACTTGCGTTTTTAGCTAAATTAGCCATTACGGCTCTGATTTTAGGGTTCGGGGTGCGGTAAGTTGTTGGTTAGCCACCTCCTAAGATGTGAACGACTTCTTTGGATATCAGGATATAAATATGTAAATGTACAGTACATACACAGGCGGTCTTTGTATTGAAAGTTGCGCCTGTGACACATGAAAAGGGGGAATGAACACAAATCGATTCCAAATTTCGTCCCTATGACTTGAACTGCCTCGAGACTGGGTTGGTTCATTTACAACCCAACTGTTGGGTTTTACTTTTTTGACTCAGCGCTGAGTTGAAAACAACTCAGCATTTATAAAAAAGGATCACATGTGCATCAGTATGCACAAATTTATCCTCACTGTGTCACGGATCCACCAAGCACAGTAACCACAACAACACAGAAATCAACTTCACCTGAATTCTAATTACTGGCACCTGCAACTTATCATCATCACATCATCAAGCACCAGTTAAAAGTAACAGTCAGTCACACAATCATGGTCTGGTCTTGCACGTTCGCAACAGACTTTACAAGTTCCAGCTATAAAGTTATAAGATTATTTCCTAGTTCTTCGAACTTCCCAAGTGGACATTCAGGATTAAAGAACCACTTACCTTCGTTAGCATTGGGAGCAATGCTAACTTACACCTCCAGGACTTACACCCCCACCATCCTCGATCTCCTGCAACGTCAAGGATGGTATCCATTTGTATTCTTTTCAATCTGCGATTTCTTCCTTGACGTGTCAATAAATACTCTTCTTGTTTAAAGTTACATCTTTGTCTGAGTGGTATCACACTGCAAGTAAACTCACATTTAATTGTATTAGGGTTATAAAGCATCTTTATTTTGCGATACATATATAATAGCAGGTGCATCTTTTGCATTTAGGCTTGTATTTATTTTCCATGGTCTTACTTGACAACAAAAAAAATGCTGGGTTATTTCAACCCATCGTTGAGTCAAATAAGGACAAACCCAACGGTTGGGTTAAAATAACACAGAACATGTTTAAATATGACCCAACAACGGGTTCAAACAACTCAAAATTTTGGTTTGAAACAACCAAGTATGGATTAATTTATAACCCAACAACTGGGTTTGACCATTTTGACCTAATGTTGGGTTGAAATTACCCAGCATTTTTTTAGAGTGAAAAGAGAAGTCACATTCTAATATAAAGAATAAGTTTATGGTTTGGTCGGCTTGTTGTTTTTGTCCATGGTTGGTAGTATTTATAAGAAGCAGGAAGATGGGTTGTTGTTGAGGTTTAGTGATGGGTTGTGTGGTGAGAGTGGTCAGATACACACAGAGAGAAAACACTCACACACAAATTCTGTCATCGTTTATTCATCATGTTATTTTAAACCTGTTTGAGTTTCTTTCTCCTTCAAAACACAAACGAAGATATTTTGAAGAACGTTGATAATCAAACAACACTGAACCCCATTGACCTCCATTGAATGAACGCAAAACCACTTAGACATTTCTCAAAATATCTTCTTTCATGTTCACTGCAGAAAGAACCACATAGGTTTTTATTTTTGGCTGAACTATTCCTTTAAGTATGAATAACAGTCAATGTAAAGCTTAGCAAATACAACTAAAATGGTTCTAAAAGCAGCAGAAAAAGTATGACTTCTCCATTTGTTTTCAATTCCGTCTCATTGCTAAGAGAAACAACGGAGGCATTTAAGAGAGGTTCTAATTTCTCTCTGCTTTAGGCCTCGCTTGAGGATGCACATATTTCCCATCTGTAATGCGGGTACTCTGTGGCTCTCCGTGGGCGTCGAGTGTGGCCCGGGACGTTTTTTTTCAGCGCATTGCAGAAATGTTGGAGTTGAACGAATCCACTGATGTCACCACAAACACGAGCGTGTGATTCACTTTCCTGCGAGCGTGCGGCTTAATAAACATCTGAACAGCAGAACACAAGGTACCCCTCGCTTATTCCACGCCGACCCCATCATCAGGTGGCCATTTTTAGAGCCCGCCGGAAACATCTCGTTTGGGTGTGGCGCGCCGCTCCAATCCCACTAATGATGGGTTGGTGGGGGATTGTTCTAATCTGGAGAACCCAACGTTTAAGGAAGTTTTACTTTTGACTTTAAAATGGAAAAGACCAGAAGAAGCGATTCCCAAGCACAAATACGTTCTGACGGTGCGACCACCAGGAGAGCAATGGATGTAAAACGAGCGTTCGGTCCTTTAAATATCAGACCACCCACTCAAAGACTAACAGAATAACATCCTGACTGTGTATATTCAAGGACAATCTCTTTCTGCATGGCTCTTGTGTTTGCTTTATATGTAATAATAATTTGATGGGAAGCACCTCAGAATTCTCGAAGGGATTTATTCATGTCGGCGGGCGCAGAAATAAAAATGTACTTTGTAGGTTTTTTTATGCTAGTGTGCTTTTCAGGGAACATTTTCATGACTGTAAGAAAGAAAAACCACAGATGAGATCTCTTTAACATCTCGGTTATTTCTCTTAGACATCAATGAGGTTAAATGAGAAGAGCAAACAGAGTCTTTTGCTGAAGTCTCATCTGTGTCTCTTTACTCTCATGAATCTCATAGATGCAAACATCTGAGACTAAGCTGATATGTAAATGAAACAACGGAGAACTTCCCCGAATCTCCTGAAATACAAAAGAGCAACAACTGAGCAGAATTTTCTTCTTGACAGAAAGTATACTGGTAAATATTGACAGGTATTTTAGATGAGCACTCCAGGTTTGATGTGAACGTGCTCTTGGCGTGACCGTGCACTTTCCAAACATGAAGTTTATGTCATGGTCCTCTTTTAGCCGAGGTGACTCACGGTGTGGCAGTCTGATGTGAGGGAGTCGCGAGTCCTACACAACGGGCTTTTCTTGGAATGTGCCCTCGGCACGTCTTTTGTCAAGGAGCGATGCGTGCTAATTTCAGAAGTCCGCCAGAGTGCCGAGGCCGTTAAGCACCCATAAAGTAACATCCACGGGATATTTTTGGTGTGTTGGTTTAAAATGGCAGGAAGACGCGCGACATGTAATTGTACCGTTCTGACGACCTATTTCCAAAGAGGAGTTGACTATTAGTAAATAAGTCAATAGCCTTTTCATTCACCACATTTAAAAGAACACATGATATCATTGAGCTGGAGGTGAAGTATTAACCTCAACATGAGCAATTTTTTATCGATTGCATGTTTTCTTCTGAAAACCATCAAGGAGTGATTTTTCTTAAAATGTCGTCATCTCTCATCCTCATGTGAGTCTACAGGAGATGAACAAATTAAGATTCACACAGCTGTTAAGATGTCAGACACACTTGTGAAATAATGACTTAATGATTGCTTTTTTCTTAAAGGGAAAGTTCACCCAAAAGTGACAATTCTTTCATCATTTATTCAACCTTGCATCTTTTTAAACCTGCATGAGTTTCTGTCTTCTGCAGAACACAAAAGATATTTTGAAGAACTTTGATAACCAAACAACACTGAACTCCATTGAGCTTTTTTTCAAAATATTGTCTTTTGATTTCCACTGAAGAAAGAGTCACAACCACATGAGGGGGAATAAATGATGACAGACTTGAACTATCCGATAAAGTCATGCAATTACTTGAGGAAAACGTTGAACTTTAATTAATTGTTGCTATATCACAATAGAAGATTCAAATCCGATACACATTGTGAAAAATAGTGCCTGACTTCTATAGATCATATTTTTTTATAATAAAATTTCGTAAACATTTCTAGATTTGTAATTTGATGTGTTTAATTATTTTGAGGTTGAAAAGCTGTCAAACCGATGTCTCGAGATTTCAGAATAAGAGTCCGTCCACTCAAGGGAAGGCAATATTCCTGTACAGTAAAATGGAACAATAAAACATCTTTTTAAGTGTAAGAGAATAGTTTAGTCCACGCTACAACCATAATAATAATGATATAGAGAAATGAATGGGATGTGATGACCATCAGAGCTGAATGAAAAAACACTGATAGACAATCAAAATCCATTTGTATTTAAAGTGCTTTCATAAAGTACATTTAAAAAGTAAATCTGCGGTGCATGAGCTTAAAATAAAATGTTGGTCATCCTTTAGTGTAGAGACTGATATAGTTATGGTTAAAGTTTTGTGTATAGTTTTCGCTATGAGCAGGCAACTATAGTGAATAAATATGACAAAATATATTTTTTTCTAAAGTAAGAACAATGTTTTGCACTTGTTTCTTGTGTTGATTTTAAGAAGTCATTTTCACACCGTTCTATCCCAGTAAACTCACATTTACCAGGAAGTAAGGCCCGAGCTGCTGTGTTTCTGAGAAAGTTGAGCTGATGGCACTATAGAATGATGACATCGGCCGATTTTCTGTGAGTCAGTTTTTCTGCATTTACTGTGAATGCTTATGAAGTGATTCAGGGTAACTGAGCAGAGACCCGGCGTTCATCTGACCTCACAGCCGCAGTGTGCCATGAAATCTGCGAATCTCTCGCCTTTTATACTGCCTCTCAAAATAACCGCCGTCCTATTGGCTGAGAAAAACCCTCTTGTTGAATCACACAGAGCCAATTAGAAAGCGACACTTCCTGCACTGTGAAAATATGTTTCCTGTTGATAGAAGGTGGGAGAGTGAGTGAGTGAGTGAGTGAGTGAGAGAGAGAGAGAGAGAGCGACAATCTCCTGCTGTTTTCCTGGACCTCGCTGTCGTTACACAAACATTGACACAGCTCTTTGAACCCTGGGCATCAGACTATAGATATTCCACTGACACTGACCCGAGATCAGTTTATTAAAACTTTCTACTGTGAATTGGGTTTATTGTGTAGAATTTTATTAATGTATATAGTATAGAAAATATTTTATATCTAAAATGGTTAACAATTTCAGCCATGGATAAATGAGAATTATTTCAACTTTAAAGGAAACCAAAGTAAATCTAAATACACAAAGAAGAATGTAATACTGGTGAGCAGCAGATTATGCACACGCTCACACACACACACACACACACATTTTGTGTGTTTAAACGGTAGCATATTTGTGCTTGACATGCATGTAGGGAAACAGAGAAAAATGACACATCACACAGATGTTTCCTCTGTTTGTACAGAACTTGCGGAACATGTTTGATGAATATAAATTATATTAAATTATACATTTATACATTATAAATAATGCCAGAACTACTTTTACTGAATGGTTCCATAAAGAACATTTAGCATTTCTTTTAGCAAAAGGTTCTTTGTTGAATAAAAAAAAGATAATGTAAGAATATAGAACAGAAAGAAATGGTTCTTATAAGAACTTGGTTCTTCTCGGAACCAGAAATTGATGTGGAGTACATTTTGAAGCACCATTTCTTTAGGAGTGTTTGTGCTAATAAAGACTAGAGAAGGATTAAAAACCAATCTTTCCTTTAAAAAAAATTGTTATTCAGAAAAGTTTCTTCAGAGCAATGTTATCCATTGAGTCAAAGGTTCTAATAAGAACCATTTCATTATTTTCCTCTACAAAGAACCTGAAACAGGAATGTTCTTTAAATGTTAAAGGTTCTTTATGGAACCGTAAAGCCTAAAATGATTCTTCAATGGCATTATGAAGAATCTTTAAGAGTTAATGATATTGCGTAAAGAACCTTTTCTAGGACTTTTATTTCTGTAAAAAAAATTCAGATTTCTGAAGTGTGCTTTACTTTTGTCTCTTTGGACAATCAAAGGCATCATTTTGGTAACAGTTGTACCTGAAAAAAACGCCGGGTTATTTTCAACCCATGGTCGGATCAAAACCAAAGAACCAAATCGCCGGGTAAAATTAACCAAGAAAATGTTCTTATTTGACCCAACCATGGGATGAACCCAACGTTTTTCAGAGCGTGTGTGTTAGTTAATCCACAACATAGAAATAGCACGCAGTAAACCGTACTCATACATTTATTTGGCAGATGATTTATTTAAAAGTGACAGCTAATTCTCTTTCCATATTTTGTGTCCATGCTGAAGAAACGTTCCTTTACTGTTTTATGCCGTGTTTTTGCAACACAAGGAAGCTGGGGATGTAAATAGCAAGCCATGACATTAGTCATACATTTTGCTGTAATCCTGCGGTTTTATTTTTCAAATGTGTGTGACTGAATTTATCATGTTTTGATTTGATTTTTATCTCTGTATTGTATTTTGGCATTACTGCATACTATATGATGCAAGAAATATGTGAAATTGGGAATTTAATCACACATATTCCAGGAAATAAAAACGAGATTTCTGCCACGGTTATGAGATCTTTCCAGTGCTTCATATCTCAAACAAACAAAAAATAATTGGAGAGAAGGATCATTAACAGAAACACCCTTCACAGTTCATAATGTGACCTATTACAGTTTTTACAGTAATAATGATGATGTAATGTAGGTAAAATGAGGTAAACTGCATATCATTTATGTGTTGTGATGTCAGAGAGGTCAGATTTACCAAACTACTTTAGCTCATGTTTAAGTTTGTTGCTTTATTTGTCTTTGAATGTACTTGGCTTGTAGTTGTGTTTACGCTTTTAAATGACTAGCTAGCCTATTAAATAATTTGCCCACATATTTTTAATGGACGTTTACACGATAATAAGCTAATTTATAAAAATAATAAAAGAAAGAGAAAGAGAGAGAGAAAGAGAGAGAGAACGAGAGAGAGAACGAGAGAGAGAGAGAGGGGGAAGTTTACCTGCAGTAAACACTAGTTGTTTATATTGAGAGTATATTTGAAAGTGTGCTTTAATAAACTTCACAATACAACAAATGCTACAAATTGCGAGTTAGTAAACTATCAGTATAACTAAGTGTTATGTAGGAAAATAGTTTTTGACTATGGGAATAATTGAAATAAAATGAAGTTGCTTTAAATTCAATTTAAAAGTTATAAATTGATGTAACTTATAAAAACAAGTTATTTGATAAGTCAATGTAAATATAAACGAAATGTTGCCATGACTACATCATTTTAAGAGTGTAGTGTTATTGCAGTTCAAATGGAATGTAATGTAAAAAGTCTACTCTTTCATTTTTAAATCCATAAGTAGCACTGAAACCATACACTTGCATGTATACTACCACATTGATATTATGCTTACTGCAATAAGGAAAATATATTTAAACGTGACAAAAGTTTTTTTTATAAACCTCTGTAGAAGGCACAGCATAGCGTCATCTCTACAATCTTCACACATTCTTCTGAGAACAAGAAAGTACGCTACGTTTGGAAGTGTTTGAGAGGAAATAGTTAGGAGGTCAAACAGTGTGCTCTCTGTGGAGCCATGAGTGGGACGTGTGGAAGAAAAGCAGTTCTTTCTCAACAGCCATTGCCTAAGACACCTCATTCTAGGAAAAAGAAAGTATGTCCTTGTTCCAAATATAGAGTTTTGGTCAGAGAAGTTTGTGCCGGTGGTGGGTTTGGAAATGAAGTCTTTTGATCTGGGTCAGGCCTTGTGGATGTTGTTTACGCAGGGCTTGAGGGAGCTGAGGGCCCCAGATTCCCTCTAACCATCAGGAACCCCTAAACTAGAAAACTAGAAAGGACAAAAGTCTCTCCTACCGGCATTCTGGAAAGCTTGTCGGATTAGATTTCCAGATATGATTTGAATCGTACAGATTCCTCAGTGGTTCTTTGTTACTTAAAAAAAATAGTTATTGAGCATAATAAAGTAAGCGTCTTGTAACTCAATTTACAATGGTAAGTTTACAGTGATTTAAAATTGAGCTTTCAGGTACGTAAATGTTAACTGTTTATCAATACACACAAGGAAAATTACATTCATTTTTAAAGATTTTCCACGTAAAATACGGTAAAAAATGACAGAAACAGGCCGCGAATATACTTTACTATTAATATACTATAATTTTTACAGGAAAACCGTTATTTTACGGTATATTTTTGGCGCTCTAGCTGACCAAAAAAAACAATTTAAGTAACTTATTTTTTTCTACAGTGGAAGCTTATTGTTTCAAGCACATACATTTATGAAGAAGCTAAATTAGAGAACACAATAAAGTGTTAATGTTTTTATTACAATGAAATTAGCTTTACAAGTCATTTCAATGTACTATTTAAATTCTTAATGTTTTTGTATTACTTCAACTCATCAAAACAAGTTAAGCAATCTCAATTTTTGGGATGAACGTTAATCTGGACTTCTGTTGTGCATACTCAGTGAAGGGAACACATGGTGTCATTCACTAAACTTTTCTCATACTCTGACGTCCCTGTAATTACCATAAACGCAGAATATACTGCCAATAACGTCCATATGTGTCACAGCTGCATGTTACGTTTCATCTCTAAATTTGTTTTTATAGACCTGTGAAAGTTTTTCCAGTTCATTAAATATGAATGATGTTGTGTTCTGAAAAGCTGCAGGTGTCGGTCAGAGAGCTTACACTTGATCTTGAAATGTATTTTTATAGATGTTCTATTAAAATGTTTAACAACATATAACCAAAGATATTAATATTAAGAATATGCGCCACTGCCGTTACAAGGAATGGTGAGGAATACAACGCTCAATATGGCCGATCTAGCAAATTAAGTCCAGTTAAATTGTATGAGACAGTTCATGTCATGTTAAATATTTAATGGGAAATATGCTGTTTGTTTGTGATTTTTGACAGTGATTTTATAAATATCTGCCTTCCCCCTTTCAAGTAAATAGGACTGTGGACTTGCTATGATGTAAATTGCTGCCCAGAGGCGTTGGAAACATGGCCACCGAGTAGTACGACTTCCGTCAACGGACTTTGATTCAACACACTAAACCCATCTTACATCATTAAAACACAATGACTTACAATCAGGATGTGTTTTGTTAGCATGTTGCGATGAATTATGACGATTAACTTACTGATGAAAGTTTAAAAAAAGAAATGTACTAGTCACACTGTAGCTGAGGTGATGAAAGAGTTTGTGGCTGAATGGAAGGAATTACTGTGTGTGAGATACAGTGAGTTCAGAAGGTCACGGTAATGCGGTAAAAGTCTCGGTCAGTCTCGGTTTTTGTGGAAAAACATCACTGTCACAGCAATGATTAATTGACATGTAAAGCAGAGTGAAAAAAAATGGGTTGCACCACAAATGTTCCCTTGATAACAATAATTTAAACAAACCTATGTGTCGCTCTTAACTGTTTGTTAAAGGCCTAGCATTGAAAGTTTTTTTCTGTATTTATTTAAAAAATCTTTTCACATTATAAAAACCCTTTTCATGTTATTTTGAGTTTTGTCCACACCAGCCATGATTGCGATAGATGACAAAGAACAATCGATTTATACTTTTCTAAAAACGTTTTAACATCGATAACATTGTAAAAACAACTTTTGTGCTCGATTTTTGTCTCTTTTTACTTAAAAACATTTTTAAAAGAAAGTTTTCTTTAATATGTTGAGTCACATCTGGTGTGGGCAAGGTTTCACATTATGCCCTTTTCAATATTACTGTAAATTTTAAACCAATTCAACTGAATGTGAAAATATATAGCCACTCCATAAAATGTTGACCTTTTCCTGCGAGATCAGGTTGGAAGTTCCTAAAGGTTTTGTGAGATTTACCAAATCAAATGACTGTGAAGTAGTTTTTTTACTTTTATTCACTTTTGATCTATTCAATTTAGCAGCTTCTCAAAATGATCATTACAATATGCAACTACATAAATAACACAAATCTTGTTTACTTGAGAGCCGTTAATGTGGCAGATGTTGCATATAAAGTTAAGTGTTTCAAAGCTGTTTTGCATTTTTTGCTTCATTTTAAAGTAACAGTTGAAAAGGGCGGACATGTAGCTGTCGCATGCGACTATGTAGAAGCACAACACATAACAAGTAACAATGGAGCACAATTCTTTGCTTTCTTCTGTTTTATTGCTTTATTTGCTCTGTGTTGCAACACTGACACAATATTTCCTCAAAAATATTATCTACAGGAACATCTGAAGGCCTAAATTGTTTGCATGCGGAAATCTTCTAATAAAGTCGCTTTTGTGCGAACGTTCCTTCTAAGAAATGTTAATGTAAATGTAAACAACAGCTGATAGCAGCGGTTAAATGTGTCTATTGTGCTGTCATTACCCAAAGGGATCTCTGCTCGAGTGGTAACACAAGTCCAGCAAGCCCGGCTTACTCTCCACAATCCACTTTCGTGCCGAGAGCACGAGGAACCCTCCTGAACAAAGGTGAGGAACGGAGATTTCAATGCCTGGCCTCTGTATTGTGAATACATGAGTCATGACTGTTTGGGATGGGAACAGCCAGAGAAAGAGATGAACGCTTTCCTTTGTGTTGTATCTTTAGTATGAATCACCTTACGCTAGGGCCATGGGACATACTGTACAATCTCTGAGTAACGTGTAAGGTGTGTGTGTGAGAATGGGAGTGTTTGCATACCGGCTCGAATAAAGTTTACAGCTTCATCACATGAAAATCACAACAACATAGTAATTTTGTAGGATATTTGGTACATGCTTGTGCATTGATGGAAACTGCATGCATAATTCTGTATCCAAAGCTACTGTATATACTCTATACTTAGAGTTGTGTATCTATAGTTTAAAAACAAACTGCTTAAAAGGTTCTTCAAAGCATTGCCATAGAAGAACCATTTTTGGTTCCACAAAGAACCATTCAGTCAAAGGTTCTTTAAAGGACCATCTCTTTCTTATCTTTTTATAATCTTCTTTATGGAATCAAAAGGTTCTTATATATCATCGAAGTTCGTCGAGTTGAGAATGATGTTGTGTGCATTGTGTGTGTTTAAAATTATGTACTGTAGGTGTGGTTGTCCTCGGCTGACCCATTGTGTGCGTGCATGTGTGTGTGCGTGCATGTGTGTTACACAGTTACACTGTCTGACCTGGATGCAGTCGCTCTGCTGTGACTGATTATCATGTGTGATGCACAAATTAGTTTGATTGATGCTATAAAATTAATATTCGATCAATTTCCTTTTTTTTTTAATCAGTTTGATGAGAAATATTTGACAGAGTTGATCGTAGATTTTTGTGTTCTGGAATAACTAAGATATTGTTGAGATCTCTTTCTTAACTCTGGAGGTGGAGGTGACTCATATTAGATTGCTGGGGTAATGCTAAAAAAATGCTGCACATTGTCATACGGTTCAATGGTTTAATTTAAACCATTAAACGATTGAGTTAGTCCATATTTTACCCAACCATGGGTTGACACAACCATGCATTTTCTTGTTGGAGTATAACTCCAGGAATCTAACACTTGTTTCCTATAGTGTTTGAGAAAATAAATAAATCACGTCTAAGAATTTTTTCAGGTTTGTTCCGGATGTCCACAACCAAGGTCAAAGATCATCAAATTGTTCCAAAAACAAATAACATTAAGCATTAATTTTATAGAGAAAAAACATGCAAGTCGTTCATCTCAGATTCATCTCATTACCGGCAATGCCAAACTGGCGGTGAGGAGATCTCATATTTATCTTTTCTATTGAAAGGACTCATCTTCGTATATCTAAAGTGTGTTTTTCTTTTTCCAGATGCGGGCAGTACTTAAGTGTTTTTACTTGAACTCAAGTGCATTTTCCAAGTATCAGTACTTCATGAGAGTGTTTTTTACTTTGGAAAAATGATTTCAATACATTGTACAGCATGTGTCACACTTTTACTCCACTACTCTCATAAAGTTACAACATATTTAAAAACGTACTTGAGAAATAAAATACTTTTGTATAGTCCACCTCTGCAGTTTACATGTGTGTGCGTGTGTGTGTGTGTGTGTGTGTGCGTGCGTGCGTGCATGTGTGTGTGTTTATTTGTACAGCTGCTTTAATAGAAGTGAAATTGTAAAGAGCACTTTATAAATAAAGTTGACTTCATTCCTACTGGTGATCGTATTGGATTTAACTTAAATCACAAATGCGTTTTGTAAATCCCAATGTGTCTTGATCTGCTGTATAATGCATGTTTTTTTCTTTTAACGCTGATTTTTCAGGTCAAACATGTTTCCATGCATAAAAGTAAATGAAAAAGAAGAAAAACTTATCAGAAGGCTCTAGACCAAGAGTCTCAGAGTCAATCCACCTATGGTTCCTGTTCACAGGTGAGTCACGACACAGTCAATCTATTACCAGTCCTCTGAATTTTTTCAGTACCGTAATTAATGTGTCGTTAAACAGTGTCTGATAAGATAAAGTGAAATCTATTTACAAACACCCACACCAGAGATTATGTGGCTCGGTTTAGCTGTGTGCTGTCTGAACTGAATGATTGAGCATTACACAGATAACATGATCCAAACAGAGAAAAACAGATATCAAATTAAAGGCTTTAAAGATTACTGTATCTGACAACTTAAATAGCTGTACACATTAAAATAAGTGCGGAGAGGATTGACAGAACATTGAGTCAGCAGGGCTGATTTCACATCTGTAATGCACTTCACCAGCGATCTGATCACAATCACAAGAAAATACACTTTAAAATCTCAATTATTTCTCACAGACATCAGTGATATTCAATAGAGAACAAATGCAAACTTTGGCTTCAGTTTCATCGGATATTTTTCAGAAATCTGACAAATGTCTCTGTTATTAGAGTTTGAGAAGAGATCTCAAGAATGACTGAAATGCTCTCAATATATTTTAGAAATGTGTATGCACGCGTCATTTGTTTGAAGAAGAAATGCTTTGATATCTTTCAAAGCAGCTTTACAGGAAGAAAAGAAAGCAAATCTTAAAACACAGAAAGAGGTAGAATGCAGTATTACATGATATAGAAAGAGTAAGACCATTCTTCATTTATATTTAGCAGATGCTTTTATACAAAGCGACCTACACGGAGTTCCTGGAGCAATAAAGCGATATGTCATACCGGAGCAATAAAACAATATGTGGTAATACAAGGTTACTAGATTCAACGAAAGCCAGAACAATACCTGTTGAGTGAAAGAGAGAAGTTTTTTTTTCTCATTTGGCTATGAAGTATTCACAGAAGAGATGGGTTTAAAGTAGGTTTTTTTAATGTTGGAGAGATGTGGTTGACTAGACTGAGTTAGGAAGAATGTTCCACCAGGAAGGAATCAATGTTTATGGAATTCTAAGCAATGTTAACGGAATGTACAGAACCCTGAGCTAATCTAATATGAGCAGTCTGAGCAAACCAACATGGCCCAGTGGCGAGGAACCAAATCTCCAATGATGAATAAATGGGGAGAAACCAGACTCAGCCGGGAGGACCAGGTCTCCTCTGACGTGTTAAAGCTGCACTCGGTAACTTTGATTAAATATATAATTTAGATTCAAATATATCATAAGGATTGAGGAGATCCTTATGAGGAATGCGTTTTTCATGTAGGTTTTTTCCAAAGCTTTCACTTGGGCATTTACACACACACATCTACTTACAAATATGGGTGTGAGTGTTGTCTTTGCAGATCTGAACAACATTGCAAAATTCTTTTTTTTTTTGTCACACACCACTGAACCTGTCAAAACACCTTCTATGTTTTCCTATGCTTGACTTCAGGACAAGTGAGATTTGATGGAACATCTTTACTCACACATGCGTATGCAGTTTTCAAGTGCATATTCACAACCGCTGTCATTTTATTCCGGTAACCTGCGTTTATTCACCTCTCATGATCTTGTTTATTCAAGAAATTTTCCCTCTGCCATTCAGAACCTTTCACACCGGGCTTGTCGAGTGTTCACATAAGAAAATATTATAAAAAGATTGCTTTTAGAACTCAAGAGGTGACCCGGTTATTTAAAGGTTTTCACATGACATCTGATTTCATTAGACATCACATCAAATCTTCATCTCTGCTTGCTGATTTTCAAGTCATATCGGGATGAAATGACAAGCATGTCACCTTTTCTCTTTAAAGACCTTCTCTGTGCTATTATTTACCGTTGCAATTTAAAGAAGAGATGATAAGATTTGAGTGACAGTAGTTGTGTATAGTAAAAATAGCTGTCATTCTAAAGGTCTTACGAGGGAAAACGGGTTCATGAGAATCTCCTGTCAGTACTGACGTGTCATTCAGGTTGGTTTCTGACGTACGTGATTTTGCATATTTTTGACATTATTTATATTCAGGGCCAGATTAACACCACGCTGTACCCTGGGCAACAATATTCAAGTACCCCATCATCACAACCCCAGGATCACCATAATCTGACAAGATACAGAATATATAACAGTAATACAGTAAATATACTCAATATTACAATAACTAACAGTCATCAAGTGCATTTTGATGTACAGATGTGCACATGCTCATAGAACTACAAATGCACCACTATGTTCTCTTGTCAAGGCAACTCATTTATGATGTTATGAAAACAAAATGCATCGGCATCAGTATAATCTGGCAAAATTGACCCACTACATAGAGAGTGAAGGAAGTATCCTCCATTTTCACAAATAAATAAATAAGCAACCACTTTCAAAGAATCCAGTATTTATTTAACAACCCTACTCCCAGCACAAATGTATTGTATTTATAGAGCCATCACAGAGGAAGTCCACAGACAAGACACAAACAAAAATCCATAATCTCAAAAAGCATTTTGGTCCTCAGCTCATTTTTGACAGAAATCACCCTGTCACCTCAGAATTCAACAGGACAATTAAGTTATAGTACAATATAAACATTTTGAAATCTGCTGTTTTCTCTCAACAACAATAAACAATTTACAGCATTTTCATGGATCCACCACAAGGAAAACAACCTGTCACATCACAGTTTAACAAGACAGGCAAGGGGTTAAACATTTGGAAATTAAATTTCTCTCAATTAGACAAGACAAAAAGAAATGCTAAATAATCTGTCAAAATACACAATTTTAATCCTAAATAATGGGGAGGAGCATGTTTAAATTTGAAATGCTTAATTTCATTTGGCAAACACATCTTACACTGGCATTTTTCTGGACTTTAAATGTGCAAACTGGTGTAAGAGAGAAAGTGCAGAGAGCCGTGTCTGTGGTACAGGGGCTGCTCGCAGACTCGATGAGCGGTTCAGATGTCTGTGAGACTCGAGACCCATCACCGCTTCCCTCAACGGTCGCACTCGCAAGAGAATCCGGGCCGTCGGTTGAAGATGCTGCCGGGGGCTCTTCGCTCTCGGGTGTGTGAACATTAGCTAGCGCCGGCAGTGAAGAAATGTCCTGGCTAGCAGAGCTGTCCTCGTAGACGGATGCTGCCTTAGCAGAACAGTTGCTAACATTTACTATTGTGAAGAAATTCCCTATTTTCAGTATATGTTTTAAATTTTCTGCATTCCTGATATCCTTCTGCTTTTTTAATTTCCGTTTAGCGCTCCCACATAGCTTCTCCATTTTTGCATTTTTTGAGTTGTGTTTTGTAGCGGCGCTTGCCGTCACCCGACCGGCTCAGTGCCCGTTGATTGGCATCACCGCCCTGGATCCTTTAGAGGTCGTGGGCCCCTGGGCAATTGCCCAGTTGCCCATATGGTTAATCCGGCCTTGTTTATATTTGTGCACAGGATTCTAGGTAGACCTACACGTTTTATCAGAATGTGTTTTCTCAGAGAATCAAACCCACAACCTTTAAGCTTAAAGTTTCAAAGTTAGAGCTTGAGAGACTCTCTCTTGAGAGATTTTATGCGATTGAAGATTATGCAATCAAAGGTCAATATTTTTGAAAAACTCAAGATAAACTCAAAGATTTCTCGTCAAATTTACCCAGATCTACAATCTACATTCATTTAAACCTCATGTGTTTCAACAATCACACTCCCTTTGTTTCTCTTTTTATTTATTTTAGGAGAAACATCTGACACAAAAAACGGAAATGGAGATCTCCATCAAATCAACATCGAAGCAACCGGATGTTCCTCTTGGTATTTCTGTGGCTGTTGAGTCAGATGTTCTGCACTAAGATCCGCTCAAAGGTTTTCTCGCACCAACAGGTGAGCGGTCTGATAATAATGAATCATGGTGAAGGTGATTTCGCTCACGTACTTCAGCAGATCAATGTCCAATGTGGGCGGACGTCAAGACGCCAGACTTGAGATTTGAGAGTCTGCCAATGAGCAGTGACGATTCCTAAAACAATATAACCGATTATTTTTTTTACCTTCTGAACATTTATGGACGGCATTCGTGGCATGAGTCATTTCAGCCTGAATTAAGAAATGCTTTTGTTGTAATGATGAGTCTCGAGCTGATTTAGTTTTATTTAGTTTGAATAGAAAGCACTTTGATTCTTTGCATTAATCGCAATGCAAATTCAACACAAATCAAATTAAATAAGAAAAGAAGACGAAAAGAGAAAGTACAGTGTTTTGTGCAAAATATTTCATTTGCAAACCTAACAGCCGTAAACATGAATTGTGTTGCTATGTTATGACTCAAGTCTTTTATTGAAGCGGTTTCAAATACACATGTGTTAATGTGATTTTCTGTGATTGTATGGAGACGTGAGTCAGACTAAACTTCCTTAAGAACATTTTTGATAACTTTAAGAGAGCGTTTAGAGAACGTTCCTTGTGAGCTGTCTTAACGTTAAGATGAAGCTGAATTTAACCCAGATTATTCCTTTACGATATCACTCACTTCTCTCTCTCTTTCTCTACCTCTCACCAGGTTACACAGTGCCCTCAGGTAATGCCCCCCAGAACCAGACATTTGTCCTGGACCGCCGCGGACCACTCGGAGCCCATCACAGGTTTCCCTGCTGGGCTCTTATAAAGGACAATAGCTGCTGGATGTGAATGGGGTCAGACTTACACACACAGACGTAATGACTCTTCCCCACTGAGACATTGTGTCACAACAACAACAACTACATCACAACACAATGCACTCTCTCTCACTCACTCAAACCCTTTCTCTGGTCTCCATACCCATCCGAGGTGAAGCGACTTTTATCTTTTACCTGGCAGACCAGAAAATATTTACATGAAAGCAGAGACACTTAAACCATGGTTTTTAGTCATAGATTTCTTACACACACACTTGTGTCAGGTTGCTGTGTGTTTTGGTATTGAAATTGTTATTATTTTGGGAGGGTTCAGCCGTGAGGTTTTAGAAGCAGGTTAATGCCTGTCTGTTCACCTTAAGTCAAATGCACTTCTCAGGATTAAAGGCTTAAGATCCATAAAGAGTATAAACAGCGCTCTCAACGAATTAGAGTCATGAGAAAATAGATTTTAGTATTCGGGAAAAATACTAATGGAAAACTAATTATATCATGAATTAATATAGGATATAATACAAATAAAGATAAATGCAGTGATACAAATAAAAGTGATAACACTTTAGATAAGGGCCCGCAATGTACCGCATAGTCAAAGAGGATTTACTGCATAGCTAATTGTAAACAATAATGTACCTCTACAGTACATATCTGTAGATAAAGGGGAACAATATGTAAAGTTTGGGAAGTAAAGGGGTAAGAGAAAGGAAAATATTGTTTATGAGAGAACTGCATGCCATATAAACATCCAAATCAAACCGCTCTTGAACTACTTGAATGGTGTACTACTTCTGGTAGATATTTGAAGTGCAGAATGATGCACACTCCAATAGCTAAAATATTACCCACAACTCACCGCGAGTAGGTGGAGTTTAGTGACACTCCACTGCATTAATAAAATTAAATAACTGATGCGTCACTAAATGAATAAAAATAAATGAATAAATACTTAAAGGGGTCATATGGCGCGAAAATGTGTTTTTCTGTGTCGTTGGGGTGTTATAAGTTGCACATGAATGCATAAGACACGTAAAATTGCAAAAAAATTAAGTGTCAGAACAAAACATGGATTCTATGTCTCCCAGACCTGCCTAAAACACCTCGTGTAATCACAACCCCACAAATCTACGTCAGTTCGTGGTATGATTTGACTAAGACCCCCCAAATGTATATGCAATTAAGCAGTGCCGGCGCAAAGGGGGGGCACTCGCTGGCCATGCCCTCCCCACAGGGTTGTTGTGCCCCCCACATGACACAGTTTTAAATTCATATTATACCTACTGAACATAATTAATACAAAGTTTTAAAGTTTAAAGAATTTCAAACAAAGTGTAAATGAATATAGTAGCCTATCCATTGTTTTTACTTTGTGAAATTTTTTTAATCTAGTCCGGTTGTTGTGATGATGCGTCATTAAGCAGCGTTTAAATGGTAATATTGTTCAATTTGTGTTATTTTTGTTATCTTGTACGAAAAATAGCATCTTGCACGAGTTATAAGTGTGCCCTTGCCCCTTGCACAGATGTGATAGTTTTGACTGTTTTTGTATTAATGATGCTGATTGTGTGCCCTCCCAATGGGAGCCACTTGCCCTTCTGTTAGTTGTGGTCTGCCGCCGACTCTGCAAGTAAGGTGGGTGTACCTGTCAGTAAAATTGCTTTGGAACCTGATGTTCCAAATATGGTAAGAGGCATTACATTTCCGTCACACGCTTGCAGTATTCGACCAATCACTACAAACTGGTTAACAGGCCAATCGCTCTTTTCAGAACGAGGAGCTTTGTTAAAAATCTGTGCGTTTCAGAGTGGCGGGGCAAAGAGGAGATACAAACATGCACGGTATGTGGAAAATAAATAAATCGTGCACACATTCCATTACATCTAAAACAAGCGATAATATTTGTTTTAGCCATTTCATTTGACCCCTTTAAATGGAAAGAAGAGCTGTATTTTGATGTGTGTGACAGTTAAAGGCCGCAATATTGTCTATGCAACAACAGCCATTTCCGTTTCCAGTTAGTATGTCCCGGTGCGTGCATACAGTTATGCTACACACTAAAATGTATACTTTTCTATAACAAAAACAGTACATACTTTTAGTGCATGGTCCTTTCTGCAGCATTTATATGAGTGAGCGAACGAGTGTGTATGTGAGTGAGTTGATAAAGTTTGTGTGTGGTTGGATCTGCTCACGTAACACATGGATTATCATTGTACAGAATAGAAAAACAGAAGAAGTGCAACATTTCACACTGGGCGTTATGTTACATGGGAATGAGGCCGCAGGAAAAATGATCCTGTACGGAACGCCGTGTTTTTACAGAGAGAGAGATGCATTTTCCATTAAACTCAAGGGACGTATCCAAAAACAATTTGAGAAAACGGGTAATGTTCGTCCTGTGGAATCATATCTAAACGCTCACAAAAGATTTTCTGACGTCAGTTCCTCAGGTGTTTAATTTCCACACACACACACACACACACACACACATGAAGATCAGGACAGTGACCTCTTCATCCACATACAGTATAATGTTATTCCTTTCATTTACGACACTTTGCACGTATACTAAACAACCGCATGGATAACAAATGAACAACTGAAAATTATGTTTTTGTTTACATTTCACAACACATATTCATCAATATAAAGGTTTGAGATTAAAACTTTGTTTTGTGGCAGTGTTAACATTATCGACGCTTGTATTTCCTTGCAAGTTGCTTTAAATAAAGGATCTACTAAATGAATAAATACATTGTGAAATGTATACGTTTGTCTTGCTGAAGGCCCGATCGTGCCAATCTCGTTAAAGGATGAAAATGAGAATAGAACTGAAAGGCTGTGTTTAAGTGCCGTCAGTAGTCTATAATAAAGTGTTTGGAGAAGCCCTGGAGATGTTTGAGAGGGTATTTATTTAAAACAGTGAGACAGAAGATCTCGGAGCAATTAGAGAAGATTCACATAATTGCTATAAGAGCGTTTGGTTTCATCTGGCCGTGCGTGTCGAGACAAAACTCTTCTGATTATTACCCGTGTGTTGCATACTCCAGTGACTGGCTTTCTGTTTGCATGTGAGCACGAATAATCGCTTGAAATGCTTGGCAATTTTGCTTCAGAGAATATGTAGAGATCATTATGTTTTGTTGTATCGTGGATCATTTTGAGATATTATTGAGGACACCTGTGAGATGATTTTAATGCACTTGTAAAATAAATAAAAAAGTAAACAAAGTTTTTATACACCAATTAACCCTCACATAATAAACCACCCATTGACTTCAAACTAAACCGTGAATGTAAAACACAGATGCACAGAATTAAAAAGTCTTTGTTTATGAGAGTAGATGTGATTGTTTCTTATCTTTGAGATCACGTTGATGCAAGATGAAAAGGTGAGATGGTCATACGGCTGTGGTCACTGCGTGATGCACATCAGCTCTTGAAGGCTGTTAAAGGTTATCCTATGATCCACTTCAAAGGTGTGAGGATTTCAGTCTGTGTGTTTGATTCAAGCGTATAATTACACTTAAACACTACAGTAGCTTTAAGAAGACCAGATAACATCTGACCTCAATGACCCACGCAAACACATCCACAGAGAGAGAAGCTTTCATGCTGTCAGATTGTGGTTTTATTATAAGTGATCTGTTGTAAACCATTTGTTTGGACTATATAATTATATGGTTTTCTGGTGTTATTTGTCTTTTTTCTGTTTTTAAATGTCTTCAAACTCACTTTTTGGAGGAGCTTTGTGTGGTTTCTAACTGTGTTTTTTATAGTGTATTCTGTGTTTGTATGTATGTTTGTATGTATGTATATAGATTAAGAAAATAAAAACTGGAGAAACAGGTAAAAAAATAACAGAAATTATGCTCTGTATTTTTTTCAGAACTCAAATACTGCAAAGAAAACACTTTTAAGCAATATAACAGTACTATTTCTAAATACATTTAGAAAAGAAAAAAAATACTGTGTGACCCTTTTTTATTTTGTAGAATATTATTCAAGGGATAAGACTGTCAATATTTTTTTTATGCAAACCTAGCATAACACTTCCCGAAATAAAGGCACAAAGCGAGTAATTGTGGCTTTGTTATTGTGGCAAATGTTTAAATGTGCTAGACACCTGTGTGAATTTAACACTAAAATCATGCATAAATGTCAATAAATAACGACGCACCAGTTCATTCAGTCAAATTTTTTTTTGAAAAGAAATGCTCTATCAGGTTTGGCTTGGAGATGTCACCTGCTTTGATAGTTTTTTAGTTATTTAAAGACTAACATTGACTAACAAAAGATGCCTGTCTGACACGAAAACTCAAACATCAAGCCACAACACTGAATGTCTGTTGGAGAAATGTTCAGGTCTGTTTAGATGTTGATGAACAAGCGGTGTGTACTACTGAGTGACCACATGAGAGAGATTCCCGAGCCAGTGTTTACTGTATAGGGGACAAACGCTGCTATTGAGCGCATGTCGAGCTCTGAATAAGAGCATTCTGTTGAGAAACACACCAGCACATTCCCCATTTACACAACACACACACCATTTCAAGAAATAACTCCCACCAACACACACATACACGCACACACAGTGTTGGTTTTTAATGTATTGAATGATACATTTTTCGCATTTTTGTGGAGCAATCGAATTTCTTCAAATATTATTTTACTTTGAGCTCATAAAAGTCCTCAAGTTACATAAGTTTGTCTCTCTTATGCCTTGGCAAAGTATTTTATGTAGGCTATTTAGGTTACTTTTACCACAAATATCAGGGTCTTTAATAAGAAACAGTTTTTGTAATGCTAAATATATTATTAATAAACATAAATTCGAGTGTGCTTTTTTACAGAAAAAAAACAAGGATGCTGATATCCTACACCATAATCTTACAGTTCATAGAGGAAAAATCCCAAGACATGTTTTCTTGATCATCTCACCTGTGTCTCAATAAAATAAAACACGAACAGACATGGAGAAATCTTATTTGTCTTCAGTACTCCAGTAATCTCCTTTATGACTTCCAGGTGAGATCTCAACAATGTCTCAAACTGTGCTCGTGTTTGCACATTCAAGTCTGAAATGAAAGTTAAACATTTTCATCTCAAGATCAAAGATAAATGAGCTATGCTGTCTCATTAAACTCTTCTTTACTCTTAATGTATAGTCAACAGTGATGGTGTTTATTTGTATTTCTTCGAAGGAATTGTTGATGCTTAAATACATCACGAGAGTTCTGTTAAGTCTCGAGAGCAGCCTTTGAGCTATAGACCAAATGAAATACGATGGTTTTGTTCTCATTGTTTTGTAGCTTTGGGCCGTGCTTAGGTCCTCATCTAAGTGGAACATTTCTCTAAATGTTTCAAAAAATGTGGCTTTGAAAAGCTTTTAGCAAGAACTCAGTTTCATGGATTGTGAAATATTCCAGATTATGGCATTGCAATCCATAACACAATGTGAATATGTTCAATGCATTCACAGCGTCCACAATATAGTATGTATATGGTCAGAAACATACACAGATATACACATGTTAATATTTGACCAATGCGTTTGTGCATGTGCCAATAAACCTACGGTGTCAACGGTTTCACTTTAACTAACCTGCTCATCAAGACTCTCTTTAAGATCTTACGGCATGACCTAATCGACTTGAATGAGAAAATCAGCTCTCTGGAATTTATACTAATTCACCCCTCAAAAAACGTGCTTCAAAAGGTTCTTCGATGCCATAGAAGAACCCTTTGGTTCCATAAAGAACCTTTAACATCTGAAGAACCTTTCTGTTTTACAAAAGGTTCTTTTGTGGCGAATGTTTTTTCTTTATATTTTAAAAAGTGATATAGACATGGTACCTTAAAGAACCTTTGTCTGGATGGTTCTTTGTGGAACCACAAATGGTTCCTCTATGGCATTGCTGTGAAGAACCCTTTATTCACCTTTATTATTAAGAGTGTACCCAAAACACATAACATTACATAACATGACAGAAAACTATCATCACAAAAATTATTATGAACCATCCTTTAGGAGGTACATTTAAACCAGTACAACATGTCTTCTGCTATTTTATTTCCCACAATAGAACTCATTCAGTAAAATGTGCGAGATAATCTCAATTGTTTTTTCAATTGGGAAGTACCTTGAATTCTCTCTACAAGTCATGTGTTTTATGTCCCTTTTCTCTTTCTCTTTTTATTTCGACAGATATTTGAGCATCACTGCGGTTAGTTCCCATCGTGGCAATGTAAGAAAACAAGCTATGTATAAACAAACAGGACAGTGTGCTCACAATATCATTCAAATAAAACGAGCAAATGTAAATATTACGCTTGCTGTGTGTAAATATAGCAAGGTAATCCAGGTTTGGATTTGAGAGAGATCAATCTGGTCAAACCCGTCGCTGTGTGTTTGTACAGCTTAAAGACTGTGCACAAAACTATGCCATAAATTTCCAGATGTGACACCTTGCATTAAAAAAAGACACAAAACAAATAAGCGGAATTCAAGTTCTCGAAAACAGTCTAGAGAGTTTCCCAGGAGAACTATCTCTGACAACAAATAAATGATCTTTCAACGTGGAAACAGTCACCTGTCATTGACCGTGCATGTGAACACACGTGTGCGTCAAGAAAAAATACAAACAAATGTGTTCCTGGTTTCTGTTTTGATGAAACGTGTTGGTTGTTGGCAACGGAAGCTTAATGCTGGCGAGACGTGAGCCGCCTCTGCCGGCCTGCAAATCCTGCTGCAGTCTTACTCACCACCTCACATGTGCACGCTGCGTGAAAACACACACGAACACACGCTTGGACATGCAGATACACAGTAATGCAAATGAGATTCAGCATTGTTTCGCTTGTGTTTACGATAAAGCATCTTGCACATGGCCTGCAAATCACATGTCAGCTACACAAATATTCATTTCTGACCTTACCCAAAAAGTTTTTTATTCAAGTGTAAAAAATTTCTAATTAAGAATGACTTTTTACGTGATTTTTAGAAATAACTGTATTTTTTAAAGTATAAGTGTGCTTGACTCATACTGACAGAAAAGTAAACTTAGTTCATTTGGCATATACTTGTATTTAACCTTTTGAGGGAGATACAAGTGTAAACTTGAAAGTATACTACTAGTACATTGATGTTTCTATACTACCTACATAAAATATAATTGTTAATAAATTAACTTAGTATTCTTATGAAAATACATTTGAAGTATGCTTATTTTTTTCTTATTGTTTTGATCTGTTCTTACGTGCCCTCTTGACATGAAAAGATGGCAAAATATAGATGAAAGAAATCTTTCCTTCATCCCAATATTGTTGCTATTGAGTAATATGTATTTGAGTAATACGCTGCAAAACAATGATTTCTTAGTCTTCTGGTCTTGATTTCCTGTTAAATTACTTAAACATACTTAAAACAAGACAAATTCACATGCGAAGTGAAATTATTCAAAATTTTATGCCTTTACATCATAGAAATCTACATTGAAAAAAATACTTTTTAAGTAGTATTTACTTCATTATTTTGTGTTAATGAGCTTTTTTTGCATACCGGTTTTATGTCAATTCACGTAAAAAAACTGTGAAAAATTTACCCCCAAATTTTTTTTTAACATTGTGCAAAAATAGGTTTATCCTCCTGATGTTTTTTTTCAGTGTAAAAAAAGTTTGTGATGTTCTTTTCTGAAACAACCATGTGTCTTGTTTAAAAACTCATTTTAGATTCTGTGAATCCAATACATGAATGCTATGCTTCTCAAGTAAACATACTGTGTCTTGATTGAACAAAGTTGAAATAATTGTTTGAAAAACATTTTTTTTCTTATGATAAATGTCAAACAACACAATGGTATTTATGATTGACATCTTCTATTGAACAACGAGCTCATAATTACCGTTGCCATTATTCTGAATGAATGACTGTCGTGTGTAATGTGTGTAATGTGTGCATGTTGAATATCATCAGGTGTTGACGGAGCAGCAGTAATGCATCTGACAAAGACAACTTCACCATTCGCAGCGCAATAGAACTGCAGCTGAAAGTTAAAAGCTGCGTTTAGTGCACCGCAGGTTTTATTGTGTACACAGGCATGAGCTCGGAGCATTTATGGAGAATAAAGTGCACTGTCTGAAATCTGTAAACATGTCATTAACTCCATGAGAAACAAGCTTGACTTGTTGCAGTTACAGCTGGCGGTGACCGCAGAGAAGAATCGAGTTCAAAAAGCCCAGCGGTATCAGCTCGGACCCCGAACGGCCACAAAGTGCGTCACGAGTATGTTATAAACCAGACCAGAGGACTAAACTGTGAACATAAAATAATACGTCTGCCACATTCACGTTCTGTGGATATGATAACGATTCTTCTGGTCGCGTACTCAGGGCATGTGCGGAGCAGCTCGCTGGGGTCTTCACGGACATCTTCAACCTGTCCCTCGCCCAAGCAGTGGTTCCAGCATGTTTCAAATCCACCTCCATTGTGCCCATTCCAAAATATTCCAGCCCGACATGCCTGAACGACTACCGCCCTGTAGCACTCACACCCATTGTTATGAAGTGCTTCGAGCGGCTGGTCCTGTCACACCTAAAAGACTCTCTACCATCCACACTGGACCCATACCAATTTGCCTACCGTAGCAATAGGAGCACCGATGATGCAGTGTCCATGGCGCTGCACTCCGTGCTCACACATCTGGACAATAAGGACACTTATGCACGCATGCTGTTTGTAGACTTCAGCTCTGCATTCAATACTGTAATCCCTTCCAAGCTAATCATCAAACTTGGAAACCTAGGCATAAACAATTCAACCTGCAACTGGATTATGGATTTCCTGACGAACAGGCCTCAGCTTGTTAGGTTAGGCAACATCTGCTCCACCACAACCACCCTCAACACTGGTGTACCTCAGGGCTGCGTACTGAGCCCCTTTCTCTACTCCCTTTTCACACTCGACTGCAGGCCTGTGAATGGATCTAACTCCTTCATCAAGTTTGCAGACGATACAACAGTGATTGGTCTCATCAGCAACAACGATGAGACTGCTTACAGGGAGGAAGTACGGCACCTGGCCACATGGTGCTCAAACAACAACCTGCTCCTTAACACCTCCAAGACAAAGGAGATCATCGTGGACTTCAGGAAGGCGAAAGGAGGCACACACGACCCCATCCACATTAACGGGACGGCTGTTGAACGTGTTTCCAGTTTTAAGTTCCTGGGGACCCACATTTCGGAGGACCTGTCCTGGACCACCAACACCTCATGCCTGGTCAAGAAGGCTCACCAGCGTCTCTTCTTTCTGAAGACACTGAAGAAGAACCAACTGTCTTCAACTATCCTGGTGAACTTCTATCGCTGCACGATAGAGAGCATCCTGACCAACTGTGTCACAGTCTGGTACGGGAACTGTTCTGTTGCTGAGCGCAAGGCACTGCAGCGGGTGGTGAAAACAGCCCAGCGCATCACAGGAACTGCACTCCCTTCCATTGAGGACATCCAGAAGAAACGCTGTCTGCGTCGAGCTCGCAGCATTCTCAAGGACTCCTCTCACCCCGCTCATAGACTGTTTACTCTCCTGCCTTCCGGTAGGCGCTTCAGGTGCCTCCGGACAAGAACCAGCAGACTAGGAAACAGCTTTTTTTCCAGAGCTGTTTCATTATTGAACTCTGCTCCCCACTGATTTCACTACCTCTCATAACTTTAACTTAATGCCGCTATTACAATGTTAACATTGCACTACAGGGCTGCCATGCACGACTGAACTGTACACACCAGTGCTTCATGTATCTGCTCTACCGGACTGTTTACACACACACAGCATCATTTGCACTCTATACTGCTCACTTGCACCCCAGGAATATTACACTGAATGCTCATTAGCACGAATGGACTACTTTCATAACTGCACTAACTCACCTACTGCACTGTAACTCATCTATTGCATTATTGCATCTATCGCATAACTAACTGCATCTTCTCATTTATTGCACTATAGCTTCAATAACTGCACTAACTCATCTACTGCACTGTAACTGTATATCTGCATCTACTCATGTATTGCACCGTACCTTTAATAACCACATTAACTCATCTACTGCACTGTAACTTTAATAGCTAATGTCTGTAACTAATGCACACTCAGGTCACTTGCACTATTGTATAGTCTATATTGTTATCTGTTTATAACCTCCTGTACATTAATGTTCACAGTATATAGCCTTCTGTATATATTGTCATAGTACATTCCTTCTGTAAAGTATTTTCATATTACATGCCCATTGTATAGTAATTTCCTAATATTGTATCTGTATTTATTCACACTGTATATCTGCACTTGCTAATTGCACTTCTGGTTAGACCTAAACTACATTTCGTTACACTTTACTTGTATATGTGTAATGACAATAAAGTTGAATCTAATCTAATAAAAAAAAATGATGGAGTTCTCAGTTGAAATCTATGGAGAGGTGAAATGAATGTGGATTGTCGAGGTCAAATAATCTGGATGAGAAAAGTTTGAGTTGACTTTTGATTGCAGGCTTGACAAATCTGAGTTCAGCTTGACACAATGTTGACATCTCTTCTCAAACTCTATTATGATTTTCCTCAGGAGAAATATCTGAGACGTAGATGAGACCTATGCAACAGTTTCAATTTGCTCTTCATTTAATCTTAGCGATGTCAAAGAAATCATTGAGATAATAAAGAGATCTCATCTGATTTTTCTTTCTTTTCCTCTAAATGAACTTCATGATTACTTTTCAGCAATAACTATTTAGGTGATTTTTTTTCATGAATGAAGTCAGTTCTTATATTCACAAAGGTGTCAATCAGATCATTAAAACTATTAACATTTGACAAAGTTTCACAGCATTTTAAACCTTACAAACGTTTTTTTGTACGAAATGTTATTTTTAAAAGTGTTGGCATGATGTCTTGCTTTTAAATAAACAACAGTTGCTTTGATTTTTTTTATTTCTAATTCGATGACAAAATATTTTTTTGTAGCCACTGCATATTTGTTTCAGTTCATATATGATGTTCTTCGTGCAAGAGTAAAATTATTTTATGCCCTTTAAAAAACGACTTGAAAAAAACGACTTATTTTTTATTTATTGTTAAATAATTACATAATATGGAATAAAAAAATGATCTCTAGTTGCCGTGTATAAAAACATCTATAAGATTAATACATTAAAAAAAAATCTTTTGTAGAATAAATGTAAATGCAAGAAATCAACGTTCCCTGACCAAAGTAACAGCAAAAACAAACCCCCCCAAAAAATATCTGCTCAAAATATCTCCACGTGATTCTGTCATCACGATGTCTGAGGAGGATAAGTGTGTGTTATCTGAAGGTGTTGAGAACTGGTGAATCACAACTGTCGTCTTTCCATTGCTGTTGAGATTCTCATCAAACTGAAGAAGCGTGTTCCCACGGCCAGATGAGGCTGGCATGTGCTTTCCTTCACTATTTACATATCACATGTAAATCAAGTGTGAACATCTGAATGAGCGCTGTCAACGTGACCGCCGTGTGTTTATTGTCTTTAGATCAAAACAAGGGAAACAACATTCCTCTTCTTTATTTGTAAAATTCTCTCTTCAGAGTCTTGTGCCAGCATCAAGCTTTGCATACGTTGTTATTGTTTTTACAATCTCATCTGACGGGTTTGGACCTTACAATCCATAGCAATCACCTTTTCAATATCTTAATTGTTCTACAAATAAATGAGGTAAACAGAGTGTCTGACTTCTGCATCTGTAGTTGTGTTTAATAAATATTTTTTCAAACTATTTTAAATCTACACATTTATTTAGTAACACGTCCGTCGGAACGAGGGATGGAATAGACGTAAACAAATGCAATTTATAGATTTACAGCTGATCTTCTATAAGTATGATGAATTTCAAGAAAATGTACAAGTATACTTGCAATATAAAAAACTACTGAACAGAGCATACTTCAGTGTGTACTTGAAAGTATTCTTCAGATCTTGAACTAATAAATTATTAGTACCGTATATCTACAAATTTACTTGTAGTATACTTATGGTATAAACAAAAATCATAGTATATACATGTTGTGTACTTAAGGTAAACTTTTATCAATTAAAAAGTAGGCAAATTTAACCACAAGACGTATTTAATAATACTTAATAGTACATTAAAAAAATCCCTGAAAAAAACTGACATTTTCTGGCAGGGAGAGCGGCAGAATAATGCTGCATAGCTTGTTTTCTCTGTTTTGCTTGTAAATTTGCTGTCTCTTTTTACGGTGTTTGACCATATATCAAAAATCTGTGAAAAATCAGTATAAAAATCTGTAAAATTTTTACATTACATTACTGTAATCTCTTTAAAAACTGTAATATTCTGTAAAATAGCTTGTTTTAGTATATTAGCATTTTTTTAATTAGTAGATTTACTAGATCAAGCATCAATCAAAATAACGCCATTGGTTTACTCTCTGTTGCTTTTGGATTAAATCATCTTCTGAATGTTTAAATGAAAATGTAGCGTATGTTAACTTGTATTAAGTGAGATCTCATTGGAATTGTGTTTTGTGCCCTTCAGCGTCACACTATTGTTTAGAACATCTATCAGCGTCTGGATCATGTTAATTGTAGGGAGGAGTGGGTCTGTATACTGTAATTTAAAAGGGACACACGCTTTATTTAGAGAAAATGGTGGTTAGGGGGCAAATGTAAAGTAACGCAGGGTTCTAGCTGCTGATTGGCTGTGTTTGTGCGAAGATCTTCGGCCTTTCCACTGGTGCTGACCGGCTCGTGTGATGTGGTCCACCGCGCGGGGTACACACGGGTCCTCAACTGGCCCTGATGAGAGGTTCTGACCCATACCATAACACAGCCGGAAGAAAATTACAGCCCTGCAGGAATGTTGCAGTTGTTATTATTTTTCCGTCTTATAAAACGTTGGAAGATGTTGCTGTCGTGCTGGAAAATGAGACGTTTGGAAGCATGGGGATTCAACTCGCCCTGGAGAAAAGCTTAAGGAGACAGACGTGTCAGCAGGAAGATGGGCTTGAATGAACAACAGTATTTTACATTTTTGAATTATTTGACTTCATTACAGAGTGTTTGAAAATGATGTCAAATTAAAATCGTCTGAATATTATATACCAAATATAAAGTATTTGATGTGTTTGTGGTAGAGTGTTTACACCTGCTTGAATCTAGTCTATCATCTTTCAGAAAATGCACAATGTGAGATTTGAGGGTCAAACTGTTCTAAAATTAAAGTACATTGAATCTGACCTGTTTAATTTCAAGTATCTGATATTTCTGGAGTCACATTTACAGGTAAATAAATCTAAAAAAGGCTCATGAGCTCAACATTCTGCTTATGTGGTCACAGTGTGGTTTGGATGTGGAAGTCTCACATCTTGGAAATCTCTCTCTCTCTCGCACTCTCTCTTTCTCTCTCTCTTTCTCACACACTATCTCTATCTCTCTCTCTAAGCTTTCAGTTTGAAGGTGTGTTAATTTGTTGCACTTGTTTTGTTAAAGCATGTACCACATACAAACATAATAAAACAATTATAAGCAACTGTAAAGAAGGACAAATTATTCAATCGTGTATGCGGTCTCGCAGTATTGTTGTGCATTAAACATTACGTATTAATAACAGTGTAAATCATTATATTTATACAAATTTTTAAAAGGATTATAACTTATTGAGATAATAAAGCACTACACCTAAACTTTATGAATAAAACAAATTTTACGGATTAAATTAATTTTATTTAAAACAGATGACTGTATAATTGATATGTGATGAAAAATGGTAAAAGAGCGGTTTCGGCAAAAGGTGGATTTGAACCCCGGTCCCCAGCTTCAAAGCCACAAACAATTTACACCTGAGGCCCTGAAGTTGCGGTTTGAAATGTTGTTGTTCTTACACTTTCTGTGGACCAATCAGATACTGGTGGGTGGAGTTATTGCAAATAGTTTCTCGCAACAAGGCAGACTAGTTGAAGTCAGGCATCGCTGTGAAGAACCTTTTAAGCAACTTTATTTTTAAGAGTGTAACTGGACAAAATGAATGAAGTCAAATGCATGTAGAAATCGAATCAATAATAAGTGCAAATCGAAACAGTCCCGTTTATTGATTCTTATTTGTGACAGGTTTGTGTGATATGTGGGGTGCGTGAACTTAATGATAGAGTCCTGATGGTCTTTGACACCTAGCAGATGACCACAGCAGAAGCTTCAGGGCTCTTCAGAGTCTTCAGGGAGCAAAACATCATGACAGATAATGAGCTGGATAGTCTGAAAGGGCTCCAGATAACATCACATCTACAGGATCAAAGCAGATCAAACACAGCCCGAGGGCATGAATCAATGAAAGGTCACACAAACACACCAGCACTGGGATCCTCGAGAGAGGGTGAAGGTGGTCAAGATTTACATGAGATTTAGGCTTTGGAGAAAAAGAAGAGAAAAGAGCATTTGAGTATATTTAATGAGGTTGAGTTGATATTGAGATCTTTAATAATATTGACTTTTGATTGCAAGCTCAGTTTGACACTTTATTGACATCTCCTCTCAAACTCTACTTACAGACACATTTGTCACATTTCTGCCTCTTTTTCTCAGTTGAAAAATCTGAGATGCAGATGAGACTTAAGAAAAAGTTTCTGTTTGCATCATTAAACAAGAAAGAGATCTCATCTGTGATTATTCTTTACTTCTGGGCACTCCAAAGAATACAATGAATGAAGTGTTTTGTGTGTCAATACAACTGTGTTTCTGTATATGATCTTATGTCGTAAATTTACTATTGTAACTGCTCAAATAAAAGTGAATCGTGGAAAATATATGTTATTTGTGGTTTAAATAAAACCATTTCACCATGATAAAAACCAATTGCTTTCCGACAAATGTTGTCAATGGTTTGGTTCCCAGAATGTAAAATTCATGTACCTTCATCATCTTCAGTTAAAATCTAAAAATGCACTTCCGCCCTGAAATGACTATCCATCTCAAATGATGTAAAGTAGACATCATTTTTAAAAGAGAATGACCCACATTGATAAACTGTTTTCATAAACGCTGCAATATTTCATGAAAATAGGTCATTTTTTATTTCACTGGTAGTTAAAATAAAGTCTGTGCTGGTGGTATTTAAATATTTAGCTCTGGGAATGTTGGATTATTGAGACATGCAACTCATTGCCTCCATGCACTTAATTAATAAACGCTATTGCTGATATGCCGATAGTGTTAAATTGATCCAGAATCGCCCGATTAATATCAGTGGCTGACACATCCCTTCATTCAACCATTTGCAAAGATTTTTTTTTTTTTTTAAATGATCCAGTCATTTTATATTTGTTTATTGTTTGTCTTATAAAATTTGTGTTATAGTTTTAAGAAGTGTGTTGGCATCCCATCCTTTAATCCAAATCTCAATGCCTCTTTCCCAACGTTACCCCACAGCTCACCAACCAACCGTGAAATATTAGCCCACAGCATTCGATCTGCCCCTTTCATTCCCCCTCATGAGCCTTTCTGTTACCTGATCATTCAATCCTGAGTTTCACCTAAGGCCTGCTTCACAGACTCGTGGACATCTCATCTCTTTTCATTTCAGTATCGACATCATCTCCAATTTTTCTCCTAGAATGCCTTATGAGAAATTAAAAGACAAACAAAACAATTGTTGGAGTGCAGTAGAGTTCCTTTTGCAAACTCTGACTTTTGAGAACAGTTTAAGACTTTCTTAAACTCTATGGCCCGGTTTCACAAAAACATTCAATATTGGACAATTTACAGCTTGTGATTTCAGTACACTAAATAAATAAAAAATAAAATAGATTAAATCATCCACAATAAGGGCTGTGAGGCCTTAAAAAGATGTCTACATGTTGTGGTTAAAATAAAATAAAAATGATTTTCAAAATAAAATCTTTGCAAATAGTTAAATCCATTGAAAAATAAATTCCACAAGCTTTGTATGGTCTGTGCTCAAAATAGGGACAGTTCACCTAAAACTGGAAGTAATGAAATTACCAAATGATTTGAGAATAACATTACACTTGTAATGCAAGGTTTATGGGTTAGTGTTTTTATGACATTCCTCCATCCCAAACACAACTAATAGAATTGGGCGTGTAAGGTTTAAAGTGTGCGTGCAAATAATCAAACATTTATAATAGTCGATTGTATTGGGGGAACAGGGAGACCTGTGAAGTTTTGCTTAGGGCCCGTAAATGCTTGGGCCTTGTGTCAGTGCCATTATTTTGTCTCAAGATGCACAATAGTGTCGTGTTTAACTAAGGCATTTTTATAAAATTGAAATATCCTAATTTAACTAAAGGTTAGTAAAGGCTTAAAATAATCCCTGTCTGTGAAACTGGGCCTAAATGTGACTAATAAGATTTTCTCTGGAGAATTATCTGGGAGGCTGGAGATTTAAAGAAAGTGTCTCAATTTACGCTCATTTACTCTAAAAGTGATACACAATAAAGAAATCTCATTTGCGATTTTTCTTGAACTTTTCGTGAACTCTTTTTTAGACAACATTAAGAAATGTTTTAAAACTTGCATATCGTCGCTTTTTTTTGTGAAAGCTGGTATGTCCAAATATGCTGTTATTCAGATAATGATAAAAACACACTGATCTTTTTAATGACTGCATTGAAATCAAGTAAAATATTGACCTTTAAATAATTGGGAGAAACTTATCTAAAATTAAAATTAAAAAATTAAACGGAATAAATTTAAACCACTAGAGTTATAATAATAACACAAACTAAAATAAAAAAGAATTAACATTATATAGAAACATATATATGTAAAAACAATCATATCACAAAATTGCTAAAACTAAAACTGTTAACTAAAATTAACATAAAATACAAGAATAAAAAGCTAATTTTAAATATTAATAAAACTAAAATCAAAATTATAATAACCTCGTGTCAAAGTTGACAAGCCGTTTTAAAACTTTTTATTGGATTAGATATTTTCAAAACCCCATAACAAAATCAAGAATGACTAATAATAATGGTTTATGACAACAACAAAAAAAATCACAAAATATGGAGATACGAGGTTTCAACAGCGATTTGTGGATTACAAACTAAATGATGAGCCATTATGAAAAGTCACAATATGCTTCAAAAAACACTTTATTTTAACGTAAATATAACGTATTGGTGAAGTACCCTTCCCTCATAAAAGACACATTTATAGACGTGCGGGTAGCCCCACGACGGAGGGCTTCATAATAAACCCTCTTTTTTGTGGCCTCTATTTAAGGAAATCCTCCTGATGTGGGTTGGATTTTGCTATTTTCGCTTTACCCTTGAATCATCTCCAGCCGGGGAAATATCACTAACCCCTCTGTTATACCCCGTCCCAACTTGGCTATAATAACAGTACTTTCAGTATAATTATGTATATATTGCTGGATTGTCTGGCTGTTATAATGACTACAGCCTGTCAGGAGTGAGGGGTCAGATGACCACAGCTTCAGCTCGTGTGTAGTATCTGTCTCCCGGGGTTATTTTTACTCTGCTCGATGGCACTGGAGAGGGTCCGGGATGAGAGGCCGCACTTTAATTGTGGTGGGAGAACACAAATCAGTTCTGCGGTGAAGGATGAAGAAACAGATGGAGAAATATAGAGACAGCGGAGAAGAAGAATGAGACTCTCACCTGATAATATTAAGAATGTTTCTGCTAAGATGTTGCTCTTTCATAGCTCTGAAGATTTAATAAAGTTCTCTGTTGTGTTCCATTTAAGTCTCAGATGTTTCTCATAAAGAAATAAAAAGAGAATCAAATGAGAGTGTAATTGTTGAGACACACAAAGAGTATGTACACGAATGTAGATTGTAGAGTTCATATCGAGATCTTTATTAATTTCGACTTTTGATTGCAGACTTGACAAATCTGAGCTCAGTTTGACACCTTGTTGACATCTTTTCTCAAACTCTAATGACAGACAGATTTTTAATTCTTTTTCCCAAGAGAAATATTTGAGATACGGATGAGAAGTTTCCATTTGATCATTAAATCTCAGATCACAACTCAGCATTTTTACCTAAGTATACAGTGTAAAAGTCATTTCTCCAGTGTAAATAATCCGACCTGCAAAATGTTCTCTCAAAAAAAACAAGAAAGTATCTTGAACAAAGGATTCTAAAGTCCCAGTGAAATTAAAAATGAGAATTCTTAATTTTTCATGAAATATTGTAGCGTTTGTAGTTAATAGCGTGTCAATTCGTGTAATTTTATTTTAAAAATTAATGTTCCCTCATAATCTTCAGTTAAAATCTGAAAATGCATTACTGCCCTGAAATGACTATCCATCTTAAATGACGTAAATTAGACGGCTTGGCCGGAGCATCCGTTAACTCCTCCCCTTCACCTGTCAGTCTGTTGACAGTTTCATTGCCAAGGTTTTCACAGAAGTGCAGAGACTGCTGGGATCTTATAGTAAAACATTTGGTCTGGGTTTAAAATGCAATTCAAAATTTCTGATGAAAGCGAAACGACTGAACACCTAGAGATTTCTATACAGAAGACTCAAAGTGTCTCTGATGGCAAACACAACTCTCTCTCTCTCTCTCTCTCTCTCTCTCTCTCTCTCTCTCTCTTTCTCTGCAGAAATAGGCAGGTTTATTTCGAGGACTGGTTAGCTGGTGCGCTTTCCACATGGGCCTGTTTGCAATCTTAAAGCCACAGTGGCTTTTTACATGATCACTAATTCACAAAAGCGGTCGGGCAGGAATTCATCCGCTGCCTTTGTGTTTTCCTGTTGCCATGCACATGTGCTTAAATATCACTGAGGTTCGTGAAAGAGTCCACGAGAAAATAAATAAACACGAAAATCTGCAGAGAGAAACTATGCCCGGACGACATCCAAGGCTGCTTGCCGTTCCCAAACAGAAGGAGGAAAAACCAGACTGTTCTGTTTTCAGTAGAAGCACGTAAAAACCAGAAACAGTTTCTCAGTGAATTGAGGGGTTTGACAAGTGACCCAGTGTATCACAGCTGTTCAACTGATCAACATTTCCACAAGACACACAGACCGATTCAAAACCCTACTGTGCACCCTACATAGACAGCTGTCTTCTAAGACAAAAATGAATCTGGAGGTGTAAATTAATGTAGATTGTCAAGATCAAACAATCAGGATTTGGGTAAATTTGATGAGAATATTGACTTTTGAAGCAGAATTGTCAAATCTCAGCTCAGTTTGACAAATTGTTGACATCTCTTTTTAAACACAGACACATTTGAGAGATATCTGAGATGCAAATCAGACTGACACAAGTTTCCATTTGCTCTTCATGTAATCTCACTGATGTCTTGGAGAAATAACAGAGATGTTACAGAGATAAAAAAAAATCACTTTTTTCAAGTAAATGTATTATGACACGTGGCCCATGTGCTCTAAAAATACATTATAGCACACATACACAAATCTTAGGTAGGGCTGTAACTGGAGTCGTGTGATTCTTTAGGCTCTCAGACCGGAAGTGATGGACGTGTGGAGAGGTAAAATCTGACCTGAGGCCACTGGTATTGTGACGGGTCTGTACATGAGATGCATCCGTCTCTCAGTCCCCGTCTGCTGGCTGTTGTCTCGGGTCATGTATACTGGTGAGAAAACCTGTGGTTATTGTGTCTCTCAGTGCTGGTTTATAGGTCAGATAGTTTAAGGTTTATACCCGAGATGTATTTCTGTTACTGGTTGATGTGCAATGCTTGAAGTGGGAAAAAAAGGTTCCAGTTCTCCCTTGTGCACGTTACCAAATGCAAATTACCACATTTAAAATTTCTAGAATGAAATAACAGTATTCGGTACAACTTATGTAATAATGTTAAATTCAAATTTGATAAAAAATTGTAATTTCATTACCTGTGATAGTAGTTCTGCAGAAGAATTGAATTTTTCTGTTAATAAAGCAATCATATAACTTACATAGTCATACTTCATGCCCTATATGCTTTAAGTTATATGTTATGTTTTTAGGCAAGTCAAGGTATGGGACAAACCACCTAAGTTTTCATTGAAAACATCAGAATTCACAAGATAAATTTGCGTCTCATCTTACCATTTGTCATTTTTATTGTCAAACTGTTGGCTTGGTTATGTTTGCCATCTCACTACACAGTCACAGTCACTAGTGCCCACCTGCAGACTGTCTTCATCAATTTGATTGGTTGAACGTTCCATCTTTTTTTGTTTTATTGGCTTAACATCTGCCTGGCCTTTGTAATTTGATGGGCTGGAATTCCGTAAACCCTGTTTGATTAGTCAATCTGTTGTAATTGGCACAGCCATTGAGAGCGTGAATCGCAATGGAACAGATTTTTTCTTAGCAATGGCGGTTCACGGAGGCTCTCAATATTTCCCTGAAGTTACTAGTTACACATGAATCTACGACTAAACCGACCAACTGAGGTAAACTTCTAACCAATTTAAAGGCGAAAGCCATTAAATGAATAAAAAAATGAAAGAAATAAAGCATTTAAAGAGAAAATATAACTTCCTGGAACTACCTGAAGGCTCCATGCATCACGTGACGCTCCAGCGTTTGGACTTCCGTTGGCAGAACTCTCTCTCAATGACTCTGGTAATGAGGTAGCTCCACCTCAAACACCCTAGATGGAAACCTGCAATATTTAGCCAAAAAAAGAGTAACGGCTAATGCCAACGCTGTGGCTTTAGCGAATCACAATAACACTTTGAGTTTTTCGAGTGGCAAAGTACCGGCAACATGTGAAAAGTGCAGGTACGCAGGAAAATGTGAAGGTACACTGAAGATTAAAAAAAGAAGTACAAGCACTGTTGCTATGTATTCACTGTGATTGATGTTATTTCATAACAACCATTACAGAGCTTTTCCACAACACACACATAAAGTATACAATCCAAACATGTTTGTACAGCATCTCACCGCTGACATATTCAGCATTCTTGAGTTTCTCTGCAAGAACAACACTCAGATTGACAAAACGTTACCTATGGCAAGAGTGAAAAAAAATGATGATAGTCTACAATAGAAAAACCTGTATTGTGAAATTATAGCATTTAACAAAACTTCTAACTGGGGACAAAATTATTCACTGCAAAATTTGTCTTGAAATCAGTCACGATCCATTAACTTGAGTAGTAAAACGATTGGAAGATATTATGTCTTGTTTTATGAAAAATGCATTAAAATGCTTAAAACAAAAAAGTTTTATTTTCCATGTCCATTAGTTTCAGTAACAGTTTTGTACGGTAGTTTCGTATTTCATGTCGCATTTTATTAGGTTTTTAATTGCTATTTTATATTTCTTTTTTTGTCAATACGGAATTCAATTAATTTTTTGAACAGCTTAACTAATTTAAAAATGTTCAAGTAAATCTTATTATATAAGAACTTACAAGCATGTATTTAAAGGTAATGATCCAAAATACGGTTAAATGACTATTCCACTAACAGGTGTGACAAACTTACATTTACACTCCATAGTGTAATTAAATGAAAAAATGACAATGAATGAAAGGATGTTGATACTGTACGCCTCACTACAGAAGGGCTTTCCTGACTACAGCTGATGATGTCGTGAGGTGAGGTGAATGTCTTATCGGGTGATTTATGTCATAAAAACCTCATCCCGCACATACCTGCTGTATCAGGCGTTCTGCATCCGGCTGGTCACACGTCATCCGTCTCTATGTCTCGCGCCTGCCTACAATGACACTGTTACCATAGAAACTGTGTTTCAAAACACACACACACAGGAATGTCTGTAGGCAGGTAAATGTGGCTACACATCTACCTGGCGTGCCCTTTCACACATTAAACCTTCCCTCACTGTTAACTTGCGAAATGCTTTTCAACCTGTCGAACGATACTGATAATATTCCTGGAAAGGACTCCTTAATCCTGATTTCTGAAAGTACACATAATATTTGGACATTACTTAGCGGCAGCAAACAGCACTATAAAGCCGGATAAGTTGCCAATACTCAATCATTTTTACTCGTTGCCTCAATTTGTTTTAGTTTTAGAGGTTCTTGATTTAACTAAGGAGAACTTTTACATTTTGATTAATGTGACATTAAAGTTCTTAATAAGTCTTAGTAAGTGTGACTTAAATATTTCATTTATCCTTCTCATGAAGTAGACAGAACTTAAAAATAACTTTAAAAATAAAACTGTTTACAATGTAAAAAAGTGTTTCAGTAACTTAATTTTATGAAAAAGTTCTACTTACTGAAATATTTTAAGTTTAAATGACTTAATCTGTTTGATTATTTTGAGCATTTGGGTTTACGCTTTGGATGCCAGATTTAAAATCCTATTGTTTGGCCTACAACTGGAAAATGAGGACAGACATGTAGGCATACAACAAAGACTATTTCCCCTTGATGTCACAAGAAAACACAACTTTATGAAAACAAGAGGCCTTGACATTAAATGCATGTGTTGTAGGGCTTTGTAAATTTACATTTATATTTATTATCAAGGCAACAAAACTTACAAATTTAACAAATTCCAAAAGACAGTAAATGCAAAGCTTTATTTCTCCTGTGAAACTGGAATGACTTAGCCGTTTTGCTTGTTTATATGTGGAAAGCTGAAATTCCTTCAAACAGAAGAAATCTGAAATCCCTTCCCATTGTCGACATATAGAATTGAAAGTGACAATGAAGAAATGTTTTTATGAAAGCTTTACACAGATTTCATTCTGCCTGACTGAGTTCATGAATGCATGTGATTACATTTTGATGTTTGTTTACATGCACTGTGAAAAATGACCATGCCAACATGTTTTCCCACTTTTAACAAAGGTAACTTTTTTGAAAAAGCTGCAGGAAGGAATCTGTACCCACTCAAGGTTTCAAATAAAGTTCAAATTACTTTTTGAATAATACAATTTTATACAATATAAAACTATTTAAACTACTTACATAAACTATTATATATGTAATCATCTGCTATATGCTGACAGATCATGAATCGGGGTAAAGGGTGAAAATCGAGTTCAAGTTTTTATCTGTTTCTCAACCAGAGGGTCGGAGTCCACAACAAACTTCCAAGGTGGTCTCAAGGGGAACATGATTTTAAATAGGAAAAGCATTAAAATAAGAAGAAAACAACATTTTATTGGGTAGAAAATGTGATGGGGGGGGTCTGTCTTGAAATGAAAAGATGTCACCTCCAGCTCAATGACGCCTTTCTCCACTTGTCATTGACAGCTTTAGTTTCAGGCCAGTCATTAAAGTTCATTTTGGTTTGTTTTCTTCACGCCCCCCGGGCCACACACCAAACCTCTGCATGTCAATGTAAATTACAGAGTATGCTGAACTGCCATGACAATTAAAAAAACGTTCACACGCTTCTGCGTCACGCTTTATAGGATGGTTTATTTCCGGTCGTTTTTGTAATGATTCATTAACTGCTATTATGTTGTGTAAGAGCACGTAAAAGGATTCCTTTGGTTTCATCACAGGCGCACCTCGGCGCAGGGGAGAACTATGTTTTGACGTCACGTTAATCTTCCCACGGGCGATCGCGTAACCAGGGCTTCCCTCGCTGAACCCGTGTCACTAGGCAACAGGATTTCGTGTTGAAACAAAACACGGGGGTTCCGTGCGACGTTCCTTTGTGAGCGGGTGAAAGGCACTCTGACCGACATGATGAAATGAAGATAATCTGTTCCAGTTTCATAATAGTCTGAAATTACAGACTGTAAAACTCACCTCATTCACATGAGGGTTTATAACCCCGTGGGTTTATCATATTCACTTACACACACACACACACACGCACACGCACACATACCTGTTTTATTTTTCATACACAATGGGGAATGAATTAAACTGCAAAACCTGATCTGGAAACCAAATGTCATAATAAACGTGTTTTTTGTGGAAAGCAAAAGTCTGAGAGCACTTCTGAAAGCGCTTCCATATGACTTTCCCCCCAATGTGTAAAACCTGTTACAGTTATGTAAGAAAAGATAAAACTTAACAATAATAAACATTTCTTTCTATTTCTATCTGAGAATGTTCTAAAAAAACATCTTGTGGTTCCCTTTGCAAAAAGTTTGTATATTTTGTATACCTTTCATAAACTTACTTAAAATGACAGTGTAATAAGTTCAATTTGGTCTATGCTTGTCTGCAATCTTCTGTTGAAGATTTACTTCCAGTAAAAGTATTATGAAGTAAACTATATAAGTATACTGGTTTTCTCTTTTGATCAAGTATAGCCTATTAAATACAATATTCATAATAGTGTTAATCAAGTATGCTGTTAGCGTCATTTAGGGAAAACTTAAGCATGATTTCAGTCCAATTACTACTAAACTAGAAATACTTTTATAACTAAACAAAACTGCTATTGAACGAGTAAACTATATCTATCAGTTCACTCGCAGTACAAACAAAATTGCTGTTGTCAACACGTGTACTTAAAGTTGACTAATGTAACACATATAGTATCCTTAAAAGTATACTTTTATAAATTAAAAGTGGCCCAATCTAACTACACTGACATTAGTACACTTTCAACCAAAAAAGTGCACGTCGATAATGTACCTAAAAGTGGTCCATTTTCACACATTATTATTGTATTTAATACACTAAAACATTATTCTTAAGGGAATCATAAGAACATCTAAGTGTACTCAACTGTGCTATTTTGAGACACCATTAATATGAAGTAAAATTTGCTTTTAACATACTATCGCTGTAATAAAACATGTAGTTACCACCTGATGTACACTTCACACATCTTTCATTTACTAGTGTGGGACATACAGTATAGCCTACTTAAAAATCTACATGAACTTTACTTAAGTATACGATTTAAAATATATTTGAAGTACATTTATTTGGTAATGATTAATGGAGGGAGTCACAGCATATGGTCAACGGAATTCATTTCCAGGTTTAAATGAAAACATCCAAGATTTCTAAAATATAGTACAGATTAGTGTTTTATTAGATTAGTGCATAATTCGGGGGACATAGAATTTGTCCTGTGACGTCGTTCTCGTTTGTATCTCAAGTCAAGCTATGTTCTGAACTTCACAGAGGAATAAAGGCCAATAAAATTTCTGGTCAGTGATTCAATCTTCATTGAGGGCTGGACTAGGTTTAACATTCCTGTGGTTTCTGTGTGCGCAGATACTGTGAGAAAGCTTCCTGAATGATCTGCTGGTATGAATGGAAGCTATGATGTGAAAGTGTGATTTACCTGCTACATGACGAACTGTGGAACGCACACAAAAGCTTTTGTCATTTCTGCAACTACAGAAACTGGCCAATCCAGAACCAAGAATGTCATAGTGAACCCCAAACAATCACTAATTACAGTTTGTAACAAGAAACAAATATATTCTCAGAGTAGAATATAAAAAGAGTAGTTGAAATGTGACCTTATACCTAAAGTGACTTCAATAAATATATTTACAATCTACACGTTCCCAATCAAACATGACCTTTGTGTTGCTGTCGCAAAGAGCAACATTTTTCTATTTTGAAATATAAAATATTCTGGCTACGAACCTAACCTGTAAAAATGTTAAGGGACTCCTATTTACGCTTTCTTGCCAAAGCGGCATTCCTCACTTTTCTGGACACAAACTCTGGACCCCGAGTTGTAGAATATGAAGCAGGGAATGCGTCTCTCAATGATGGAAATGTCAACAAGCACCCATATTACTCTGTTTCAAATCATCATATACTGCGTTTTGGAAAGTTATCATTGCCGACCAGGTGAAATCCTTCCGGTAACACTTTCCTTAAAGCATGCATGTATAATGCATTATAAAAGTAGTTTAAAGCATTTTAAAGCACCTTTTAATGCATTGTATTGTCTTATAAATAAGTGCTATTACAGTTAATACATTATAACACTTAGCAATTCATTGTTACACTACACATTTTAAATTGGTTATAAATCTTTACAACTACATATAATGCATTACAACACATTTTATGAAGAATTATAATGCATTTTAACCTTCAATAACTCTTTATAATGCATTATACATACATGCTTCAAGGAAAGTGTTACCATGATTCCTAATGGTATATTCCTTTTATATGAATTCAACTTTTATCATCTAATTGTAAGACTTATGAAATTTGCTATTAAACATTCATGTAAAATCAAATGTTATTAATAAATGTATGTTTTACAATATACATATTTTGTATGTAAATATAATATAATAAAATATATATTACACATAACTTGATCAAATATAGTAAACATACTCATATACTTCAATTACACATGTCCATAGTAAAAAATACATAAACAACCTTGTTGGTGATGTGTTCCAAATATGAAAGTTTTTTTAATGTTTAATGACTGTTAAGCCTACAAACACAGAATTCTAAGAGACATCTTTTCATTAAGCGAAATCTAAGGACATTACTCAGAACAGTCAACACCTGTCAATCAATACCATGAAAAATGAATAAATCAAATCGTGGGTGTAATGATAAAAACGTCAAGCACTTTACATTTGATCAACTGTATTTTACTGTTTTTTCTTTAAATGTGTCTGTTTAATTTTATAACAAAGTGAATGCAGAGTAATGGAACTATTAGGAAAAAAACAAAGAATTGCTTCAAGTAAATAAAACTTTTGCATCAGACACATGACGTGTTTGAAATGCGTGAGTTATGTGCTTGTCAAGAACGTCCTGTACTTCGTAGAACGTGAACAATGAGATCCTAATGAATGGATGAGTAAATTCAATAGGCCGGGATCTGAAAACCTGCTGCGATGAACTCAAGGACCAAACCTGATGAACAATTTCACAGGCAAGAATCAAGAGACGGAGAAAGCATGAACTCGTTGAACAACATCCCACACAGAGGAAGCCCATAAAACGTATTTACAAAAGCCGCTTTTAATCCACTACACGCGATGTTTGTGTATTTATCTGCACATAGACATGAAGCATGTGCTGTCACACGTTCTGAAGAAGGTGGAGACGCAACAGAAATCTCTGTTATTGTTTTTTACTCCTGGGGATTTGTAGCATAATGATAATAAAAGGTTTTCAACCTTGCAGTTACTGTTTTTTTTTCAAGAAAGTGATTTTAACAACAAAAAATTAACGTATATCTAACTTTTCATATTTTCTAAAGGTTTATAATTTAGATGGATAGTCTAAAATAGCAATACAGATTTAAAACCATTTATGTCAGTACAATTTATTTATGCATGAAAAATAAGATTCACACGACTTTAAATAAGAAGACAGAGCCGATGGATTATTTTGTAAACAGATGCTTTATGATGTTTGAAGTACAGAGAGATGAATTATGACTCGCAGGAGATACAGGAAGATTTCGAGTGAAACGCTTTGATGTCACATTTCAGCTCCATGGTATAAATGGTAACCCTTACATTCCATATTTTAAAGGCAAATCAACATAATATATTAAAATACATCTAGCTGTCTTGTGTTGTAAATGGCACCATGGTTGACTTGTGATTTGAGTTTGGAATAGTTGTGTAGAGATCATGACCTGCATTTCTGCAGTGTAGTAAACTTACACGAGGTACTGCGACTGTAACAAATAATACTGAGTTAACAACACACAAACATCAAATAAACCCAAAGAAAACTCGCAACAAAAATTGTGCAGGAATCACCGCCTGTCATGAAAAACTGACTGAAATGATGTCGAAGCCATAAAGTGCTACCAAAACAAATGCAAAACCTGTGTATTGACGCATTGACTTTAATACATTTGACCTCATGACTGTTGTTGTCTATACTGATAGATAAACAAACAAACAAAAATATCTGTGTTCTAAAAGAAGAAGCATTTACAGTATGGAAACATGTTGATCTGAAATGTGACATGCAGGAGATCGAACACATTTCCGTTGATGCTGAGTGACAACGGTTTTGTTCACGTGACATGTAATATCTGTATACTGTCAAACACACATAGACGCACATGACTGGTCCATGACAACATCATTCTGCGTCCCATCAGGCCACAGTAGAACACACCCATCCGCAGTATTAGAAACAAATCCAGAAATGTGTGATGAAACTCAGAATTTAAATAAATCCACATCAAACTGCATACAATAATAAAAAATACCATAATACTGTTTCGCATAAAGAAAACTAATGCTGGGTTCACACCCAATGCGAACAATCGGGTTCCACACTCTTTAAAAAAAGTTACTTATGTTTGCTTGAGTGACGCGTTCTGACAAATACTTAAAATCGCCTGCTGCAAGTTCGTGTCTATACGCGTCTTTGCATTGACTCGCGTTTGGTGTGAACCCAGTGTAAGCCTGGTTATTGTTTCCTTGTGATATTGTTTATTCTCTAGCTAATTTATTTCATTAATGATTCAGTGAGATATAACAATGAAAATCTTGTTTCACCGCTGAGATTTCATTTTCTTAATACAAGACATACTTTCAGATTTTTTTCAGTTTTTGGGATGAAATATTTTCAAGAGATGCTCTTCTATTTTCTTGGTCGTTTCATTTATATATGAAAAATTCCAAATTGAGTAAAACTGCAAAGGTGCAACTCATCACATGCTGTTTTTCCACAGATCACTAAAATGTTGTCAATACTGCAGATGAGTGTCTAGCCTAGGCACAGCAGAGAGAGAGAGAGGGAGAGAAAGAGAGAGACCCGTGATGCTCAGCAGTAATGCAGTTCATTTACTGCGTCCGCAGCTGATAGTCTGTAAAACAGAAGGAAATGAGCAGAGCTTTAATTAAATGCACAGAAGCACAGGAAAACACAGCAGAAAAGTTAATTTAATGACAGCTGAACTTTCTCTCCACACCCTTCACAACACAATCAAAACCTCAATCAATCAATCAATAACAGTCAGTATGATCGAATGAGGGTGTGTTCACACTTGACAGGTTTGATCGATTAAAAGGACAGCGTGGAATGTTTTGGAGGATCTATTGACAGAAAAGCAATATAATATACATAACTATGTGTTTAGAGGTTTATCAAGACCTTATATAATGAAGCCTACCGTTTTTATTATCTTAGAATGACCAAATTCTATCTACCTACACCACAGGTCCTCTTGCATGGAATTCTCCATGTTGTTTCTACAGTAGCCCTAAACGGACACACTGCTCTACATAGCGCATTTCATGAATTCGTTATCTCCTTAGGCATAGAAGTAAAGACGTGACGACATCTTTGTCCTGTTTAAGCCACAGTAGTGCTTCAAAAATAGGGGGGGGTGAAGAGAGCCATTGGTTGCTATTTGCAACCTCACCACTAGATGACGCTAAATGTCATTCACTGGACCTTTAAAACAAACTCCGCGATGCCAAGCGATGCCATCTGAACCTAGGTGAGCACCAAACCACTGGCCCGAGACCCCTGAAAAGCTCTTATACTGCAATATGAACAAAATGGATCAAAGACATCTAAACACAACTATCACATGATTAAATGAGATATAAAGAAAGTTTAATGGATCTGCATTTGTGCAAACATAAGAGGAACTCCAGAAACATTTTATGAGCCCATCTCGAGCTCTTGGCTAGTTAAAAGCACATTTTGCCCAACACACTGCATTGCTCAGTACATATGATTAAAGCTGATCAAATGGGTTGTGATCTTTCTGTTTTTAGGTTCTAGGTTAAAAATGCAAGTATGAAGACTAAGTGAACCAGCACTAAAAGTATCTTTTTCCTTTTTTAGTCCAGACAAAAATAACCAGAATTCATCTTCTTGTAAAACTGATCCATCTCTTAAATCGGATCACATGCCCCCAACAAATCTGCGTCCCAACAAAAGTGCTTGGACGGCTTAAATCTGCAGAAACAACATACTGTACCAGTGTTTCTATTTTTAGAATGATTTCACCACCTCTGCACGCTTCTCTTTTCATAGAAAAATGTCACCTCCGCACTCACAAACTCATCTCCCATCGTTCTTTACTGCATTGCTTAACTATTGCCAAATACCTGCAATGCTGTAAACACATGAAGACAGAAAAACATAAGACGTGAGGAACAAACGTACCTCCGTTCTGGGTGATGTAGCGAACCCAAGGCAGGGCCTGATATCCGCTCTTCTCAATGATCTTCAGGTAACGCACCTGTCAAAACAGAGAACGCCTCATTATGATGTCATGCAATGCATTGTGGGTGAATTCATTCAATCCACATATTCTGCACTAGAAGAATTGATAGTTGTAGGTAAGTTTAGATTTTAGACATCAGTGTCTCGTGAGGTCCCCTCAGGGCATCTGGAGGAAGGTCACAGCCGGGTACACGGGCAACCGAGCTTGGGAAAGTGACTGAGTGGAACTTTAAAGCCGGAAGCACATGAAGAAGTGAGATTGGGGAAATGGCACCTTACTCCGGGCAGCGGTGTTGCGTCAAGTGTTGTATCTGTAAGGACGGCCTTGCATCACTGTTCACAACAGAGCATTTGCACAACTGTTACAAACATGCTGAAAGAGCACAATCACGTTTTGTAAGAGCCGCTCGAATCCCCAATACCCAGAAGTGAACAAGAACATGCCATTTTCTATTTTAAAACACTCTTTAACACTTTCTGCTGTTGTTACACCTTCGTCCAAACAATGGAAGACGGCCAGACGGGTGGACGAGCACTGCCTGCAACAGGGTGGACATTTTGATTTAGGCGTATTGAATTATAGTACTGTAGTATTGTCCATCTACTGTAGCTTTGTTTGTTAAGGTTTTAATCTTTGTTCTAATTGTAGACTCTATTCTCTAAGACAGAAAACCTCCCTGTCTCAACGTTCAAAAATACACTCCTTCAGATGCAAAATAGAAGCAGAGACTCGCACGAAAATAAGAGATGTTCTACAAAAGAGCATTTCGACGATGTCGCTTCAAATAAACTTAAGGACAACCCTTCTGTCCTCCCACGCGGGTATTTTCAGAAGAGCTCTGGCGATCGTGGGCCGGTAATGTGTCACTCTTGGGTGCCGCTCACACAAACTCACCAGGCCACCATCGGTGTAGAGCCGGGCGGGCCGGAGCGTGAAGAGACGGACAGACTGTAAAGGTCTAAATGTAGTTTAACGTCAGCTTCTGTACGATGTTTGTTTTATGTAAATGTAGCAATTGAATGTTGTTTTGGTTGTGTTTATGTGATGCTCTTGATGAGTACAGTGAAACGGTCTATATTTGAATATTTTTATATAATTTTGTCTTCAGTCAAACAGAACTGACACAAAGCGTTTAACATCAGTTGTGAACGTGTTTGCTTTACTAACAGATATCTTATAAACAAATACAGACTTTGTCAAAATGATAACTTATATGTCCCATCCGGCTAGTTTCACATTGCTCAATTTTGAATTTCGAAATCTAATGTGCAGTTTAAAGTACATATCAAAAACAACAAAACACTCCAAAAACTCACTGTAAACATGCCTGAACTACAAAACATGCACAAAGTCATAACATGCCAATTTTACAGTTATTACATTATATTTATATTGCAGCATTCTGAAAAAATAGTAGGGTTTGTCCCAGAATAAAAGTTAGTGTTTACATAATATATGTCTGTGCCCTGTGAATATTATTTTGTATTTCTAAACACATACGCATACATGTAATAAGTAATACAATTGTATGTTTAATTTAATTTAATTTAATTTAAATATTAATTTATACATGCAAATATTTCCTCATATATACATGTATGTGTATGTGTATGTGTATGTGTATGTGTTTATAAAAAAAATATATATTCACAGTGCACACCATGTAAACACAAACTTTTCTGTGCGATTAATTGTTAAATAGCCCTAAAAATTACCATTCACAATACAGCAATACAATATAAACACTATAAAGTAAATATTTAGTCAGTTTACATGCGTAAAATAAACAGATTAAAAAGCAGCTTATAAAGGAAACCTGTCTTCAACTGTTGCTATCGAAAAACTGCATTGACATGGAAGTTTGAGACTTGCCAGGTTTCTTGGGTGCAGTGAAGACGTTTACATGCATTGATAAATCGGAGTAATGGCGAAAAAACTAACTCTGGGGAGCAAATTTTGCTTACGCCGTATATGAGCTTTCCCCGATAAAAGAAAACCGTTTATCAATATTACATGACTTGTGCTTCTTATGCATAATCAGGGTAACAAATGCACTCATTGTCATATACAATTTTTCTAATGATGATTGAACCAGATGTGTATATACACCCGGTGATGTTGAAAAGCATCCATATTTGATTTTTTCCTCTTTCATTTGAGAAAACATGCTACTTATGCATTAACATTAAGAATAAAAATATTAACATCGTAAACTTGTTCCCTGGAGGTGATAAAAGCTTTTCAAACAATTGGATAAAATAGTTTCAATGCAAAATATAGTTTCCTACTTTCCTTTTTTTTTGTCTATCTAAACAATGCATATGTACTGGGCATTGACCTCTGGATACTCAATTGTCCGATCACATATCAGGATTTATAAAAAATAAACTCTGTACGCTCTTGACTGTGCATACGTTTAAAAGGTCACATTCCCCTTGATCACATTTTTCAACATTTAGTTAATGTGTAATGTTGCTGTTAGACCATAAACAATACATGCAAAATGATGAAGCACAAAGTTCATTGCCATGCTAGATATTGTCTCTTTTCAAGGACTACAGAGAACGGCTGGATCGTACTACAGCCCTTTACTTCCCGGGTTCATGATGTCACTATTCCGAGTGCTTTTGATAACCTCCGCCCAAAGGAATATGCCAAAAAAGGGGCGAGACCTTCCTCAGAGAAGATGCCAATCAGTCTGGTGTCATTCCCCTCGCCATAGTAGGAAATCAATTTGCGATCTCTAACAAAGACTGACGTTTGCACATGTACTAGCAGACCTCCATTTCAGTTACATGTTTTTAACTGATGAACTGAAGTTGACGCAATTGTTACTGTTTAGTGATAAAAGCCAAATTTTTATGAATACACGTGCAAGAGGGGGACCGACCAATCACAACAGCCTGAGAAGCGGAAGCTCGCTGGTATGGATGGGACATCTTCACACACACGCACTAATGGGGGACCCAATCATGACAGACCTGGTCAGCTTTACCAATCAGAGCGTTTCAGAAGGAGGGACTTTATATAGACCGGAAGAAATCCAGTCGTTTTGTGGGAAGAGGGACAGTGGTGAACAATAGACTGGAAATATGTGAAATATAAAGTTTTTTTTTTTAACTAGAAACATGAACATCCTTTGTTAAATACCCCAAAAATCATAATCAAAGCCTCTAAAACAGCAAAAGAATGGGACCTTTAAGGATGAAATCCACACAATGCAACGTGATGGCTTTAGTGCTGATGTGTGTGTATCGCTTAGATCTTGTGGTCAGTGGTTTTTCTTCACGCCGGTCTTTCATTAAATCAGCATGTGTGAGCTCACAGCCGGACTTTTGCGCAACGAGAAACCATTACAGCAGCCGACTCTGCTCTCACAGGGTTACCTGCTACAAAAAAACAGGCATGAGGGGATTGCACACGGAAGCTTGTATACGGTAAACAGAGAGCTTGTGTATTTTGGTTGGTTGCCTAAGTGAACATACAATTTTTTAGGCAGTTATATTATAAACAATTATAACTTTAGGGCCTTTTAATGTGACCCTAGAGATGCTGGCCTCGACTGAAGTTATTAACACAGTTTTTATTAACTGATATAAATTATAGTTCTGAAAAATTGTTAAACACGTCATAGAATCTGCCAACCGCATGATCTCCAAACATGAAGTCACGTTTAAATCACACATATTTCAGAAACGCAAGAGTAAAGACAGAAGCTCACAATTGAAGATTACACAAGTGGCTGTTCATCAAATCATAATTATATCCAATGCTGGGAAAAGTATTTCTGTTTTCACATAAAACCATACACGTTAAAAATAGCACACTTGTAAGAGTACGCATGCGTCTATTTGTGACTGTGACTGGGCACTTGTAATGGTCAACACATGGGATTCTCTACGCCAGCGTCCGACAGACTGTCCGGTCCCCCGAGACAGACTGCAGATCAAATTGTGGTTGGCCAGTCTCAGACAAACGGCCCGAGGCCTGACCACACCGCTGGCTGGATCATGAGCGTGAGACTGTCCCTCCATCAGCGGGCGGCACTGATCTCAGGGGACCTGACGCCTGGCACCGCTGAGTTTGTCTCAGGGCTGGAGACAGCGCTGGCGTATCAAACCCGGGCTGGGCGGCCGGGAGAGGTTATCAAAGCCTTCCTGAGGTTTCAGAGCAGGTCAACATTCAGACTGTCTCTCTCACGGGAACGCGACAGTCAAAACAAGTTCACCGCAGAGTTGTGACCCCACCTCAAAGACCTTAGGACATTAAAGCATTCACATTTTACACATCTCAAACTGAAGCCCGCTGGGATGGATGTGATGCGGCAGATTTCTGATACGTCTTGATTTACGGCACACGTTTAACGTTCCCTAAAGCTGTAATTGAGCACAAGACATTTGGGGGAAATAAGATGCTGTCCGACAGCTGCGAGGCAGACGAGAAGCAGCCAATAAAAACGGCAAAAAATTAGAGAGGAAATGGCGTATAAGTTAAGCATTTAATTCGATTTGACGCACGACTGACTTACCCTCATCATTTTGCCGAAACATCCTCACTGTCAGGAGCAAATTGAGTTTTCAGAAACATTTTTGTCGTTTATATCCGTGTGGGCTGTTTAACTTACTATTGAACAGAGGAAATCAAGCCGTCCTGTCAAATTCTCCTCTTTCAAAATAATGGATTCTTTTACTGAAGCCGTTTTCATTCTGCGCGCAGGGCACACAGAGTTCAGCCATATGACCTCGAGCGACAGAAAACTGCATTTTCAACATCAGATCTCTCGCATTTTCCCAAAACTCCGTATTTATGTTTTTTTCTTGCATTCTCTGTAATTTGCCTGATGTGTCTGTATGTCACGGCAGTCTGTTATTTAAGCGTGTATGGCCTGCGGATTTTATTGTTTCTTTGGTTTGTGGGTTAAAGAGAAAGACCGAATGTCAACCGATGCGAGTGTGATAGGAGTTTAAGGTATTAAAGGAATACTCCATGTATAGTAAGACTTACAAAAAAATATTTACGCAACAACAAGCCAAGAACCAGCAATTTTTTATAGCTTTTAACCTGGAATATTTTTCTACATCAGCATCTACTTAAAAACACATACACACATACACATACAAAAAGATTCTTCAAAATGTTCTTTGATGCCTTAGAACAAACTTTTGGTTCCATAAACAACATTTAACATCTGAAGAACCTTTATGTTTCACAAAAGGTTCTTTGTGGCAAAAAAAAGTTCTTCAGAACCTTTTAGGTGTGTCCTCGACAAAGGATTTACAAAGTCAAATCATTATTGTCACGTCTTGCCTGTAGTCGAAACGCACGTTGAATATACAACAACTACAGAATGTACCTTTATAATAAATAATAATAAACAACAAAACAAGCCAGATTTATGACGCAATGTGCAAAATAAAAGTGTTTAGGTAAAATGTATGAAATGCAGGGGAACATATGAAGAGTTTGGTTCCAAAATGAGAGAACTATTTTTTTTATTGTGCATTCTATCAATCAAACTGCACTTGGTTTGCTTTGATTTAAGCCATAATAACAAAACAAAAATACAGCAAACTATTAGATTAAAACATAACATAAAACATGATTTTTGAAAACATTTTAAAACTGAGTTATCTCATTTTGGAACCAAACTCTTCATATTCAAAACGCAAGCCACAAGTAGTAAAATGAATGGACATTTCCCTTAAACATCACGTAACAATGTTGTGCCACACAATACTAGACCAGATCTCGCCTCAAAACTATTTTCAAAACTACTCGATGATAATGAATTACTTTTTACAAACGGGAATATAGCACATTCATTAGCAATGAACTACCAATAAAGTGACTATTTACTGCACGTAAAGGAGGAATGCAATAAAGCATGAGGCTCCATATGTTCCCCTGCATTTCATTTAAACAGTCAAAAAGTCCATTTCACCAATTTTCCGGCGCATTCTTTCTCTGTCCTCCTGACACACACACTTGCTTTCAGTGAAGAGAATGACGAGTTCCGAAAGTCTGCACCCTGCTTGCTATATGCACTGATTTTGGTTAGATTACTTTAATCATTCCGTGTAACGATTAGTCTAAGTAACGAACCACGTACATTTACAGACAAAGTGTTAATTCATATTTATATGCCCAAAAATTCAGTAAGTGACAAATGTTTAGAAAAGTTGCACACATTCATTTGCGAGTCATCTGTGGGTGCGTGCGGAACAAGCTGCTTCTCTTTACCGGTCTCACAGGACAGAAGACGCGGAGGCATGCGATCCTGCACTGGGTCATAGGGATCATAAATAATATTTTTAGCGGCGCAGTGCCCGTCTGCTACACCACTGACCCTCTAACCAATATGACATGATCCCCATTGCATAACAACTCTGCAAAGATTTGACTATGAGATTGGTAGTCGAATCAGACTCCTCCTATCAAAGAATCGACTATTCGGAGTCGCTCCAAGAAACTTTGACTGAACGGTTCTTTGTGGAACCAAAAATGGTTCTTCTATGGCATCGCTGTGAAAAACCTTTTATTTTTAAGAGTGCACAGACAACATGTGTGTAGTTCTAATCATGCCACATACTCAGATCTCTCAAAGGGAAACATTTCTCATTCAGAGGAATCAAACTCTTGAACTTCACCTCCTGATTGAGAAGGGCATTTCTCAGAGAGATGCTCAGAAGAACACTTGCCTTTATTCTTAGCGTATCAACGCCAACATTGCACGCGTGAAACTGAAGCACAGAAAACTCTAAATAAAGTAAATTATAAAAGACTTAAATCCAGTGAGACTCATTTAAAGGCAAAGGGCCTGTATGCGTCTTTAAGAAAGCATTCAAATCAATCGGCAGTCCCATTCTGTTCTGTCCGCCTTCATAAACTGCTGACGCTTCAGAACACAAACACACTGAACGACACACGGCTGACCCTAACAAATAAACACAGCGTCTGCTAAAACACATGATTCAGCTGAAGTGAAGTTGTGTCTGTCCAGCCTTTGACTGTCAGCCAGCGTCTGGATCACAGCATAAAAGCCACAACACACACACAAACACAGGGTTTACATTTAACTGTTAAATGAAGCAAAAATATACCTGCTACCTGGAAGAACAAAAATGAAATGCAGATTCAAAATGTTTTGACTGATAATTTCATGAAAGTATTCTGTATATTGACATGTTCCATGGCGTGTGCACCAGTAAAGAAAGAAAAGTAGTTGAATTTCAATGCTTGTAATGAAGATGCAGATCCCTCAACACCAGAGCTACGGCACATCACAGAAAAAAACCCTGGTCATAATCACTTGTACAAATGCGTCAATATGAGCCACATGAAGTGCAGACGACACGGTTGATTATAATTCACACAATCCAGATTTACGAACGTAAAAAAGTGATTATTTTTTCATTGTATATGAATATGGATTGTGGAGTTCACTGCATTATAAACAAACTACTTTCTTTTTCTGTTCAAAGGGTACAAAAGAGTCACAATACATTTCTAAATCTTGCAATGCATGCTTTTATTGCTTCAACAACACTGTCTTTCAACAGTCTGATCAACTTTCAATTACACGGTCTGTAAATCAAGCAGATCTGTAGCGCCATCTATTGATCAGACACAATAAAAGAGCACTCGCTGTCCGAGAAACAGGTTTACAGCACCCAGGGAAAAAAACTACTACATTAAACATTAAAGAAAAAGTCAGTAGAGCCACCTGGTGTCAGAAACATGAAGATACAACAACAGGACATCTAGGCTCATTGTTCTTATGAACAGCTGTTACATTTTAACCAAACAAAGACCAAATACTGGTTAAACGATACTACAGTACAAATTTAAAGTTATTTAAAAACTTAGGCTAGGGTATGGCATTCTTGATGAAAAAAAGGAAAAATTCCGCCGGTAGATATGGTTGCTAACACCAAACAGCACTTATTCTGTCGCACAACACAAAGACAGAAATGGCCGGACTGAGAGAGTAAATTACATCAGGCATGATTTAACAACATCTCAATTATCCATAAACTTATATCACTTCTTCATTTAAACATATACATACGTTTAGGGTCACTTAACTGAAATGTTTCTCACAATCTTAAAAAAACCTTCTGAACAGAAGGTGTACAATTAAATGTTTCAAATGTGTTTAATAAACACCATTTTTTTGCAAACACAACAGACTGCAAACTGGCGTTCAAATCTTTCACCTTTTAACTATACAATCAGTCGTCGGTGGATGAAATCAAGACCCGCCCTACATCATTTTCTCATTTCAGAAGTTGTTTCACTCGGGTATACGTCACGATATGGGGGGGAAAAAGACAATCGCTAATTCCGTTTCATGACGACTTTAAGTGAAAATCAATTATCCTGACATATCGTAAAATATGTCATTGACATTGCCAGTTTTGTCTCAAGCTGCACACCAGTAATATTTTATCTCAGGCATTTTAATAAAATCGATTTAAATATCCTGATTTAACAAAGGCATAGTCCTGGTTTAAGCTAATCCTTGTCTGTGAAACCAGGCCATAGTTATTCTATAGTTTGCATGCGTTTTCTGAAATGAGGGTACGAACGGTCTGCTTTTCACATACACAAAAAAGCGTAACAAAAGAGAGATTTGAAGGGAACAGTACCTGAATTCCAGATGTGGTGAAATAAGGAATCTCAAACTTCACACTGATTGGTGGTTTGCCTTCCTTGTCTTCAGCTTCCACGCTGGGAAGCCCAAAATGAGCTCTCATCAGGTACTCCTTTCCCCCCTGAGACCGATAGAGCCACACATACCGTCAGCTGGGGGTTTGTGTGTATATTACAAGCAAACAAGACTCTGAATATGTGTGTGCGAGTGTGTTCTTACAGGGAAAGACTTGATGGACCAAACTATCTCACTGTTCTCCGGCACCCACTTCACACTTCCCACGGTAGTCTTGAACTTGGGCGAGTCAGCATCAGTCGGGACAGGAATGTGAATCTCCACATTATTGGCGGTGGAACGTCGCTTAAACTGAGACTTGGCCTAAAGAAACACACAGGAGCGAGTGTGAGACACAAGGTTTTTGAGCTCATATACAGATGAAGTAAGGTGTGTGTTCTCACTTTGATCATGTACTCGATTCTGCTGTGTGAATGTTTCTCAATCACAGACTCGATCCAGATCAGAGGCTTCACCTGTTCACACAGGACATTAAAACACAATCAATCAGAAGCAGAAACGGAATCAAGCAATGGACGCTTTAACTGTTTACTGATAACATTCATGTGTTTGAAAGACGGAGACACACACATGCGTGTTTAGGCGGTATGACATCAGCTCGAATTCTCCGTCTGGAGGGATGAAGGAGATTGTGCGATCGTTCTCAAAACGAGACAGACGCACACACTGGTGAAACTTCACGTCCTCCAGCTCCACAGATTTACTCTTACCACCTGAAGACAGAAAGACGAGTCGAATCATAAAAACACAATGCATCAGAAGAATCCACCGTAAAATCTTTTGGATACATTTCTTTATAAACCAACGAAAAATAAATGTGTCAACAGCTGAATACGGTGCTGACATCTGTAAGGAGAAAACAGATTTTAAAGCGACTCACGGCCAGTGTTCTCGAACAAAACCTTGTCATTCAGACCCAAACGTAGCTCTGGCATTCCCGAGAGAAACACTCTCATCTTTATAGAGCCGACGATCTCGCTGCGAAGAACGTTACCATTCGCGCTCACCTGGAAAAAGATCAGAACCACAAGTCGCTCACGTAGAATAGGTTGATCTCAGGGATCTATACCTGGGTTATATCATAATCCAATGATTTTTGTTTAGATTTCCATTTATCTAGTTGCTATGAAACTGTATTCCTTTGCGAAAGAGAGAACCCAAGTTCAAGCTAAATTGGTTCAGCATTTTCCAGGCACTGTTTGAAACAATAACTATTCTGTACAAGCCAATTGGGTGAAACATTAATATTGTTATGAAAACAAGCAGAATTAGCACCTCACACAACAAAAGCACAATAGGATGGACGTTACTGCGACCTGCGTCCTGTTTGTTATTACAAATTCCTGTGTTTATTTTCAGCAGCTCTAACGCTGTGTTTCTAATAACATACCAGGAGGTTGACAGACTCGATGACGTCCAGGAAAACCTCGTTTTTCCTGTACTTGATGCCTTCTGACCTCCAGGAGACAGCATTGGTTACGGTCGCGGGGGGCCGCGGAGCTCCGGTGTCCAGCTTGTGACCTTCCTGCGTGATGTATCTGTGTATCGACACGCAATGATAAACGTGCACGGCAATCATAACTTTCCATCAGTTTTTCTTGATTGACATCCACTGGTGGGCGACAGAAAGGTTTGGATGAAGAATGTAAACATGGACTCACTCCTGAAGGATCTTGCTGTCAGTTGTTTGAGGGTAACCGAAGTCCATGAGTTCATCCAGCAGCTCGTAGATAATGACAAAGTTATCTCTGATACTCTCCTCCTCCAATTCCTTAAAGTATTCTGAAAACACCTGAGACACACAGACACTCCTTTATACAAATCCTTCATCATAAGAAAGATGTTAAAAGGCCCCAGAGTCTAAAACGGGGCACTTATTTCTCAAGCTTTGTTTTTTGAAGATTAATTAATTTACTAAACATAAAATAAACCGTAAAACTGATGTAACCAACCTGCACAATTTTGTAGAGGAATGAAAAAACCAAGGAAACACAAGCATTCTTTTTGGATGTTGCAACAACTGTTTGCTCGCAAGTTAAGAAAATATGCTTAAAAAACACAAATCAAGCAAACTACTCCTATTAAAGCTCCGTTTTCCACTAGAAGCAACATAATTTCATCAAAATGATTAGCTCTTTCAGCATCATATTGAAAATACACATTATTTTATTTAATGTGATACCCAAAAATACCCAAAGAATAAACCGTTTTCCTGTACCATTGGTACTTAAAAATCAGAGTACTAAGCACTAACAAATAACACTGTAAAAGCTCATTCAGGATCAGTTAGATAGTGTGGGGGAGGATACGATACAAGTTGTTGTGTTTAATCCACATGAAACGCACTCCTCCATGAGCCAGAATGGGCGACAGCGTGCCCTCTTCCTCTTTATCCATCAACAGGCTCATAAAATGCTCAATCTCTGACATGTCCACATCACCGCGATAATTACGACAGATCAGGACCTAGAAAACACATATGAATTATAAACAACCATAATTCAACGTTTTCAATATTAAAAAAGTAGTTCCCAAAGTTCTCGAGCTTTCCTTCTTCAACATCTACTACTGCAGAAATTCTGATTCCAAAACGTTCCAAAAACAAATGCGGAGACTTTTGTAATCCGTCACAAAATCTGTTTTCTTACTTTACTTATATAACGGAGTAAAACTGATCCCAGTTCAGAGGGTCAGAGCTGACATTAGACCACCATGAATATTTCCCCAAAACACTAGAGTATCCATAGTAACCAGAGCCAGGAATGAACAGATTAACAGATTAAACTATAAGAGCTTTGTAAAAGGTTGAGTTTTTTTCCTACGAAAATGAGCCAAGGTTTTACTATAAATAAAACTATTGTAACATGCTTAATATAGATAAAGCATGGGAAGGTTACTCCAAATTAGGCATGGTTTTGATTCAATAAACAGGTGTTTGTAGTAAAACTGTGGTTATACAAATGGCAATTACTCCGCCAAAAATATAATGCAAAAAAAAACCTTTACTGCAATTTTTGTCCGCATTTGACCGTAAATATACTACGTATTTAAGTACCTTAGAATATCATGTAAATGCCAATAATTCAGTGCCATGGTATTACTGTCACTACAACGTTCCCACACTTACGACAGGCGGACAAGGGTTTCCAAACCCTTCATATTTGTCGAAATTCTTAATTACAAAACAATAATAATCATTTCAAATATTCACATGAAAATATTTTTTATTCGTTTATTTATGTACCTTCTAACTTATGTGAAAATAAAATGAAAAATACTCAAAACTAGTATAAAATGTAACTGAATTTTCAGGGACTGAATTTCGATTTAATCATTAACGTAACGTCAAACAATACTCAGCAACGCAACCAATTTAATTTATTTTAATTCAATAAATTTAACTGCTTTCAGACGAGCAGAAACGTGTAAATATATTTTAAATCAGGAATTATAATTGATATTGAAATACTCTCACGTCATGTTTGCTTATGGGTTAGCTTTAGCCTGCGGTGCTAGTGAACCGTTATCTTACCTTCCCCTTGAGATCCAACACATAAACCGCGCTGGCCGACATCTTCTCGCCTTTAACGACACCTTATATCGCTGAGCTACAGAAGTCCGGTCACTTCTGCGGCATTTATAAATTTAAAGAATAACTGTCATCCGTTAAAGAAGCTCAGACAACATCCAAAATCATCAGAGTGCGGATGAGAGATATTTTGAGGAACCGGGAGACGCTGCTGCGATGAGCTCGTGTGACTGCAGCGCCACCTGCTGCACTGGAAGAACGGTTGGATTGAATAAAATAGATCATCTCTCTCTCTCTCTCTCTCTCTCTCTCTCTCTCTCTCTCTCTCCCTCCCTCTCTCTCTCTCTCTCTCTCTCTCTCGGTAAAATGTGTCCCCCACTGGAGTCCACCCAGTGAATCTCAGCCATTTCCACCACTGTTAGATTCGTCATGTCCAATATGTCTCTTAATGCCAAGCAGCTCTAAAAGTGCTATTTACAGTATTTACGTTCAATGAACTTCTCTCGAGGTTTAGCTGTCAAAGTACATTTTATGAAGGTTCTACATTTAGCCTACTGCATACTGAAAAATTTAGAATCAGACGGACTCAGAAGGTGTTTAGTGTTTATGTAATTAACGTGCAGCATTCCAGTAATGGCCCACCTTAAAACTTTTTGGATTTCGTAAATCAGAAAAAAAACCTTGCTAGTTTGACATTTTAGTTTCTATTCTGTTTTAAATGGTTGATATGAAGTTGCTAGGATATATCACTGGAGATGAGATATAACAGTCAGTGTCTGTGGTCAGTAATGCAATGATCTGCCAATGACAGTCCAGGCTGGTGAAATCCTAATGCTTAAAGTTTCTCAATGTTCTCATGAAAATGTTCTTCAAAATGTGCTGCAATGCCATTTTTTTGTGATGCAACCTTAGGCTTTAAAAAAGGAATTAAGTCAACATCTTTAAATGAGGCATATTTTATTTATTCATTTTTTATCTCCATTTTGAAATGGCCAGTGTTTTGAGTAGCTGTTATGGATTTGCATGTTTTTTCGCTAGTTGGCCAGAAATTAGATTTTTTTATATTTAAATGTCACATTATCATCAAATATATAAGCATACACCTGATTGGAACACTTCACTTAACATCCAGTCAGAAATTCTTTAAAAACTGTGTGGAAATTGGTGAATCTATATCAAATGCTAAAATAAACTGATGTGATTTTCTTAATAAAGACACAGGTTCATATATGTGAGGAGTCTCACTTTTACTGACATCAAAACACGTGTGCAGAGAACTTTAGTGTGTCGGTATGTTCTGCATGCCGTTGTTCAATGTGAGTTATGTCACTGACGTCAAACTTTTATTAACGGTACAAGTAGGTTCACAGACACATTTTAACCTTGAGATCTAAATGACACTCTAAATGAAAACATTTACAGTTAAAACATATATAGTAAGAGTTTAACGGAGTGTAAGGAGTTTTCTAAAATAAAAACCATTTTAAATCTTTTAAAACAAAACTGATTTAAATTGAATCAAGATTATGATAGAAATATCATATCATATAATATATATTACAATATGATCTAATATAATATAAATATGTAATACATAATTAGGCATAAAATGTAGATGTATTGTATTAGAAATTACCTATATTTTCTAACACTTCTTTACTTTGTTCAAACTCACTTCTGATGTTCATTTAGTTACTATTATTCTAATATTATTATCTATTATTATAAGAAGTAAAAACTATATGCAGACACACACAGGCCTCATTAAGCACTGACCAAATCACGAGATTGAAGTTGTAATATTACATTATAAAGACAGGAGGCGCTGTGCTTGATGTTTCAGATGTTTCCATTGACATGTGTTTGTGTAAGTGTACACCTGCCACACTATTTCTGTTTCTGATGAGGTGTCTGTCAATGCACACCTATTTCTGAACAGTAAAATAACTGGAGAAAAGAGAACAGATCTCTTTAACCTTAAAATATTACAATTTTGAAAATATTTTTAAACAATATCAAGCTCATGTTACAAATTATTTTCCAACAAATTTTTCGTTTTTATTCATTGTCCTGCATTGCTGTATTGTAAGCACACTTTGGCATTAGTATAAATGTTGATGATCATGTTAATTAGGCTTTGTAGACAGTGACCTGAGGTAGCCAACAATAGCTATTTTAACACATCTGCTTACACAGACACCACTTTATCTGACCAATCAGCAACAGAATGGACAAAGACATCAGTCAGTGAACACAACAGGGTTGAAACACTTTCATCGTGTTTTCTTTGTAACCTCTCCCCTGGTTTTTAGATCTGTGATTTATTGTTGGTTTCCCAATGTTCCCAAGCCATCAACCCCATGAACTCTACATGACTATACCAACATCACGTCTGTGTGTCTCAAATGTCTCTGTGCTTTATCAAGCCTTTACAAACCTGAACATGTGAGTTTATAAGACACCATTTAAAACAGTATTAAAGACTTCTCTACCGTATGAGTAATGTTACTCAATGCAAGTCAAGCAATATTTAAATATAATTTTAAGAATGCTTCTGAGACGTACATAAAAGTTGACTTTTCCATTTGTTCGTTTAAAAGACGTATATCAACTTCTTTTTTTGTATGAGCCTACAGACAGATGAATGAATAAAACCGAAGACAACATTCACCTGACATGCAATCAAACATCACACTATCCCAACTGTTGCACAATAGGTTTGTTCAAATCCTCACAGACGGCAGGTCTCCTTTCAAACATTCAGCAAATTTGTTTACAGGATAAAGAGAAACATATTTGTACAAACATTTTAATGAAACATTATGTATTGCCGGATGACAAATAAATTTGCCATTCAAGCGATGCACATGTGTCATTTCACAACCAGTGGTGTCAAAAAATATTGCGAAAGTAAAAATGTAATCAAACAACAATTACATATTCTAAACCATGAAATATCTGGCACACAAAGAATTATTTAGGAAAGTGTTTGGAGATCTTTGTGTGTTGAAGTCATTTAAACAGGTAAACAACAAAAACAGATGCCAAATCTAAACAAGTTCTGTGTGTGTGTGTGTGTGTGTGTGTGTGAGAGAGAGAGAGAAATTGGGGAAATATTTCATAAAATCCTGTACAGGCTACCGGATGAGTTTTAGAAGAACAACATCTGAACTTGTGCTCGGTTTTTTGGCATTTGTTGGTTTTGGAGTTTGTTGGATCAGTGTGAATTAACCTAAAAACTGGCTTTCAGAACGAATTTGAATAATGAATGAATAATGATTAATTTACACTCTTGATATGATTTTATTGAAACACATTAACATAATGATGATCATCATCTTCATCAAAACGTAAATACATTTCAAAAAGCACAGAGGACACTTTTCACTTGTCATTTGTCGGATGAAAATAAAGAAAAAAGAAGAGATGAACATTTGTGAGCTTCATGTTTCACAAGCATTTTATTTGGGCTTTACAAATGATTTTGTGCTCAAATAAAAACTTAGGCACTTTGTAAATCATGTATTAATCTAATGTCTGTAGGAACTAATGGTTCTTCATTTAAAACACAATATTTACCTAAAACAGTAAATATTACAATTCATGTATAAGTTAAGAGAGAGAAAAGGGAAAAACTGAATCTGATTGGAATGTTATGTTATTTATGTCTGGTTGCACTGGTTAAAGTTTACTGCCTATAATCTTGAAAATGCATCACTAGAAAATAAAATATTATCATTAATACAAACAACTAATGTACTTTATAACTCTATAGTGCCGGTTTCCCGGACAGGGATACATTTAACCCAGTACTAGACCTTAGCTTAATTAAGAAATTTAGGTGATTTTAACAAACATATCACACTAAAAACATTACTTGTGTGCATTTTGAGACAACACAAAAGGCACTGATGTATTTAAAAAAAAAGTCTGTGCAAGTTTTTTTTCGGATTGGACAGCTCTAAGACTAGCCCTTTGAGTTTAAATTAGAACTTCTGTTCAGACACAATTTTCATCTTGACACGTTTCATTCAGTTAAAATACTTAACTCTACACTACTAAATCAACTTGGATTAATGCTAAATAATGTTTTCCTAAATAATGTCCAGCTGTACGTTTTGACCATTACTAAACATGCTGTCGAATAAAATATGGCAAAAGGACCATGAAGATATTTTGCATTATTTTGAAAGATTACTTACAGTTAAATGAAAATCATAAATTATACATTTGTAGAAGCCCGGTTTAGGAAATTCAACCAAAACATTTTTCACATAAAGTAAGTAAATAGCATAAAAATTCCCTAAACCGCCAGCACACAGACCTTAACTCTGATCTCATGAACTTGTGTTTGGCTTTGTAGTGATTTCTGCTGGGATCGCTGTCGTTTCAAATATCAGTTTGTCTTTTGTCATATCTGCAGTTGCTTCATTGATACCCTGCTTGAAGAAACTTCCATGATGCTTCAGTCTGTGCTGCCTGAAAATCCAGCAATGGAAAGAATGGTGTGAAGACCTGACATTTGACACAAATTAAATTGTGTGAGTAAAAACACACAGTACCTCTGCTCTCTCCTGTGCTGCGGGCTTTCATTCGCTTTCACAAAGATAACAGAGTCTCCGCCTTGAGTCAGCAAACCAAACTCACCCTCTTTAGGTTTAAATATCACCCTGAAAATGTAAAAGAAAGTATGTTATTAGGCAACTTTGACAGGTGACAAACGGTAGATGTTTTGTGGCTTTGTAGGGTCACTTGCATCAGTGCGTCTGAATATTGTCACCGTCACACATACACACAAGTTATTTAAAAAACAACGACTCACTTTTCCTGCGTTTCTCCTGATTTAATCCTCATCCGGCGAATCATGAACTCATTGGTACTGAAGAAGCCGTAGAGATACGAGTCCTTCTCCCACTGGAGCTTCACCATCAGCAGCTCACCGATGTCCTTATCTGACGTCACCAGGAATGAGATGGTGCTGTTGGTGATCATGACGGGACTAGATGGGAAGACGCGGGTTAATTAAAAAAAAAAACTGCATATTAACCTACGTGCAGCTGAATGTTAAAACAGAAGGAAAAAAAATACATTCCCAAAAGTGAAAAGTAGTATTTGTGAGACAAAACAATACTTGATTTAATTTTGTTGAATGATCAACGGAAACATATACAGATTAATACGAGAGGGAGTAAATTATGAACAAATTTTCATAATCGGGTGAACTATTGGTTTAAGTTTCCAAAATACTCACACAGTGATGGTTATATCATCTCTCTCATCAGTTGTGCCAAAGAGAGACACTTTCATTGGCTGCTCCAGTAAAGTCATGTTTGTGCTGCTGAACGCATGCACCTTCATCTGGTAATGAAAAACTGAGTAACAAAATAATAATACATTCAGTTTAGATCAGTCAGGTCTTATCTGTTACTAAAACAATGGACAGATACATCAGATGTGATCTGTGTGGTGGGATACTACGTGTCCAAATTTCATGCTATAACCTACAAAAATCTCACCCTTGAAAGGCATCATGTCCCGCGTTTTGAGGTACATCTTTGCGCTCCGGCTGGAGCGGATTTTGTTGACGTTGTAGCCCAGTTTGTTGCAGCGGTTTTTGCGACAGCTCAGGCACAGGCCCTTGTTGAAGGCGTCTCTGGAGCTGCAGCGGAACGCAAAACTCTCATGTTCGCGGTTCACCAGCGAGTCGATGAACAGGTGCACGGAGCGCTCATGAGAGCATTTGACAATCTGGTCCATGTCTGATTTATGTCAGGAAGAAGAGAGAGGTCAGAGACTTTATATACAACACATGCTTGTGGTTTGGCTTCAAGGTTCTCACTGCCCTATACTGAAAAAAATTGGAAAACATTAGAGACATTCTAATAGGTTTTATGGTTATAATGCAATTGTTTGGGTTTTAATGGGGACTATAATAGTCTAATGTGTTGAGTTTTATTGGTGGAATTCTGCCTGGCGGTTGGAAACCAATAGAACACCTTTATATACTACAGGAATCATTTCCGAAACACACAAAATCCAGGAATTTTGTGATGGTGCAGTTTAATTACAGTCGGCATTGATCACTGATCTATATAAATGACTGGATTGTGCCTAGAACACTAAAGCAACGGCAGGAGGTGAACCCAGCAGAAGCGATCGTGCTGCCATCTTGGTGTGCCCAACTGACTTAAAACTATGATTTAAGTTCACATGTATGTTTAAATTAATTGTTACTTCTGATGTGTAATGGGACATGTGTAAATGTTTAGAAATAAAGCTTCATGACTTAAAGAAAATATAAAGCTCATTTGTCATATGTTGAGATGTCTCGTGAGTCTACTGATCTGATACATACACTACTGGAAGGAAAATGAACTTAACTCAATTTAATAAGATGAGAAAATTCCTGAATTTAAATCATTAACCATTTACATGCTTACGACATCTGCGTTGTACTGTGAGACTTGATTTAAAAGCTAGGTCTGTGAATTTACTGTTTTATCATTAATATGTGGTAACTCCCTATTTAAGATTAAATTCAGATTAATGACATCATGAGCAATCCAGTCATTTATATTGATCAGTGGTATTAACCCATTATTAGAAACATAAACCATGTGATTTTGACGCACCAACATGCAAAGTTGTAATTGTCACATACTGTAGATGCCGTAGGTGGCAATGAGCTTCATTGTATTTTGAATGCTGCAGCCCGGTTGGAAGGTTCCACCGTTTGGGTAGATGTCCACGTGACCCACGGGTTTCTGGATCCCGATGCTGAGGTCCGGTGATCCTCTGGTGTTTGTGTGCAGGACATCGACAAAAGTGGCATCATCAGGTGACAAACGCCGAAGACTGTCGGCATTCTCAAAACTGGGACCTGCTGGGTCCAGACCTATACAGCGCAGCCGACAAAACACACAGCATATAGCATTAGACTCATTATATACTCTTCCTGATAGCAATAAAATAAGAAAAATACCCCATGACCTCATATACGAGGCCAAATAACCTGCGTCATTATTCTCTATAGTGCTTTTTGACCTAAATCATAAGGTGTGAGTGGTAAATGAAAGGCTTCTCACCTGTAATTCTGTTAATTTTGTTGTTTGTGAGGTTTCCTGCCACACCCGCCACGTGTGCACCAAGACTGTAGCCCAAAAGATGCACCTTCTCTAGTGGATAGTTTAACTCCTGTAAAACAAAACAAACCAAATCAAATCACCTCAAGAAACCCATCCAGTTATATTTCACCCAATATTCACTAAAAGGAGACTGGATTAATAGTAAAAACGAATGTCCTCGTGAAAGTCCCTTATGATAATAATGGGATAACACATGTGGGCATATTATGGAAATGAGGATTCAGAAATGAGAAATGCCTTAAACGTGTCCAAGAAACAGATAGGGTTTATATATGAAATATGTATTTGTAACCCACACACACATCAGTAAACGTTAGTCAGGACAAAAATAACTATTGCTGTGTGTTAACTGTCAGGTGGCCCTGCCCTGCCCGGAATGTAAGCAATGCTTTTCTCTTCACACCTCCAACCAGTTGACAAACTTGGCCACATCGTCTCCCACCAGTCTGGTGTTTTCTGCTGATGTGGGGTAATGATTACTGGCCCGGTCCAGCCAGTCCACCACAATGACATTAGCATCGGGCTCACGCTCGAACAGAGCCGTCACAAGTTTATAGATCCAGCTTTCAAACAGTCCGGCAACCTGCAGGCAATATCACAAATTAGGATTGTGTGGATATAGAATTATTCACTGAAACATACGTCGCTTAACAGATTAACAAAGAAACCCATAGTTACAAAACTAACATAAAATAAATAAATAAAATAAATGGTAAACAGTAGTTTAAAATAGGAAGTCTACAAGCGTTGGTAAGCTCTTACACACTGACACTGAGATCAAATGTAAATATTGTTGACGACACATGTTTTTTTTTTTACTGCTTCTATTTGTCATTGACCTACTTAACAAAATGACAATGACTCACCGACCATCCATGGATGATCAAAAAGGTTTGGACATCAGTCTTGAAGTGACAGTCGGAAAGGGACTCTCGTTTCCCTGGGATCAGGGCGCAAAGATCCTCGTCAGGGAATTCTGCATTTCTGATAGAGAACTTGGACTCAATATGACTGTAGTCCACTTCTTCAGTGGAGTTACCTGAAAGTACACAAACCTGTTCACATCATTCACATGAAAAATATTCCATAACAATAAATAACTATTCTAAAGTTTGTATTATTTTCTGCAGATAATTAGGTCTATATTTCAGACCTTTCTTATGATTTTAAAGCTGTGGGTTTCTTTACTTGTTGATCCAGAATCTAGAAGCTGACTGTATAGAATACAACCATTGTTCCTCAACCTGCCATGCGCATTACGTAAACAATAAACCATTTTAAGCAATTTTATAATAAATATGGTAAATGAAATAGTGAAATATTAAATATAAGTATCCTTACCATAAACATGGTGGAAGATAACATACAACAAAATATAAATCCTACACTTATAATTCTATAGAATACATTGATTTACTAAATAGACTTAAATATTTGATATATAACGTTTTTGGGGTTTTTAGTCATAACACTCACAGATGCCATCAGGCAATACAAACAAGATTTAATGCACTAAATTTGTTATATAAAAGTACCTGTTATAAAATAAAATAATTACATAAAATTCAGTCTGTAAATAGCAAGAGTTAAAACATCTTACTTGTAAAGTGAGCTCCAGTAGAGTTAAAGATCGGTTCGCTCGCAATAAGAGAAAATCCAATAACCAGCAACCAGATACTTTCTTTTCCCATAGTACAGTATAAACAAATAATATACAGTTATTTATGGCCGTAAAAACAGCCGCACTTTCTGATTATTCTCGCGCGTGTAGCGTGTGAACCTGCTGCTGCGCGCTGCACTTATACCAAACAAGGCGTGTTTTTTTCGTGCTCTTCAGCGATTGGGCGGGGGGCCAGGCTATCAAGCTATACGTTCGCAGACCAATCGACGTATGGCATCAGAATACCGCGATAAAGAGTCGAAAGATGTCACTCTCGCGATACTCTATGTCGAACACCGATGGGTCTGCGCAGGCTGCCCCACGTGAAGTCGAATACGCCCACTATGAGTTCAATGAACGTTCATTCGAGCCGCTGTCAATCACAAGCGTAACGTAAACAAGCGCATTTAAATAAGTTGATCGACTTTCTCTTTCTAGTTGTCTTTGTAGCCTCTTTTATAGAAAGTTAAACATGCAATGTGAATAATTTTAAATGTTACAACATGTTATCACACGGTAAAACTGTTTGCAATATTGAGCCAATTGTACGTTTGTGGTTTCTAAGATTTAGCCTGTAGTTATATGATTATTGTTGTACTATTCTTGTAACACGGTGTCTGATTTTATAAAAAATATTAGTGTAGCCTTTCACATCTGAGAAGCAGCAAACATCTCAACTTTGTTTCTACTTAATCTCACTGCTGTCTTAAAAAAAACAGAAGTATTAAACAAGATCTATTAAAACAAGATGAATTAATTTTGTTGTGACAGATTCACAAACAGTCATGATGGTCCTCCTTGACTACTGAAGTCTGTCTATTCTGCGTGTGCTTTTAATCAACTGAAAATAACCTACATTGCTGCATTATCTCTAGGGAGTCAGATTTGCTAATGTTTTATAATTATTTATGATATTCTTTCAGCCTTAGGATATTGTCATAATTTGAAGAATGTTCTGCTTTTATTATGTTGTAAAATTTGTTTAGATTGAGACCAGTTTAATTGCACATTGTTGCTCTTGTGTTTTACTAATTGCTTCTATTGTTTGCATCATTTGCAAGTTGCTGTGGATTAGAGAGTGTGCTAAATGACTAAATGTGAACTTGAAGATGAGTTGAGATGAGCTGTGTTGGGTTAAGTTTCAGTTGAGTGCATGTCCACTTCCTAATAATTAAAAAGTCATTAAACTAAAGCAGTGAATTATTATGTGAATTTGTAAAGATCTCATCTGGTCAGATAATGTCAGACTGAACTTTGAGAAATATAAAAACCTAATGAACTCATCTCATTCTATATCAACACATGATCTCCTGATATTCACATTGGTCTGTGTGTTTTCGAAAACATGGAAAACTCCATCCATATGTGTTAGCCTGCTGTGATCAATCTTTGTGCTCAACGTCCCCTTTTTCAAACACACAAAAAAACAAAAATTAATGGCAGAGTGGGTTGAGAATATACAAACATGTTTGCAACTTTCACTTTGGTCCGGTGGACTTTACAATCTTTACTTTAAAAAACTAGGTTACAACACTTTGACTATAATAAAAATATGGTTCATTTTATATTTCTAAGAGCAGTACCTACCTTTTAGTATAATAAAGACAGGAGGATGAAGACTCTTCTATAGCTACAGAGGGTTGGCCAGACTTACTAGTGCTATGATGCCCCCTTTTGGATTAAATACTAACCCTACTTCAAACAGTCAAAAACAGTTTAATATCTGACAAATATAGAAAAAGTTGCCATTATACATGGTTTAATGTTTTTATGAATCGATGTAAATGGGTTGTCTTAACTTTTCACTTCTTTCTATCAGTATAATATCATCATTGCCCTGATTCAGAAGTGAAAATGGTATGAAAGTGTGTAATGTCACCCCCAGAGGGCAGAAATGACCATTACACCCACTCAGCACAGGGACGAATTTATACTATTATATTTTTAGACGATTTATATTTTAATGCGAATAGGCTACTCCAGTATTTTTTTGTGTCTATGAACCATCAGTGAAATTAACTTAACTTTGTTTCAAATTCCTCTACATGACAAAATCAATTTTGTTTGTTTTGACATGTGACGTTTAAATTGAGACCTGAGATCAAATATCTGACATCTGGCCTACAGGTAAGCCCAAGTTAGGTAGCCTATTCATTTGTGCCAAAAAGGATAAAACACGTATTTTATGTGTAAAATGGCATTGACATTTAAGTTGCATTAATTAAAAAGTTAAATCAGAATACAATGCATTTTAGTTAGTGTGACTTTAACAAGCAACTGGTTGTTAAATTTTTCAAATTATAATTAAACTCTATTGCCCACTTTCGCAAGGCTTAGCTTAAGCTAGTACTATACTTTAGTGAAATTAGGATATTTAAGTCGCTTTTATAAAAATTCCTCAGTAAAAAACATTACTGTTTACATCTTGAGACAAAGCAATGGCACTGGTATATTTTAAGGTATGTTAGTGCACGTTATTTTCAGATAAGAAAACTTAAACTTTCATTTTAGTCTGGGACTAGTTTTAAGCCTTGTCTTTGAAACCAGGCATAAATCATTAATACCAAGTAAGCCCTTTAGCTACTGAGAGGCACGTGGTTGAACACATGTATTATACCACATTATCCCTGTATATATTGTTTGAAAGGAAAATAATATTAGACAGATTCAAAACTCATGAGGAGAAAAAGTTTGGGCTTATTTCAATCTACTCACACTGTTTATACTACAAAATGTCGTAGAATAGTGCATAGGTGAGCGATTTGGGTCGCATCTTAAGACTTTTATGCATGTGCTACAGTATACTTTTCAAGACTGAAGTGCTAGATTATTTCGTTCTTAAATCGTATTAAATTCTATACTCACAACACATAGTAACAGTCAATAACCTTAATTTACATTTACATTTACATTTACATTTAGTCATTTGGCAGACGCTTTTATCCAAAGCGACTTACAGTGCACTTATAACAGGGACAATACCCCTGGAGCAACATGGAGTAAAGTGTCTTGCTCAAGGACACACTGGTGGTGGCTGCTGGGATTGAACCAGCAACCTTCTGATTACCAGTTCAGTGGTTTTTATTTAAAGTTCAGTGGTTTTAATTTATTTAAAGATTTTTGTTTTCTGAAAAATATGATACCTTTCACATGATGATGGCACATTGATGTGTGAAAACAACAATTTTTTTGCTTTGGGTTAGGGTTAAGATCCGATGTTCTGCATCTGGCTTCCAACATGAAAATCAACATCATATTTCATGTATTTGTAATGAATGACTCACTGTCTGCAGCAGAACATCCTCCTCATGTCCTCCTCATGTCAAACATCTCACATTCATGTGAATCACATCTTCAACAAATAAACTGGGTTCATGCTTTTACCTCAAACGCCATCAATGACGTTTACCGAGAATCCAAAAATATAAGTGCGCAAGTTATAATTCATCTACAGCACACAAGTGTGATCTCAAGAATCTCACAGTATCTGATGATGTTATATGGATGGATGAAGAGAGCGAGAGATATCATCTAAATTTGTTTTTCCCTGAGGTCACAGGGCTCTGACTCATTTCGGCTGGGCTCTCAGTTGAGATTTGACTCTACACGATCAAACCATACATGCCAGAAATGAACCGGGGATGTTACGATTCTCTAAGCTCACTATGAACAATACAAAAGTCTCTTTAATATAAGAATCTAACACTTTTTCTGTGCTTTTCTGGGATTTTATCAGCGTTCCACGTTTTCCACGTTTGCAGTAAACACAGCGGCCCCAACTGTTCAAAACATGAAGGCTATTGCGATCCATCAACCAAATGCTCTTTACTCAGTGTATCAAATCAGTCCATTCCCAAAATGCTCGATGCTTTATGGCTGTTTTTACTTTAAAAGGACACGAGGAGAGGAGATCTACTTCCTGCGGGAGGACATTTTTTTCTGTCAGTGACTGATAGATCTCTTTCTCTCTCTCTCCATTCATTCATATCACATCTTATTTATGTTCTCACATGTGTTTATTATAGCTCATGTTTCCACAAGAAAAAACACAGAGGAGATCTATCTAGTATCTCAATTATTTCTTATAGATGTATATCATTTTAATGATGGGCAAATTTAAACTTTTGCGCAAGTCTCTTGTATCTGTTTTTTTTTTTTGAGGACAAAAAGAGACCAAAATTAAAGTCTTATTCTGTCAATCAAATATAATCTTAAACAGTCTTCATTCACTTGATCAAAGACCACATAATCTGAGCTATTGCATGTTGTGATGTTTCAACACAAATTCTTTTTGTCTTTATTCATTTTACATTGCTTGCGCTATGAAAGAACATCCTCTGAGCAATAACATTCTCCACACGTCTCACGGATTATTCATCTCATCAAGAACCAATTCTTCATCTTTATATGAGCTCTAGTAAACCAACCCTTATAATAAGTTTATTGTACTATTAATAGCCTACACTTTTTATATACTTGTCATGAATATATTTAAAATTACCCAGTACATAAGTATACTTTAAATGTACTTTACTTAAGTATACTTATTTTTTTGAAAGAGAGACTAAGTGATTGGCCTGTGAATATCATCACCAACATTCTCATAATAAGTTTGATGAAAATGTAATGTCATTGTAACAAATTTCCATAAAAGGGAAGGAAGGAGGCGGGAACCGGAAGACATTTTAAACATTTAATAAAGTAATATAACAGCCGGCGACCCCTCATGGACGACCTCCGGCACACGAACACACGAACACACGAACACACGAACACACGAACACACGAACACACGAACACACGAACACACGAACACACGAACACACGAACACACGAACACACGAACACACGAACACACGAACACACGAACACACGAACACACGAACACACGAACACACGAACACACGAACACACGAACACACGAACACACGAACACACGAACACACGAACACACGTTCGGGCCCGGTCCTCTCTCTTCGACGATCCGGTCGCTCGTTCCTTTTATATGCTCCCAATCTCCTACGTGATTCGAGCCCGGTGTGCGCACAGCTGGCGCTCATCCACAATTACTCACCGGACTCGAACCACGGTCTCGCCCCGCCTACTCTACTACAGTCATTATTCTCATCATTGATTGTCTTGTATTTGTTTCATTTTAAATGAGCACATGTTTGGTTCTAGAAAAGGAGTACCATGCCTAATAATATGATCTTGCCGTAGAGACACAGCAGAGAACAGTCCCAATTTGTTCTTTTTTCAGACTTTCCTCTGGCTCAGAATTTACTTTTTCCACATTTTCTTTTTTCTCCTTTTAACCAGCCTTTCAAATCTCCAACCAACCCTGTTAATATCATCGAACACACGTTTGTAGCCTATATCAAACAATATAAGGACTGTGAGAAGTAGTACAGCACTCTGCCCATTAAGATAAAGTTGATAGAATAAAGTGATAAAAACAAACCACTTACATTTCAAGCAATACAAATACTGAAGCACAATTGGGGCTGTGCGATATTAAAGAAAACTGCAATATGCAATACCATGCTAAATAATGACCATATATACCACTTTGTAAGCTGTTGCTGGTGCAGAAGTACTTCCGGTTTCACCTTTATTTTATATTTTTATCTTATATATATAATTTAAATTTTAAGATATTCGTTTAACATTTTGATTCGGTTAAAAATGCTCTGTTTTCTTAACCTTTGTGTAGTGTTAAAAAACTGAAATGGGAAGTTCTCTTGGGCAAGCTTTGGATCAGGGTTGTTTACGTCATCCAAAGAGCTCTATCCATCCCTTTTGGATTTTTTTAAATAATTCAGTTATTGCAAAATACTGAGATATGCATATTGCGATACGCACATTTGCGATATTCAGATCATTTCAATATATTGCACAGCCATAATCACAAAAAAAAATTCTGCACATAGGCCTAAAGAAAAAATAAAATAAATGGTTTATGAGCTTGTAACCTTTTTGACTTCTGTGAAACAGGATATTTATATGTATAAAAAACACTTTTCAATCTTATGTTGTTCATTTTTCCCTTGCTTAACTAAACTACATGTAAACTGCTGTGTAGACTACAATTATTGCTGGCTTGTTGAAAAAAATGTTAAATACTCTTGCATTGTTAAGTCTCTCTTTGAATACAAATGTCTGCTAAATGAATGAATGTAAATCTTTAACATTTTAATATAAAGGGATAGTTTGCCGCAAACATAAAATGTCTCTCCTCATATATTCGCCCTGATGCGGTTTTAAATATAGCATATTTTCTTCTATGAAAACACAAAAGAAGATATTTAGAAAAATGTGGTTTTGTGTTCATTCCATGGAAGTCAATGGAGTTCAGTGTTGTTTAATTATCGACATTCTTTAAAATATCTTCTTTTGTGTTCTGCAGAAGAAAGAAACTCATACTGGTTTAGAATGACAAGAGGATGAATAAATGATGAAAGACAATGAACATTTTTGGGTGAACTATCGATTTGATATTTTAGAGATTTTGACATTGGGAAGGCATTTTTTTTATATAGTATCCGCATGCTGAGAAAATAGCATGAAAGCACTGCATGTCACTTTGGATAAAAGCCAAATGCATAAAAGAAAATGTTCTGTCTAATAAAATGTACACAATGAAACCTATACACACGCAATACAAGACATTAAACAGAGTCCATTTATGGTAACCATAAGCATGTTTAATGTACCAAGAAAAACGTCTTGTTTAGTAGAAGACCAAATATGGGAATCGGCTGACTGTAAGACATTTCTTGGGTAAAGGTTTAGTCGAGGAGGGAAAACCTCACATTTGGTGTCTATGTGAAAGTGAGTATGTATGTGTGTGAAGGGGTTCAGACAGGGTAGTCTGAGGGTCTCGCCTCCACAACCTCAGGTTTAAACCATCAACAGCAGCATTACATTTCATAGTACACCCCCTCTCTCTCTCTGGCGTCACTGCGGGTGGACTTCATCTCCTCATCTGACAAGAGAAAGCTCTGTTATTTCCCTCTCTGCTCTGAAACCTCCAGCATTCTCGTCGACTCTCTTTCGGTTCAAAAGCACAAAGGGCAGGATGGAGGCCATTAAGAAGAAGATGCAGATGCTGAAGTTGGACAAGGAGAATGCCATCGACCGGGCGGAGCAGGCCGAGTCTGATCAGAAGGCTGCAGAAGACAAATGCAAACAGGTGAGTGTCCGAGGCCAAGAAAACAGAAAGGATGGAACATTCGTTTATAAGATGGAACATCTTTACATTTGTCAAAATGTCAATTTATTGGACAAATATAATATGTATTTTAAATTTTCAAAAGGAAAATTTGCCAAAAAGTGTTTAGCATGTATGAAAAGTACTTTAATAATGCTACAGAGCTCTACAATATGTAAACCATTAAAACCGCTTAAATAATAGAAATGAAGATACTTTCAGACAAAGAAATCTCTAAATGCACTCTTAAAAATAAAGGTGGTCAAAAGGTTCTTCACAGCGATGCCGTAAGAACCATTTTTGGTTCAACAAAGAACCATTGGAATCATTTAGCCAAACAGATTTTCTGTGGCATCGCGAAAGCACCTTTATTTTTAAGATTGTGTCAACAATTATATAACATGTTTTTTGATGGGTTGGTTAAGGATGAGGAGAACTGGAGAGATCCATATGATGACCAAAACTAAATTCAGGTCAACAGGGACAACCAGGAATAATCCAGAACCATTTCAGCTGTTTCTCTGGGCCTGTTTACAGGTCTCTGGAGTATCCTAAAAATCTCTTAATGTTCTGAAACATTCCAGGACAAGAACACGCCTCTGTTATATTTTATTTTTACCTTTTGAACTTTATGTGTACACGACTTTAAATAGTGTGACCTTACAACACCGTTTACTTCCATAAAGAGATGCAGTTTTACAAAAAAGAAAATAAAAATTTTGCGGGACAGGACCGGATTTTATTTATAAACATTCAATGATGGGAAATGATCGCTATATGACAGGTGGTTTGAGGAGAGGGTTTGAAAGATAAAATGGCCTGGAAATGTTGACTGGACTGCCAATTTTTCGCTACCATATTACAGTATGACTAACAGTAGCCTATACAATTCAGCCAAAAAGTAACATTACATTTGCAACTCGCAGATAAAAGTTAATTCAACATTTTTCTTTTTTCGTTTATCCATTTGGATGACACTTTTCATTTTAAGTATGTTTAATTTGTATGTGTGTTTCCTGAGAACCCAAAACACACAACGTAGTGTTTTAATCTACAGTAGTGTCGCCTGGGAGACTGGTGGTATGCATGTGATGATGCTTCAAAGTCTTCAAAAATTCCAGCACATTAACATGGACAAACACAAATCGGCTCGACACATGTCCATGAATCTGGCCTCAGCGAGTCTCTGACATAAAAACATTTAACAGTGGCAGATGTCACTAATGTTCAACTCAGCAGCTGTGTGGACAGAAATATCCCAGTCTCTGTGGACAGATGCATGATCACAGTGTAATAAAAGTCTGCTGATATCTATGTCCTATGATACAGTTGTGTAGTTTGTGTAGATGTACTTAAAATACATACAGCCAACACAAGACACACAATTGTTGAACTGTCTAGAAAGGTCAATGCAGGTGCTTGCACAATGACATCATTTTCATTTTCTGAAGTAATTGCCCTAGAGACCACCCAGAAACCTGTCTATGAAAGCCTTAGCAACCACCCAGCAAGACAGCAATACAACTAAACAAACCACAAAATGCCTAAAAACACCTTAAGCAAGGGCAAGTTATGGTCATGCGCGGCCAACGTGGCGGTTTTCCTAAGACAAGAGCCGAAAAAGAAGCAGCTCATTTGAGAAGCATTAGCAGTGATAGCGGCATGTAAACTATCTTTGCTGCAGCTTGAGATGTTAAATACTGAAAAATAAACAATTAACTTAGATAATTCATTTGGAAATGCGTTTGAGTAAACATGATCCTATTGCAGAGTTTTTTGACCTGAGGGAGGGGTTCAAACAGAACAATCACAGCGTTTGCGGTCGGCGTTGAGTTGATACGTTGTTACATTTTTGGAGAGGTGCACATCAGGCTATGCAGAGCTATGCACAGTCAACGGCGATTCTACGCAAGACCATAAAGTACGTTTTAGCATCCTTCCAGCAACTGCCTTGCCACAACCTAAGACCCATAGCAACAACCAAGGAACTCCCTAGCAACCATCTGACCACTCAAGCATCTGAAAAGAGGAGCATACTATTTTGTTCATTGGCTTCCCATGTAATATAGAATTGATTTTAAGATTTTAGTTTTTGTATTAAAATCCTTCTTCGGAACTCTTAATATTGCATCTTTCATTCACTATATGTTATTAAAGCATCTCTTCAAATGTATATTTTCTCTCAAGTTCATCCAGGGTTAGCAGTATTTTCATGTCTTTATTTTATTTCCTAAAGTGTATTTGTATTATTTTGTGTAGATTTTACCTATATTTTGTTTCTGTTGGTTTTGTCTTTGTGTTAGCTGGAAGACGAACTGGTTGGTTTACAAAAGAAACTGAAAGGAACAGAAGACGAGCTGGACAAATATTCAGAAGCTCTTAAAGATGCGCAAGAGAAACTGGATCTGTCTGAGAAAAAGGCGGCAGACGTGAGTATTTATGAATTAAATAATTTAAGCGCATAAATCCCGAAGACCTAAAATAAATGCACCCTTAAATTTCATGTGAGTAGCATTCTGATCAGAAGCAGTACAGTTCAAATGAAAAATAAAAATGAGAATGATCACAGACAATATATTTAGGTGCATTTCATTCTTTGTAAAAAAAAATGGCCAATGGAGTCACCTTCCATTCAAAGCCCAACATTAACAACAGCAATTACCATAATTACATCCCTGAACGCATGTGGCACCAGAGTAAAACCTTTGCACCTGGCTCGGATGGGAAGCTTCAGACAAATTGTTCCCATTCCAGCTCTGAGGATGCTTTAATCACAGCGAGAGCTTGTCGGCAAAATACTGGAAGAAAAAGTTTCCCCGCATTCCTTTCCGGCTTCTGCTGACAGCCCAGTATACATGTCTTTCCCACTCCTTCTGTTAGCGGACGCCCAGAGACGTCTAATGATTTACTAGCTAGGCTCTTGAATTCATTTTTTTTACTCAACATCCTCAGACTCATGGCTCTCAGAGGAAATGGATATTTAGGGTGAGAACCACCTCTGAAAGCCACAGGGAGACAGACCAAACCACAAAGCATGAGAGCCAGACCGGCACAAACGCAAACCATTATGAAAAACAGTCTGGACGACACATTCTCTTACTGAAGAGCTGCATTCTTAAAAGTGCTGAGAGTTACATTTATTCATTCAGCAGACGCTTAATCCAAACAGAAACGAGAGAGCATTTAACATTTCACATTAAAAGCCAACAACAAGTATACAAAACTATGTTTCGTGTCAGTAGAAATATCGAAAAATAAGTATTTTCCTGCCTTCACCTTATTCCATGACTTTCTTTATTCTGTGAAACACAAAAATAATAAAAAATGTTGTCGCAGATATTTTCTTTCCTAAAAAGCTGCTATTTACTTAACTGAGCATCACCTGAGGACTGGTTCCTATGAAGTGCAGTCTAAAAAGATAACTTAAGTACTTCGCCAAAAAAGATTAAATGATTTACATTTAATGATTTACATTTCATTAAACAGATCCTTGTAGTACATTGTAACTTGTGGAATATCTCTATACGAGGCAATAATATGGTTCTGTGCAAAGCAAGGTCATTTCTTTCTTTTTGCTCTCCATCGCATGCATACACACACACACACACACACACACAAGGCCCGCAGGAATGTGAGGAATTCAACTAAAGCAAACAATGACCTCCGCACTCTCGAGTCTAATGCACCCCTGCACATGCATACTCACTCCTGCGGTCTGCAGTTCACTTAAACATCTGACAAACACTCACTCCCACACATGCTGGAATTGAATAACCACAAAAGAAACTCCATTTTTACTAAATCACACAGTGAATTTGCATTCACAATAAACTGTGCTGAACTGCTGCCACTACACAACTTAATTTGTTTTGAAATATGTACAAATTACAATCTTAACATTTCACTATTTCACCATTACACTGGTGTTTTTTATTTCGTAGGTTGAAATTTAACATTTTCATAAATTGGACTTGACCTCGCTAAATTACTCTTCTAATCAACATATATTCTAACAGTAATAAAACTGAATCAGACAACACATATGTAAATAGCTAGTTCATTCAAATAGTTCTAAAAAAAAGAATAATCAACTTTCCTAAAGGATTTTGTTCATCAGCTGTAAATCTTGAGGTGAGATGATTTTATTCATGTAAATATGTCAATGATAATTAATATAATGCCATCAATACGTTTTTTTCTTAATTTCAGTAGTTTTTCTGCCCCCAAAGTGCACGAAACTCAAGTCTCGCGAGATTGTTTTGAAAGGACAGCTCTAGCGGTATTTAGATGTCATACTCCGATCGGCCTGCAGGCACTACCGCATGAACTCGAACACACATCACATCAAGCCACGGCAATGGCACCTTTAAATATCAACATTATTCCTTTGTGCATTAATTAAACACTGGAATTTACATACAGAAACATACTTTAAACGTACTAAGCAGGTATATTTCTAATAAGATGAATTCTTCCAGAGTAAGATCTTACGTTGGCTTATCAAAGATTTACGCACTCCCAACGTTACCTCGATGCTATCGCCTCATGTCATTTATAAGCAACACCAAATATGTCCAGAAGTCAGCACATAATAGTTTCAGAAGCAGGAAGACCACCCCCATTCTGATGTCATCTGATCCAACATCTTCCTGGGATCTGACTTTCTTACGCATTCCTGGCTGGCTGGCTGCTTTTCTAGAATCTCCAATCTGGATGTGCACGCGAGCAAAAGCACACATCTGATCCAGATCTGCACTGTTTATCTACTTCACTGGATTTTATCCGTTCGCAAACGTGCACAGGCTTCAAACACGTTCTATAACTGTTGTCTAGGGGTTTTATATATTGATCTAAAGTTTCGGAGATGTCCATAAACTCTCTGGACGCGGTGAAGAGGAAGATTCAATCACTGCAACAGCAGGCGGATGATGCCGAAGACAGAGCACAGATTCTACAGAGAGAACTAGACAATGAACGAAATCTACGGGAGAAAGTGAGAGATCGAGCTTTACCTCATCATTCTTTGTCTCTTTTCTCTTCTGTCTCTTTCTTTTGCTTTTAGTTTATTGCAAGCGGTCGGTGACTCGTTGCATTGAGAGGCCGGGGTTTGTTGTCACACGGGTAGTTTTCGCAAAGACTTGGGACAAGTTTTGAGGCAAAAGCCCAATCGCAATATCGCATGCAAACATAATTTAATCAACATTTATGTAGATTGCAGAGGTAAAATAATCTGGATTTGACGAGAAAAGTTTGAGTCGATATTGAGATCTTCAATAATATTGACTTTTGATTGCAGACTTGACAAATCTGAGCTCAGTTTGACATGCGTGTTGACATCTCTTCTCAAACTCTACTAACGGAGACATTTGTGATATTCCTGACTCTCTTTCTCAGTAGAGATATCAGAGATTCAGTTTCCTGGAATCAGAGCATCAACACTTTTCATTGATTTATGAAAATATTTTAAACTCTGTTTTGAGTATGTTTGGTTGTTTAAACATATGAGTGTGTTTGGCAACCTGTTTCCTGGAAAGTACATTTGACCACAGGAAGTTGGGGAAGTGACACCTACTTTACCTTTTCACTTCCTGTAGACCTACTGTTTGTTGCCAGGTGCTTTCACACCTGTATCACTTAGAAAATCTAAAACATCAAACCTTTTTATTCTGTGGTTCTGAAATGGTAAAGGCAGACATTTTACTAAATGCAACATCATATTTAATATGAGGGGGGGTTTGAAGCACATCCTGTAGTCTGGCTCCTCCCTATGAGCTGATATATCACAGACCAACCCTGCGTTCCGTTCTGGAGTGATCATCCCTATGCCATACTCCCTTCGAAGAGTAAAGCTCTTGATCTGTCAACTTTAGAGGGGAAAAACCCAATTCCATCTCTTAATGTGTCCGTTTAAAATGAACTTGCCCAATGGAGCAATAAAGACAATGTCATCTTGCCTTCATTTGAAGCGATGTTTAGTGATGTTTCCTCTTCCCGAAAGGCCCTTTCGAGGGCGATATATACTATTTGAAACGCACCTAAAGAAACTTCCACCGAAACATTGGCCAGTAGATTTAACTTTAAACGGTTCCATGCACTGGCCCTCGCACTGTCTCTGTGTCTCATTAAGAAGAGAAGATATCTTGTGAATCTGAAACTGTATGCTTCATATAATGTGGAAGATATTTGTGGAGTATATAAGATATTTGAAGAATGATGATGTGATGGATGTGAAAGTGTTTAAGGCTCAAAATGTTTTATCTAGATGGCCAGCCAGATTTTTAATGGGCTCTTTGCATGCGTGACTTTCTTCGTTTCACAGGAAGAACAGCACTTCTATATAACTTGCATATAGCCCATAGCCTACTTCTTCACAGGCACTACTATTATTAAATCTCTATTGTGAAGTATAATTCCGGAAATAAAATTGTCATGGAGATTTAGCTTTTTCATATTTGAGTGATTATTTAGTAAATTATTGTGCTAAATTGTGGGTTATAAAAGATTGTTCAGATGAATGCGTCTGCTTTTCTAAGTGATCAGATAATTCATCCATCCATCCATCCATTTTCTTCCGCTTATCCTGGGCCGGGTCGCGGGGGCAGCAGTCTAAGCAGGGATGCCCAGACTTCCCTCTCCCTAGACACTTCCTCCAGCTCTTCCGGGGGGACACAGAGTCGTTCCAAGGCCAGCCGTGATACATAGTCCCTCCAGCGTGTCCTAGGTCTTCCCCTGGGTCTCCTCCCGGTGGGACATGCCCGGAACACCTTCCCGGGAAGACGTCCAGGGGGCATCCGGAAAAGATGCCCGAGCCACCTCAGCTGTCCCCTCTCGATGTGGAGGAGCAGCGGCTCTACTCTGAGCTCCTCCCGAGTGACAGAGCTTCTCAACCTATCTCTAAGGGATCGCCCTGCCACCCTGTGGAGAAAGGTCATTTCGGCCGCCTGTATCCGGGATCTTGTCCTTTCGGTCATGACCCTCAGCTCATGACCATATGTGAGAGTAGGAACGTAGATTGACCGGTAAACTGAGAGCTTCGCCTTGCGGCTCAGCTCCTTCTTCACCACGACAGACCGGTACAGCAACCGCATTACTGAAGAAGCTGCACCGATCAGTCTGTCAATCTCCCGTTCCATCCTTCCCTCACTCGTGAACAAGACCCCCAGATACTTGAACTCCTCCACTTGAGGCAGGGACTCTCCACCCACCTGAAGTGGGCAAGCCACCCTTGTCCGACTGAGAACCATGGCCTCAGATTTGGAGGTGCTGATTCTCATCCCAGTCGCTTTACACTCGGCTGCAAACCATCCCAGTGCATGCTGAAGGTCCTGGTCTGATGGGGCCAGCACGACGACATCATCCGAAAAGAGCAGAGATGAAATCGTCTCCAAACCCAACGCCCTCCGGCCCCTGGCTGCGCCTAGAAATTCTGTCCATAAAAATTATGAACAGAACCGGCGACAAAGGGCAGCCCTGCCGGAGTCCAACATGCACCGGGAACAAGTCTGACTTACTGCCGGCAATGCGAACCAAGCTCCTGCACATGTGGATTGGTTGGGCAAACTCCCATGAACCCTCCAGCACCCTGGAGAGGGTTTAGGTCGAGAACAGGTGGAGAACATGGTCCACTCTGACTCAATATCTCCAGGCTCCCTCGGGATCTGGTCGAAGCTCTGCCGGAGGTGGAATTCGAAGATCTCTCTGACAGGGGATTCGGCCAAACGTTCCCAATAGACCCTCACAGTACGTTTGGCTCTGCCAAACGTAAACTTTTGTGCTAACTCGAGTCTTGATCACAGATGCATATAGCAAAGTTCAGCCGTACCGCTGTCGGTTCGCTGAAATTAGAATGTTTTCTTTATAAACACATTGTCTTCGCTAGAAGGAAAAATACCTCAGCGCAATGAGAGCGGAAGTTGCTTAGCTGGCTGAGATTTTAGCGGAATCACTTCATACCCATTTGTAGAAAATATTTCAAGCCATTTTAAATGTTGTTTCATATCGGCTATTGTACTCTGTGTCATCATGGAAAACAAAGACAGGCCAAAGTTTAATGAAGAATGAAGTATAGAGAGACGGAGGGATTGTTGGACAGAAAAGAACACTGGGTTCATTCTGACGTCCTCTATTTCAATATGGACAAATGGAGAAATGAATGTTAACTGTTAGCTTTGCAACTATATCCTTAATCTTTTAAATTCTGAAAATTCTATTGTGGTTGTCCCAGACATCCCTGGAAATATTGCCATTTAAGAGAAACGTGTTTGACAGGATTTGATTTTATCCTCTGCTTTAACAGTGCGGCGGCCCATTCTTTGAGCATAATGAATGATTTTTGGATGTGAAAGCTACGTTTTCTCCAGGTTTTATCTTTGATATAAAAGGGGAAATGTTTTGGCATAACACTTTCATTCACAGATCAGGAATGTAAATGAAAGAGGCAGTATACAAAGACACACAAAAGAAGATATATTTGGGAAATGTCTCCATGGTTTTTGTTTATACAATAGTCAGTGAGTGTTTGGTTACCAACGTTCTTCAAAATATCTGTTGTATTCTGCGGAAGAAATAACGTCCCCCTTTAAGTTAACTTTGAAGTGATAAAATGACATGCTAATCGTATGCTTATTGGAGTACCTCGTATGGCGTGGGGCCCACAAGATAAAATTCATTGTAAGAGAAAGGAGACGTGGCCAAAGCACACTACTCTTATGTAAATGGTTTCAATTCAAGAGTCGTCACATGGTTTCAGTGTCCATTTTGTCTACTAAATACAAGAAGGTTGTATTTGTGTGCTCATTTCTCACATCTTCATCTACTTTCTGTTACTGTTCATTTAACCATGTCATAAACTAACGATTTATGATGGAATTGTGAAGGTTCCATAACTGTTGGGTTAGATGTTAGAAGAGCAGACAACTTAATTTTATTTAATTCACTTTTATTTATATAGTGCTTTTTACAATGTTGCATTGTGTCAAAACATCAGGGAGAAAGGCAAAACAAACAAAAAAGTTAGTTTTATTATTAAAGTAACAGACAGACAGCAGATGCTGATGGAGAAACAGCGGAGCGGACGACCGCCATTAAGTTTTTACTTTTTTAGTTCCTCAACGCTGACATTCATTCTCGTAACTGTAAGCAGACACTGAATATTGTGATTTATGTACATCTGGCTCTCCAGAATAAATGAACAGCACATGTTATTCTAGCTTTCGAGGAAATAGAATAAGTGCTAAAGGACAATAACAGTCTCTGACTCCAAAAACACTTCTGATCACTCACTTTCTTTGAGCTTATTGTTTTGGATTTAAATACGATCAATTGTTGTCAACAGAGCGAGGCATAGCCAAATTAGAAGTATTCTTCAAAACAAAACTCAATCATAATTTGAAGCAAATCCGAAAGACATCAAATAATGATTCCTTAATATCCTAAATAATGCAATTTGACTTTCAAACGACAGATGCTAATAGGATACAATATGACAGAAGTTCCATTAATGTTTACAGCTTCTGTTCATCATTGCTTGTGGGAATTGAACCAGTTCAATCACTTGTGTGCATGTGCAGGCTGAAGGTGATGTGGCCGCTCTGAACCGCAGGATCCAGCTGGTGGAGGAGGAACTGGACCGGGCTCAGGAGAGACTGGCCACCGCGCTTCAGAAACTCGAGGATGCTGAGAAAGCCGCCGATGAGAGCGAGAGGTCACTATACACACACACACACATTCATACAGAAATCAGATTATTAATTGAAAAACACTTAAGTTTGACACATGGATATGTTTATTGATGAGCAGTATGAGGTTGAGGAACCACTATCATGCCCTTCCTGCCAAAATCCCATGACTATTTTTAAAGGTGCTGTTCTTTTGCTGTTTTAGAGGCTTTGATTGGTCGGTCCCCCTCTCAGTGCATGTGTATTCATAACCTTTGGCTTTTAGCAATAAACGGTAACAATGGTGCAACTTAACTTTATCAGTTAAAAACATGCAGATCGATCGAAGTGTAACCGAGGTCTGCTAGTGCATGTGCAAACGTCAATCTTTGTTAGAGATCTATTTTTTCCACTACTATGGTGAGGGAAATGTCACCGGACCGAATGACGTCAGACCGTTTATTTATTGACACTTATAACAGAAGCGTTAGTTTTGCCTTTATATGTTATACCTAAATTGGATAATAAAACAAGCAGATTGACTAGGCGACATTTGCAAGCAGAACTTCAAATGACGTTTCATAGAAGTGTTTTAGAGGTATGCGCACACACACACACAATATCGGTGTGTTACACAGAACAGCTTTTACAGCCAATCTTAAAGTCATGGAAGCTGTTCTATTACAGTTGGTAATCTTAGAATGTGTTTGTCTGAATTCTTATTACCAGGTGTAGGACTGTGATGAAAGTAAAGGTATTGAAGTGCGCAGCTCAGTTAAATGTTTGCAATCTCTGATATCCAAACACTTCTCCAGCGGCTCTTCCTCTTTTTTTAATGATGGCCTCGCCCCTTAATTATGCTGGAGAGATTCACGTCAGTAATGGAGACAAATTTTTACAATTAATGATTCATACGAAGGGAATATTTCCTATTATTCACCCTCACACAACCAATATCTGATCTGATCTGATTTCTATGTCTGAATAGTTGGTGTTATTTGTTTAGGGGCATAAAGGTGATCGAGAATCGTGCCATGAAGGATGAGGAGAAGATGGAAATTCAGGAGATGCAACTCAAAGAGGCGAAACACATCGCAGAGGAAGCAGATCGCAAATACGAGGAGGTTAAACATACAGACACACACACACACACACGTCTGAAATATAAAGCGGTTCTCGAAATGTGTATAGGTGTTGAAGCTTTTTTTAACCTATGAGTGATGTCTGTATTGGAGTTATTATAGTTTTGATTTGTTTTATTTCATTTAATTAATATTTTAAATTAGCGTTTAAATTATTTTTATTTTAAGCAATTTTTGTTTATGCTTTTGTCATTTTATAACTTATTGCCTTATTTTTTATATTTCTATATAAGATTAATTCAATTTTATTTTATTTTTCCTGGTTTAAACTTACTTATTTTAACATTTAAAGTTTTCCTTGCATTAAGTTTTTCTATAATTTTTAGGTCAATATATATTATTTAATTTCAAAGAACAGGAACGTTTTCAAAGTTTTAAATTTAGTAAACTAAAATAACCTTGGTCTGTATATGTGTGTGTTTCAGGTCGCTCGTAAGTTGGTGATTTTGGAGGGGGAATTAGAAAGAGCAGAAGAGAGAGCGGAGATCGCTGAACTGTTAGTAAATGTACATTCTTAACTTAGTTTTACAGAGTAACTATTACAATGTCCTTAAAATTACATTCCATTTGCTTTATTACATTCGAAATGCAATATAATACAAATATATAAATAAGAAACATAAATAAAATTATAAATAATAATTTCAAAGGTAAACAAATATCCTCAGCTCATACATCACGCATTTAGTTGACCTAAATTTGTTTTAATTTGTTAAAGTTCTATTTTTATTATTTACTATTAAATAGTAATATATTTGTCCACATAAAAATACTGTAGTTTTATTTGGGCAGGTTGTCGAAAGACACTTCTTTTTTAGTGTGTGTTTGACGATAGCTTTACTCGAACAGTAAAATGTTTTTAAAATAACATATTAGAGCAACTCTGGAAATTAAGTTCATCAGTTCATGTCCTCATACAGCGCATCACGTGTTTAGCACGTTAAACTGTGCAGTTCATTCACTCAGACACGCAGAACAGCCCGATGGCATGTTTAAATTAATAAGTTTGAGTCATGATCAGAAGGTCCGTTAACTCATTATGCAAAAAACAGTAGGTGAGAAATACCGGGATGGTCTAGTACTTCCGCCGAGATTTGTGAGTGTGGATGGGATGCACACTTTTCTTGTCCCATGATGCCACAGGAGCTGAGCAACGGTCAAACTTCAAAAGTAAATCAAATAAATATAGTGGAAAACTTTAAGGCGGACGTCCGTTTTCAATGTAAGTGCCAATAAATGAATTTCACGTGAATAAATTATGTTTTTACCAACGCTCACGTTGTTGTTAAAACGTCATAGTTCAAAGAGCATACGGGTCACATGACCATAAAAATGGCGGACGCAGTATGTCCAAAATGTATGTAGTAACTTGACCATAAACGTCACATAAAGTCTCATTGTCAAAAATAATTTGTTTTTATAGTAAAGGTGCAGATCTGGAAGAAGAGCTAAAAAACGTAACCAACAACCTCAAATCTTTAGAAGCCCAATCAGACAAGGTCAGTCAGCTGACCTCCAGTCACCAATAATTCACCTGTGTGTTTGTGGTTTAAATAACGTCTTGCTTCTTTTCTATATGCAGTATTCAGAGAAAGAGGACAAATATGAAGAGGAGATCAAAGTTCTCACTGATAAACTGAAAGAGGTGGGCAGCCTAAAAACACACAGCTGTTTATCCTTATATTTTTCCAAGCAAGTATTTCTAAACGCTTTATTTGCTTAATGAATCGCATACTGACACATTTTGAAATGACAGCAGCTGTATCGCATCAGGTCATTCTCCTCGTCGTTTCTTTCCCCCACACAGATTGAAACTCGTGCTGAGTTCGCAGAAAGGACGGTCGCCAAACTGGAAAAGACTATCGATGACCTGGAGGGTAAGCGGCCTTCCCTCTGTTCTCTCTCTCTGATTCAATTCCTCAGTAATGCAGACTCCCAGCCCGTGATGTCACGCACACCGACAGCTGGAATTTCACCTTTGTTCTCATTGTCTGTGTGTGTGTGTGTGTCAGTTAGTTGAGTCTTTTCATTATAGTGACAGGACAGTGCTAATGCTGTTAGACCTGTTAAAACAGATTTAATATGGTTTTGAGCTGACATGAGGGCAGATAGCAAAGTGACCATAGCCTTACCATGTTCATTTCCCACCTTTAGCTTTTGTCTTGTCTTTAATCTTATAAACTTTTCTTTGTCTCGTCTTCTTGAACTTGAACTCATTGTTCTCTCTTTATCTTTTTACTTCCTGTTTCCTGTGTGCACCTCCTGTGTGCGCTCCACTCTTGACCTTTGACCTCCAGATGAACTGTATGCTCAGAAGCTGAAATACAAGGCCATCAGTGAGGAGCTGGATCATGCTCTCAATGATATGACCTCTTTGTAGATCTCGTCATGCCTCTATAGTGCATGAATTGGACATTTTAAGACTCTATACGCTGGAATGTTCTGGAAACGTTTGTTCTGAATCTCTCTATATCTCTCTCTCACACACACCATTTGTGCCTTGTGTATTTTCACTCCTTTAAAGTTAAAAAAGTTTTGAAATCTAAATACAAATAGACTATTTACTTTCTTAATGCACATTCTGCTATTGAAAAATATTTGTGTTTACAATTTTATGTTGAATTTTATGAAGTTACTTTCAAGTGACATTCATCCATCTACTTATTCTTTTTCACTCCTAAACATATTTTAAATTAAGGCAGTGAATGGTTTGTGGCTGCCAATGTTATGATGGCTTTAAGAGACACTTTCTCAAGTTTAATAAAGATTTTTTCCACCCTTTAAACTCCATCTGTTTTGTTTCTTTCTGTCTGCTCTAAATATTTCCATCTAAATATTTCTTTGTTCACTCAGCTTTGTAGTTCTTCTCTCACAATTTCTTTAAAACAAAAGTGATGATGAAAATTGAGCAAGTTTGCATTTGGTTAAGACACCAATGGTAAGGACATTGATGTTCCAATGTGATGCTGAAACATGCTAAAAATTTCGAATTAGAAGTGTGTGTTTGGTCTTTTTGCATTTTAAGAGCGTGATCGAACAACGGTGAGTTTATTTTGGGGTGTGTACTTCTGAACCTCTTTTATAAGGGAATTATCCATGATGCATTGCGATTGATATGATCAATATAAAACGATATATTTATAGCCATCGTGTTAAAGTCTAAAAACTAAGATTATGCCAGTATGTGATGTGTGAACATATCCCCAAGCTCGGCCATTAAAACAACATTTTCATAGATTATTGCTTTAAATCATTTAAAAGGATTTTAATTCAAGTCTGTAGTTTATATAAATATAAATAAATCTTAAACATGCGTGATATGAATTTCGACACTTTTGTGAGTTACATCAACACGTTGTGCTGTCTAGATTTTACAGATGTAGAAATTCACATGTGTGTCATGTTTAATAAAATCACGATGCTTGTCTGTTTAAGAGGGTCTGGCTGAGTCTAAGCAACAGAACCTGGAGATGCATCAAGTTCTGGATCAAACGCTTCAGGAGCTCAACAGCTTGTGAACATTCAAGAGAAGAAATCCACGACATTCCAGTTTAGTCAATCATTCCAACAGTGTTTTGTGTTAAGTTTGTCATGTTTTCTATAATAAGTTATGTCATGTCCTGCCAATGATTGTCTATATACATTTTTTTCATAATAATTCTTACTGTACTTTTCCCAGTGAGCTAAAAACATGTGCTGCAATTCTGTGTGTACATGACTGTCCTGGGTTAAATATATGCAAAGCACTTCTGACAACATCTGTATTGAGCTGGAACTGTACTGTATGAAACCCAACACGTGTTTAATGCTTGTAATAAAATCAACTTTGGAGTAACATTAATGATAATTGCATTTCAAATTATTTTATTTATTACAACTTTTATTTGTTTATTTTGAAAGAAAAGGAAGAGGAACATAATTTACACTTAAAGGGGTCATTTGACTCGGCTAAAAAGAATATCATTGTTTTGCTTTTTCACGATTTAAGGTTAAAAAACGCTGTATTTTCCACATATGTTTGTATCTCCTCTTTGCTCCGCCTCTCTGAAACGCGCTGATATTTTACCAAACTGATCGCTCTGAGAAGCGAGGTGTGCTACGATTGGCCAGGTCACTAGTGCGTAGGGATTGGTCCAATACAGTACAGAAATTTAACGCCTGTTCACATATTCGGAACATCAGCCTGCGCCGGCGACGGTACAATGAGATTTCCAAATCACCCACATTACTTGTCCTAATACATGCATGGGCAATTTATAACACACGAAAGACGAAAAAATATGACCTTCCGGCGAATGAATCCTCTAATAAAGCATCAGAATGTAAAGAAATAAATCACATTTGAGTAATATAGAAGACAATATTTTTTACATTGTTATAGGGACTGCAAGTCGGTCGTATTTCAGCACTTGGGTAAAATACAATATTCTTTCAAATAAATCTATTGTCCATATAATCTAAAAATATACATGGGCACATTTATGTATAATCATTTTGAGTGATGAAATGTGACCGTGAACTGGACATTTTCGAGAAATTGATCCACATATTGAGCTAACAAAATTCATTCAAAACATTTTGTTTTTTATCAAAAATCCATTAGATCTGGTTTGTAGTTAATACAGCATAAGATTTATATCCAAAGCCAATACATTTGTCAAATATCTCACATAAGAAATGATGTATTGATTTAGGAAACGTATTCGCGAATCCTACTATGAGAAAGGTCTAACGTTAGAGAACTTATGAGTCAAGACTGGACAGACGTGGCGGCTGGACTGAATAAATCCTAGTATGATAAAGGAGCAGCCCGTGACGCTCCAGGAAGAATATGATCTACGTTCGTTTGACCTCATTAATATTTATTGAGACGAGCCTTTGCCGTGATATGATTGGTCGAAGGGCTGCTGGCTTGCGGATTCTGCGCTGTCCGCTGAAGAACCGGGCGGGATTTCCGCAATACATCCAGTATGGCGAAGACTTACGATTATTTGTTTAAACTGCTGTTAATCGGGGATTCCGGCGTCGGGAAGACCTGTGTGTTGTTTAGATTCTCTGAGGATGCCTTTAACTCAACTTTTATTTCGACGATAGGTATTTATTTCACTGTTGTAACGGTTTTAATGCCTCTGATAGTTTAGAAAACGTCAGCCTGTGCTAACGGCTAAGCTAACGGGCCAGTCACTTCCAGCATATAACAGCTTCTGGTTTTATACTTTGATTTGGCACTTTGACAGTTTTGTGATGATTTGTATTTTGTATGCTGTTTTATGTGATTTATATGGTGTATGTATCAAGGTTTCAGTTTTGTTTGTAACTCTTTTGTTAGCCGGTGATTCGCAGCAAGTTGCTCTGACAGGGCGAATCGGACACTACATGATAAACTTATTTTATTATTTGTTTTAATCGTCTTTACATATGAAATAGCTTGAAATTCCAGACGATGTCTAATGGAAATCAGATTAAAGTATAAAATCTAAAGTAAAAGAGATTACTTGTGACTGTACCATGGTAACTTTATAGCATTTTGATGTATTTTATAGTACTGTTCATTAAGGTGTCAAGTTGGGATTCAAAAGTAACTCTTTGAAAGAGATTAACCATGGTTTTACTACGGTAAATATAATTTATTATCTGTATTCAAACCATGGTAATAAATGATTTGTCAAAAATCAAATACACATGTTGACCAACTTTTGATGTTTTACCATATTAAAACCATGGCTAATTTTCTGACAAGATCAAATAATGTTACCATATCAAAAGAAAGATGTCATCCCCAGAAATATGTATATACTGTGGTGCTTTTTGGTAGTTTAATAGCATAAATGTTTTATTTTAATATAAATGTATTTTGCCCTGCTGAAATCAGCTTTTTTATCAATCAATATAACGTAGTTTAAGTCACATATCCTTTCCTGCCATGTTCATAGGGTACTATAAAATCTTGTAAAAAAGTCAGTTTTTATCTTTGACATCATTATATGATAACATACATGTATATGAATATATGTATGACTAGTGTGTAATGGTCATTAGTAGACTCTGCATTATTGCATTTGTTGCATCACTGTGACAGCTGTGCGCTTGCTTATTCTTTCTTACAGGTATCGATTTCAAGATCAGAACAATAGAACTAGATGGCAAGAAGATCAAGTTACAGATATGGTGAGTTTCTGGCCGACTTTACTCTTAATGCCACGCTTGAACATTAGCAGATTGCTGGAACAGCACAGGTGACTTCATTTCTGGAAGTACATATGAAATTGTTCTAAAGGAACCATTGTATGACTCAAACCACGAGCAGGTTAATTCCTCCTTTATGTTAAAGCGTGCCTTGTCATTGCACGTGTTAGGAAAAGATCGTCTTAGTTCATCATCCATTTTTTCTGAGCATCATTTCACATTTCCTTTCATTTGATGTTTTCTACATTCTGCCTACATTTGACCGCACCTTTGCAGGCTTAAAAGAGTTGTTCGATTTCTTATTGCAGGGACACAGCGGGTCAGGAACGGTTCAGAACAATCACAACAGCGTATTACAGAGGTGCAATGGTAAGATGCTTATAAACATTTATACGTATTCTGTTGTGTATCTTATAGGGTAATTTTTAGCAGTCTAAGGTCTTTCTTAGCTGTTGGTTAGTGCTATATTCTTCAGCGCTTGTTTTAATGTTCACCAAAAACAAATAGTGATTTGTCTTGTGGTCTGATCTCAGGGTATCATGCTGGTTTATGATATAACCAATGAAAAATCCTTTGAAAACATCAAAAACTGGATTCGAAACATAGAGGAGGTGAGTGTCTAAACTTCTATAAGACATAACACGTCCAACAGTCGAGTCCTATTTTGGTCACCTGCTTGTTAAGGGCTTTACTGAGTCACTCACACTACATATATACCAACCATACCAACAACCACTGTATTCATGTTTGTGTTTTCTGCCCAGCATGCATCAGCGGATGTGGAGAAAATGATTTTGGGTAACAAATGTGACATCAATGAGAAGAGGCAGGTCTCTAAAGACAGAGGAGAGAAGGTGAGTGGACTGAACAGGGTTTGGCTTTTGCATTCTTCATTCATTCTTTCGTTAGGGATATACAGTTGCAAAAACATTAGAATCCATTAGCATTAAATCATAAAATACAAATGGTGAGGTTCACTAAATAAGTCCCACATAATGGAAATGTCTGAAACAGTACATGACACCTTTGAGTATTTGATGGTCTCTTGACCGAAATCTAAAATACCTTTTGATTGATTGTCTGATTGTTTAAAATTGAAACATATCGGATTTTCGCATCGGATTTTATATGCTAGATTACTGCATGCATTCATATTTCACACTCTTAATCAATTTGATTATAATGATTCAATGAATCGGTCATCCATTAAATGTTAATATCTCCAATCATCATGCGAGTGTTGTCGGTATAAATCTGCTGTACCTCTGGCCTATTTAGCTGGCGTTAGAATACGGAATCAAGTTCATGGAGACGAGTGCCAAGGCTAACATCAATGTTGAGAACGTAAGTTTTATGGCTGATCCTCATCTCGTTTCCTTATCGAGTCTTCAGCTAGAACATTTAAAGATCTAACGCAGCGATGATGTCATGTCTTCTGTTCACCTGACAGGCATTCCTAACTCTCGCCAGAGATATTAAAGCAAAGATGGACACAAAATTGGTAAAATTCTCTCTTTCTGACCAACTTTAATTCTGCCTTTGGAGCAAAAATACTATATTGTTAAAGTTTTATTGATGCATTTGAAAACGAGGTGTCATAATGAAAACCTTTGGTCTCATGAGATTATTTTCTCCTTTCATGCAGGAGGGTAACAATCCTCAGGGTAGCAACCACGGAGTCAAAATCACCACTGAACAGCAGAAAAAGAGCAGCTTCTTTCGCTGCGTGCTACTGTGAAAGACCATGGCCTTACTGTCCACCACCCCGAGGCTGGACGTGGCTGGACGTGACTGGACAATGCTCTCCCACAATGCACTCCTCCTCTTTCCTCTCTCTCTCTTTCTTGTTCACGCTCGGCTTCCAGGCCTCAAGCAGTTGGAGTTCCTGACTCCTCTTATCTTCTTCCATTGAAGCGATGCCATTTCTTCTTCCGTGATGCCATTGCGGCGAGACTGCGTTGGTTTCCCTGTCCAGGTGAAGATCTAATGCGTCGTGTGATTTGTTCGACCTCAAATTGTGCGTGTTAAGGAAGAGTCCATATCCCCGTCTCTCTTTATAATGATCCGAGCGCACAACTGCCAAAATCCACCCTGTAAGCGGGGGCGGCCACAGAGCGTGACCTGATCTTCCGAGAGATACATTAACGTTGTTTATCATTCCATTTCACTCTTAACCCACATGCATTTTTTGACAATCACATGACCTTATTGTAAGGATAGTAATATTACAACCCTCCTCTTATGATGATGGACTTTTTTTATGATTTTTCTCCCAATTTTATAACCTGCAGCCCTTCTGAAAAATTTGCAATTAACATGTTAAAATATCAGAATTAAATGAAAGAGATTATTTTATTGGCTGGTTAGGAAACGGTAGTCATCCTAAAGTGTTAATAAAAGTCAGTCTGGTTTTCACAGACACATCATGACATTTTAAAACCAAACTATTATAAACAAGTGAAGAACCTGATATTTTCCATCAAAACGTGATATCTTTTTGTGTTTAATTTCTTCTTTTTCGTAAACGTGCACAAGAAGCTATTTCCAAATAGTTCGCTCTTTTATGCAGTAGCTCTAGCTTCCGAAAACTCATAAATCCAAAACTCAGGACATCTTCCCAAAATGAAAGGGTTCTAATGCATTTAAACACTTAAATTCAGTTGGGTATCATTAAATTAAACTGACACTTCGCCCCTTTAACGATGTGGAATTCCTGACTAGTAGTATTAAGAAGTTTGTTAAACCAAAGCGCAAGCTATACTTGAGCTGTACTCCTCCCATGTGGAATTCCATGCACTTTATCAGTATCTTCTGTGTTGTGTGTAGTTCGTGCCAAGTGATAGTTTATCATCAAGGAAACACGTGCTTCCATGGAGTTAGTCTTAAAATGTAAGAAAAGTGATGAATACATTCCCCCACATCTTCATCTACGGAGAGAATATTTCCACCACGGCCTTGAATTGTGTATGGTTTAGTAAAGAGTACGCCATACTTGTTGATTTTGCTGCTAATGATGCAGTGGGAACAAATCATTCAGTTATTTTCTCGGATGATTTGTTTATTTTTTGGTAACGCTTTACAGTAAGTTTTATTTATTAACACGTGTGAACTCTGTTAGTAACCATGAACTCACAATGAATAATATCTAAACTTGTGTCTGTTAACGTATATGAGCTAACATCAGTGATGAACTAACAGAGATCATAAATGCTGTAACATTGTTAGTTCATGTTATCTAACACATTCATTATGTAAATGAATGAAATAATACTGTAAAGTATTATCTGTGGTATTAATAGATTGAACCGCAGTTTCTTAAGATTTCGGGCAGTCAGTGAGTGGCACAAATCAAACACCTAAAACATTTCTCTGCTCGCCAGCAGCCACGTGTTTGCATGGATTTGGTCTGTATGACCGGGTTTATCCAAACCAGAATAAAATAATTTGAATAGGCAGAGGAGATGTGGCCCAATAATGCGATGCACGTTTTGTAGTTTTTTACCATTTGCTGCAGTGATGTATATAAGCAATAGGTCACCAAACTTGAAATCCCCACGATCTTTGAGTGAAAGAACAAAATCCTCCTGAAGGGTGAATCGCTCTTGTTGAGAACATGTCCGGGGTCATATCTAATCCTCAAAATCCAAATTATTTTGATCATTATAAAGTACACAGCAAAAATTTCTGTTATATTGTATTGCTTGCAAGTACAGTGACAAGATTCACCATTGAAAGACAACTGAATGGTTCAAAAGTTGCGACCCAGACATGTTTTCAGAAGACACACATAAAAACAGAAGCACAGTGTTTGACTTTTTTTCCAGAGAGGTAAAGATGTTTTCCTCTTGCTGCAATATTATCTGTTATTAAAGAGACAGTTCACCCAAAAATACAAATTCCGCCATCATGTATTCCCCCTCGTGGACTGAGATGATGCTGAGTAAATGATGAAGGAATTGTCAGTTTTTTGGTTGAACTCTGCTGCACTTCAAACATCAGTCAACTTGAAACGACTTTGGTTTGCACTTCTTTATTTTCCTTTCCATGACATGATGCTTTGGGTTCATCGATGTCATTTTTTCTCATCTGATGTAATGCTGTACTCGTCCTGCCGTTTGTCTTAATAACTAAAACTTAAGCTTTCGTTTCTGATCTGCGCATCATGAAGGTGATATCCATGACCTCCTGTATGTATCGTTTGTGTGTGTGTTCATGTATTGATGTTCTGCACATTGAAGCGTCTTTATCGGCGGTTGGCATCATGTCTGTTTGTGTCAGTCTGAGGGTGATGACGGGCCTCAAACGCAATAATTCATTTGGCCTTTCAGAATGAGAAAATGCTCAAACAAGCGTAACGGAACGTTAGCAAACAGCTTTGCAGTTGTATAGTGTTTATCTGAGCAGTTTCATATCTGTTTAGTTTGTCTCTTTTCCTAGTATTTACAGATTTAAAATCGCTTTCATATCATTTACAGAGTCTTTTATATGACCATGTTTTCAATTGTGAGGTAACCGGGGAGATCGGTAAATTACATTTTGGTAATAAAAAAGAAACAATTGTAAATACTCTTACAAAAAAGAGAGATCTACTTAAATTGTACTGTACTTTCTAAAAATTTTGAGAAACAGATCTACAGTTTTTGTCTGTACTTTTGATTTATTAAAATGAGATTCTTTTAAGAGATGCAGCTGTGTGTGTGATTCTTTTCAATGGATTCATTTTCAGGTATTGATTTATCAGATAAATGATGTAGCCAGAATAGTAGAAAATAGCAGTTTTAACATTTCAATTAAACATTGCATTTGTGTCTAAAGAAAACAAGCTCCTTTTTACATGAAAAAATCGTGTACTTTATTTCATGTAATGATCAATAACTTCTATTCGGCACATATCTGCCTTGAATCTTTTAATGTAAAGCATCAGTGCTTAACAAAACTGAGTGTGAAGTGAATTTTATTCTTGCATCCCACGTAGTTACATCCCCTGAAAAACAATCCTGTTGGTCACTCCCAGAACGTCATGGAAAATCTTTATATCCTGATATGAAAGGTGCTGGAAGAGATGAAGATTATGCAATTTAATAAAATAGTCAAGACATGAACTGCATTTACAGTTATGTATAAAAACTATAACTAAAAATAACTATAAATAAAAGCTTACGGAGTAAACTGGAAGTTGGTTTTAAAAGCAGAATTTATAGTTTTGTGACGGGACTTTATTTGATTATTACAATTATTTGAGCTAAGAAGTTGTTTAAATTGGAGATCAACATTTTTAGTTAAATTAATAGTTTACCAATCATCTAGTCACCCTTGTGAGGTTGAAAACCTGTATGTCTTCCTTCAGTGGAACACAAAAGTAGATAGTTTGAGCTATGTATCTGGATTTGTTTTCATACAAATGGAAGTCAATGGAGTTCAGTGCTGTTTGGTTATCAACAATCATCAAAATAACTTTTTTTGTGTTCTGCAGGAGAAAGAAAGTCATACAGCTTAGAAATGACATGAGGATGAATAACTGATGACAGAGTTTTGAGAAAGTCTCTTATAGAGTAACATGTAATAATCCACCCCTATACTGTTGTAAATGGAAATCAATGAGGTTTGTGATAATGACGTGTGTCACCTGAGGAAGTCTGGAGCTCTCGTGATCATATTCTGAAAATCCTCCAGTGACAAACGTCCGTCATTATCCAGATCGGCTTCATCGATGACCTTCTCGCACACCATTCTCACCTCATCCTCTGTCAGCTCGTTGCGAGTCAGTTTATTCAGAGTCTTCTCCAGATCTGATTTACAGAGGAAGTCGTCGTCGTTGAAGTCTAAAGGAAAGACGTGATGTTTATTCAACGCTGCTCCTAATTCAATAAAAGAAGTTCATTCAACTGTGCCATGAGTGTACATCTTTTACATGTGCTTCTTTGAAATATACTTAAAACGACACTTGGGTATAGTTGAACTTGTACTCAACGTGAGATTCCTGAGCAACAAAATCAAATAAATTCTCACCGTAGATCTTAAATGCATAGTAGGCCTTCAGGTCCCGTGGTGCCATCTCACTTAGAACTGAAAACATGTCTAGAAAATCATCCAGAGTCATGTTTCCTTCTCCATCTTCTGAGAAGACCGCAGCAATCCTCTGACGAAACGGGTTATCCTGAACAACAACAGAAACTGTATAAAACACTTCACAAACACACGATGATGAAACTCTGCTGAGGTTTTTCTTCTCTCAGGTTTAAGGGGATCTAATAACACTTAACCTCACCAAGACCGCTATCAATTAGTTGAACATGTATAATTCACGGGGAACATGGAGACTGCAGAGGGGCTGTGAGATGTGTCAAACCTTCAGCTCGGGCATGCTGCCAATCAGCTCGTATGGCAGACGGACGTCCGGCTGCTCGGTGTAATCCAGCGGTACAAGTTGAGGAGCTAAATCTCGATACCGATGAAACAGTCTGAGAAAGAGATAACCTTCTTTAATAATCCTTGATTCATGTTTCAATGCGATGTGTTTAAAAGGTGTTCACCTAAAGGTAAACATTCTGTCATCACTTATTCACCTTCGTGTCATGTCAAACCTGACTGCGTTTCTTTTTTCTTCAGAACACAAAATAAGATATTTTGAAGAATGTCAATAATCAAACAACACTGAACCCCCTTTGGCTTCCATTGTATGAACACAAAACCACTGAGACATTTCTCAAAATGTCCTCTTTGGTGTTCCACTGAAGAAAGACTGACATACAGCTTTACAACCACATGAGAGTGAATTAACAATTATAGAACTTCTGTAAAAAAAAAAAAATTCTGCATTTTGTCAAAGTGATATGAAAAGATGCAACTTCGACTCCAGAAATTGTAACCGTGTTTCATTGTTTTTCATATTCATTTGGGATAACTGGTTATAAAAATCTGCTTTTGAACAAATGTTTTTCACAAGTGTTCTTTCCATAGACTTTTCAATACTAAAATTGAGATCATGAACACAAAACGTAACATTAAACATTTCTTAAATGACATAACTTGTAAGTGTAGGGTGTAACTAGTTACTAAGTAATTAGTTACTGTAATTGAATTACTTTTTTAAAGTAAGGGATTACTCTTATTTTTTCTGTAATTTAATTACAGTTAATTCTGATGTAATTGCACTAAATACTGTGTAATATGTTCAATAGTGGAAATTACATCAAAATGATAAATCTAACTTTAAAATGTATGCTTAATGTATCCTTCTCACATTTGTATACTTTGGTCAGTTAAAAATAAATGAATGAAATAAATAAGCCGTTTCATGTTGAATCACTAAACTAATCAAGGTTGATGTAGGATATAGAAAGTAATTAAATACATTTTGGAGAGATTTATTTATACAGTAAATTAATTACACGATTGAATATCTAATTTGTAACTAGTAATTAATTACTTTTCAGAGTAACTTCCCCAACACTGCGTGTAACATAAAAACACTCTAATGTACATAAGTGATAATAATGTTCGCTTAAAAGTGAATAAACATGAATATTTAAATGAAATCATCCAATGTGAAGAGTTTAAGTCCTTTCACTACTTTTGACTTTAAACTTGGTGGTGACTTAACATTTTTACCTGCAATAAAACATGATTTCAACCTCACTGTAAAAGTACACGTTAAATATTTTAAATGTTAAATTATTAAAGATTCATAGATAATAATTAATATAATTTACTTCTATTATTTAGAACCTAATTAAATGTTATTCTTGATCAATTTTTTACAGTTTTTTTCTGTATATTTGAAGGTTTTTACAGTTGACAAATGAACCGATGAATGTTTTCTGTTGCTTTTTTCCTTACAATTCTCGTTAAAAACTCATTAATTTATATTTTTATTTATCAAATATTTTTAACAATGGTGTTAACTTACCTCAGAATTTCTTTTCTGGTGAAATAAGTACAGTCCTATAATACATACAAGAGAAGCATAAAATGCAACAATATATAAAATATATTTTTTTACACAATATTAACCTGATTAAATTGATTAAACATGTTTTAAAATAACGTATTTTTAGATTAAAAATTATGCGTAATTTAAAAAATGTCTAATACAATTTTGTTGCTTTTATTTTAAATTATACAAATGAAATTATGATTATCATGTAAATGATGTAGTTCGTAGAGTCAGTCCGTTACTATTCGGATGAAATTTGTAAAGCCTATGTGTATCTATTCTTGATGATTTTAACCTTTAATTCTGCCTGTTTTCCACAGCAAAATATCTCAAAGTCTTCCTTTTTACAATGTAAAGGCATTTTCTTCATGAGCTGCTGCTAAAATATAATCATGTGAAAGTGATGTGACAGACCTGATATGCATCGAGCTGTTGAGATGTGAAGATGGTCTGTTTGTTGCCCATGTTCCCAGTGCCATGGCAAAGTCTCGGTCAACTCCAGCCGTGTGCCAGTGGATGCTTCAGATATGAAATACTGGCACACAGTGAGACAACAGTACAGAGACATGAAGATCAGGTGTCGGCCTCCGTCAACCTTTAGTTCTCTGTTATAATGGCAGCATTTCATCATTTTACTGGCATGAATGAGCGGCTCTGGTGATGTGAATACAGCCTGTCGATCAGAGGGAGAGAGAGAGGGTACAGATGGAGACTGAGGAGGTGAGAGCGTCAGATTACTCATGTCTTCATGTGATGATGTGATGCTCATTATATACTAAAGGTTTAACTCAACACAGTCTTTATTTTGAGGATGTGTAGATTTGTACTGTGTCAATGAATAGTTCATGTTTCACTCTAAAAACAAAATGATAAAATAAACAAGTTTGATGAAACTTGTTATGAGGATTTTTTGCATGATGATACAGACGGTGCTCTTTCATAGCTCATGAGATTTTTGAATTTCACGGTTGTGTTTCGTGTACATCTCAACTTTGTCTCAGATGTGTCTCCTGAATTTGCTAAAGAGAATTAGAAAGAGAATTGTTGAAATACATGAAGAGTATTATGGGTTGAGGTCAAATAATCTGGATTTGACTGAATTTGATAAGAAATGTTAAAGTTCATCTTCAATAATATTGACTTTTGATCGCAAACTCGACAATTCTGAGCTCCATTTGACACATTGTTGACATCTCTTCTCAAACTCTAATGACAGACACATTTGTCAGATTTCTTTTCCTCAGAAGAAATATCTGAGACGCAGGTGAGAGTTCTTTCATTTGTTCTCTTTTGAATCTTGTTGATGTCTAGGAGAAATAATTGAGAGATCTCATCTGGGATTTTTCTTTCTTTTGGGCTGTAATGTGTTACATTGTAAAAAGTGATGTGTTGTCTCAACAACCATATGTATCATTTTAAGTAGCTTCAACTTAAAAATAAACAAATTTATAAAATTTCTAGTTTAACATAAAATCCTTTGTTCATGCAACACAAAAATATAAATTACAAGAAAAGCTCAAAAGTATGCATAAAGTGTATGGAAAAATTTGAGTTGTGCAAACGACAGTTAAAATTAAGTAAACCTAACAATACATTTCCCGTGCAATGAACTTTATATTATCAGTGCAAATTCTGTGAGAAATACCCATAAGCCTTTGTGCCTGAAAGTTTGATTATTCATGCTTTTTTTTTAAAAAGCACTTTTTGGGCATTCACATAGATGTTAGTAAGATGTATGACGAAATTTAAGATGTCTTTAGTATTATTGATGTTGTTTTGCAGTGAATAATCGTTTTCTTTGAAGGTACCCTTCAGGTGATTCGTGTTTGCATTGGTAAGCCATCATATTTCTTACCACAATGACATCAGAAATGCAGTATGTGGTGTGCTTCTGTGGAGAATCATTCAATGACTGACATCAAATCAGTCATAAATCATTTCAAAACTACTTGTTATAATAATATACTTCACTATGCTATATGAATGTTAAGGTAAATAAATGAAATATTTAAGCACAGCCCACATGAGCACTGTAAGTTGATTGAACTCGTGCTACATAATTTTTTAAGTTTTAAGTTCAAGGTCCCATTTTTCTGATTAGATTCTGTAGATTCAGGCTCTTCACATCATGGCCTCAGATGTTGTATTTTGAGCACAGATGTCGTGAAAATGCCTTCAGGTTCAAGTGTATTGTGTGTTAATGTCAACAAAAGCTTTGCAATTATGTTATTAAATATGCAAGCTTCATGCTTTGTCTCATTATTGTGAGTTGAATTGGTTGGCAGAGACGACTCATGGTATCAGTTGATCCTGTACCCTGCATCTGTTCTCTCTCTCTCTCTCTCTCTCTCTCTCTACTTTTAACTTTCTCTCTCAGCCATGATGTCAGCATGGCTCTAGTTGTCATCTGTTGCCTTTGCTGGAACAAATTCCTATTTGAACTTAATGAGAATTATTTGTAGCGGTTCAAAAAAGACTAGAAAAAGGTAAGAAACTGACCTTTAAAAAATCTTTGACTGGAACCAACATTTTTCTATAACTGTGAAGATCCTTTTTTAGCACATTTATCAGTGTGAGGTAATATGGGTAAAAGAATAAGTATGCTTCAAGTTCATTTTATTATTCATTGAAGAAGAGCTTAATGACTTTTATGCACGCTTTGAGAGAGACAATAAGGAACCCGCCACCAGGCTCACACCTTCCACTGACCACCCAATCATCACAGTAAATTCCACAGATGTTTTCACTGCACTAAGCCGGATAAACGCGCGCAAGGCTGCTGGCCCTGATGGCATCCCTGGTCGCGTACTCAGGGCATGTGCGGAGCAGCTCGCTGGGGTCTTCACGGACATCTTCAACCTGTCCCTCGCCCAAGCAGTGGTTCCAGCATGTTTCAAATCCACCTCCATTGTGCCCATTCCAAAATATTCCAGCCCGACATGCCTGAACGACTACCGCCCTGTAGCACTCACACCCATTGTTATGAAGTGCTTCGAGCGGCTGGTCCTGTCACACCTAAAAGACTCTCTACCATCCACACTGGACCCATACCAATTTGCCTACCGTAGCAATAGGAGCACCGATGATGCAGTGTCCATGGCGCTGCACTCCGTGCTCAAACATCTGGACAATAAGGACACTTATGCACGCATGCTGTTTGTAGACTTCAGCTCTGCATTCAATACTGTAATCCCTTCCAAGCTAATCATCAAACTTGGAAACCTAGGCATGAACAATTCAACCTGCAACTGGATTATGGATTTCCTGACGAACAGGCCTCAGCTTGTTAGGTTAGGCAACATCTGCTCCACCACAACCACCCTCAACACTGGTGTACCTCAGGGCTGCGTACTGAGCCCCTTTCTCTACTCCCTTTTCACACTCGACTGCAGGCCTGTGAATGGATCTAACTCCTTCATCAAGTTTGCAGACGATACAACAGTGATTGGTCTCATCAGCAACAACGATGAGACTGCTTACAGGGAGGAAGTACGGCACCTGGCCACATGGTGCTCAAACAACAACCTGCTCCTTAACACCTCCAAGACAAAGGAGATCATCGTGGACTTCAGGAAGGCGAAAGGAGGCACACATGACCCCATCCACATTAACGGGACGGCTGTTGATCGTGTTCCCAGTTTTAAGTTCCTGGGGACCCACATTTCGGAGGACCTGTCCTGGACCACCAACACCTCATGCCTGGTCAAGAAGGCTCACCAGCGTCTCTTCTTTCTGAGGACACTGAAGAAGAACCAACTGTCTTCAACTATCCTGGTGAACTTCTATCGCTGCACGATAGAGAGCATCCTGACCAACTGTGTCACAGTCTGGTACGGGAACTGTTCTGTTGCTGAGCGCAAGGCACTGCAGCGGGTGGTGAAAACAGCCCAGCGCATCACAGGAACTACACTCCCTTCCATTGAGGACATCCAGAAGAAACGCTGTCTGCGTCGAGCTCGCAGCATTCTCAAGGACTCCTCTCACCCCGCTCATAGACTGTTTACTCTCCTGCCTTCCGGTAGGCGCTTCAGGTGCCTCCGGACAAGAACCAGCAGACTAGGAAACAGCTTTTTTTCCAGAGCTGTTTCATTATTGAACTCTGCCCCCCACTGACTTCACTACCTCTCATAACTTTAAATTATGCTGCTATTACAATGTTAACATTGCACTACAGGGCTGCCATGCACGACTGAACTGTACACACCAGTGCTTCATGTATCTGCTCTACCGGACTGTTTACACACACACAGCATCATTTGCACTCTATACTGCTCACTTGCACACCAGGAATATTACACTGAATGCTCATTAGCACGAATGGACTACTTTCATAACTGCACTAACTCACCTACTGCACTGTAACTTCAATAACTGCACTAACTCACCTACTGCACTGTAACTCATCTATTGCATTATTGCATCTATCGCATTACTAACTGCATCTTCTCATTTATTGCACTATAGCTTCAATAACTGCACTAACTCATCTACTGCACTGTAACTGTATATCTGCATCTACTCATGTATTGCACCGTACCTTTAATAACCACATTAACTCATCTACTGCACTGTAACTTTAATAGCTAATGTCTGTAACTAATGCACACTCAGGTCACTTGCACTATTGTATAGTCTATATTGTTATCTGTTCATAACCTCCTGTACATTAATGTTCACAGTATATAGCCTTCTGTATATATTGTCATAGTACATTCCTTCTGTAAAGTATTTTCATAGTACATGCCCATTGTATAGTAATTTCCTAATATTGTATCTGTATTTATTCACACTGTATATCTGCACTTGCTAATTGCACTTCTGGTTAGACCTAAACTACATTTCGTTACCCTGTACTTGTATATGTGTAATGACAATAAAGTTGAATCTAATCTAAAATAATGTTGAATCAACATTATAATTATTTAACTCTTTCCATAATTATGTCTTATCAATAATGTATTTAATTAATCTATTATTATTATTGGTTATTCATTTTTATTTTATTTATTTATTCATTTTTATTATTATTTTATTTATAGCCATAATTTCTTTCATAATTTTAAATTCTACAAGTGTATTTATGATCATAAAAGTCATGTTGCACAGTCAATCCATTAATATAAAAAAATGCATACTACATACTTTAAAAGTAAAATTTCTGAACCAACTCTGTGCAAATATGTTTTTATGGAAGTAAGAAATAAAGAACCAACTCAAATCAATTTTTTGTAAGAATTTATTTAGACTTTATAATAGTTGACAACATGCAATATACACATTTAATTTTCATACAAAACAACTTATCAACTCAAGCTCCTCTATATATTAAATTTGATCTATTTACACATATTTACAGTTTAGCAAAAACACCCAACGGCGTCACCTGGGAGAGTCCTGCCACAATAATCTAGTCTGTATTTTGTCCAATCCCGTGGTTCGTTCAAACCGTTCCGAGATCAATATATCAATGACACCCGCAGCTACCTGCCACCATATCATCATACTGCTTCAAAACCACATTCTCATCATCATCAAAATACAGCAGATTAATGCTGAAGAGTTTGTCTGGAACACAGCACGGCGTCTCAATGCCTTTGGTCAGTTTAAGGGCATTGATGATGGACTGCACCGTAGCGTGGTTTGTCGGCCTCATGTTTTGTCCCAGGGGGAACGGGCAGGAACCTTTGCAGTGGTAGGCGTTGTAACCACGTGGTGACACAATCCAGCCGGACCAGCCGATCTCCTCAAAGTCCACGTAAAGAGGCAGACGTTGGCATGGCATCTCTCCACCATCATCGTAGTCTGTGGAGCGAGCGATGCGGCGGCCCGCTGATGGCCGAGAGGGGCTGGGAAACGGAAGACTGGACACAGCGGCAGATTCATCTGAGCCTGAAGAGAAAACAGTTTACTTTAGAATGACAATCTAAAGTAAGTCCATAATATATCTGTATATCTTTGGAAAGAGCTTAATGGAGGAGTTTGGATATAACAGATTTTGTTTTATGATAAGTGTGAATATTGTGATTAATAAAATCTCACCTGTACCTTTAAGAGAGCCCTCCTGAGATGTGGCCCGTCTGCCATCGTCGGTAAAGAGAACCAGCATGGGCTGCTTGCTGTGATGGTGATCACGGCCCGATGCAAACCGCACGGTCTTCAGATCCATTTGAATCCCCGCGAGGCTTCTCACCGTCACCAAAAGACCAAGATTACTGCCCTCGTCTGACATCCAAGACCTTACCTGAAGAAATAAACATCATGTTACTAAAGAAAAATGAACAGAAACAATGTATGCCGAAAACAAAACATCTTATCTTGTTTCCTCACAAGCAAGTCTGTTATCTTATCAAGTTTTCATATGATAAAAGTAATTCAGATTTTCACCCTTTATCTGTTAAACATGAGCACATCCGTTGAAGCTTCACAGATACTTACAGCTTGCGTGATGGTAAAAACCTCCCAGCCACTGGAGTGAATGGGAACTAGTCTGGACGACAGCAGCTTCTTCCCTTGAGAAACATTCATTTTGCTACTATCCAGAATCTGATAGACATTGACCTGCAGAAGAGAAACCATCTCATGAACAACTGGAAGAATCTTATAATCCTTTACTTTTTAGTGGGTCAGTATGACGTACCTGACAGAAGTGATGTCTGTTGAAGGTTAGCGATGCTTGAGGCCTGAGCTTGAACAGATGAAGTTCAGCTGTGAGGATCTTTTCACTCTTTGCCACCGTGGAGAGGTTGAAGCGAAACTCAACCTGATCGCTGTGCACTAAACAGAGATGGTGACATTAGACTGGACAAAAATATACAATTGAAAGAATTGGATGATAACACTGCCGTTGCATTCGAATAAAGACCAACTATTGCGCAGACACAATCACTTTACGCACGGAGGTGAGTTTTTACACACGGCTTTAAAATCTTACATACACGTGAGATGTACATACAAATGTGTTTTTGTCACGATATAACCTAAACCCTGTCTCTTTTACGTTATTCTACGAGCAGATGTAAAGAAAAGATGACTCGTATCTTACATTTATCGAAGAAACTGCGGACCGTGTTTCCCTCCAGCAGCGACGGGTCTTTGGTGACGCCATCCACATCAGCGATGGTGTTGTACAGGTCCAGCATGTATTGTGGAGGCTGTTTGTGTCCCCGAGCCAGAGCCGCAGGAGGATCTTCCATTCCAAACACTTCCAGAAGCCTCTTTATTGCCTCCGAACGCACTTCTTCAGACTCGTTTTCCTCGCCAAAGCGGTTTTCCAAGTAATTCAGAGACGGTCTGCCTATGGTTAAACCCACAAGGGACATGCAGATCACCACAGGCAACATGTTTACCGGTGCTGCGAATGCGCAAATCCTCAGAGATGTCCTTGGGAAGCGGAAGTTGGACTGACTGAACCAGCTCCAGATTGGCACCGGTTTATATGATGTTGCCAAGGTCTTTGTCTAAAGCCGTCGGTCAACAGCCATAAAGAGCCGCTATTTAGTCGCAAATGTAAATCAACAATCAATGAATGTAAAGCAAATCTAATTGGAGCTGTTAACAAGGTGCGAACTGGAGCAGTGCTCTTCTGGGAGGAAATTACTGTTTCTCAACTGTGCAGCGGTATTGCTTTATAAAACGAGCCTTACTTATTTCAATAAAAATAAGAAAGTTAGCCAAAAATGGTTAAACTACGCTGTTGTTATAGTGCGTGATGGTCATATAAACGGGACGAAGCGCGTTTGGAGAGTCCGAGATCATCTTTTACGCACTGTTTGCGCACCGCAGGTGGTTAACTTCCTTCAAAATGGATCCATTAATTGAAACAAACGAGGATAATCTGATAGAGGAACAACAATTATTTCGACAAAGGTTCATGCATGTGCCCTGTGTTTTCATGGTAATGGCAAACACACCTGCTCAAACAGGATTTGCGCCCGAGCACATAAAAATGAGCTCATTGGCTTGAAAATCAAGCATTGACACGTATGTTAATGAAAGAATTAATGGATATTTGCATGAAAACGGCGCTCGTTCCTCGGTAAGTCTGAATCAAAAGACAGTTAATGTAAGTGTGAGGGATTCTGTTGGGTGCTTTGGATTTGTTTCATTTTTACTCTGATGTGTTTGTTTTCATTAGTGGCTCATTACAGCGCATTTTCATTTCCAGGTCCGTCTGGCACTCTGGAGGTTTCTCAATACTAATGGAGCTTAATGGCTTGAGCTCTCCTTATATTATACAAAAGATTTTTGTTTTCTTTCAGTTGTTAATGTAGGTTTTTGCAATGCCTAAAATGACTTGTTAAACAATCTGACTATATAGTCATATAACATAAATGTCAGTCTTCCACAAATGTGATCTTTCAGTCTTTAAATCCATGTAGGTGGTCACAAGCAGGTTAAAGCATTACTACATTTTATGATTCTATATCTTCAAAGGCTCAGATGAGCTTTCGCAAATACTGTCCATGTTCTGGATGTTGTCACTCACACACTCGTCACAAGTCACACACAATTGCAAAATGTTGCATTTTGAGGCGTGCATGTGGGGTCCGTAAAACATCACATGAAAGACTTCATACATTGTATATTTTCGTCAATTGTTAAGACAAGGAGCAACTATATAATAAAAGTATTTTTAAACAAAATGTTGACCTGTTTTTTTAAGCATTCAGGTTGGGGCAAGTGTCACCTTTTATTAATAGTTTAAGTTTATAAATTTGATTTTAATTTTAAACAACTGGCCAATTGCAATATCAAAAGAAAAAGTCTATTTATCTAGCTTTGAATTTTGATAACTGTTATAATGCTTATTGTTTGCTCTAAACGTAAATCAGTCAGTCTATCTCTATCGGTCTGTCTGTCTGACAATAATAATGTTTTATTCAGGATTACTGTATTCTGTCGTCCACTTTGCATATACGACACCTCTTTGTCATTTGCATAGCTTGCTAATGTCTAAATTCTAGGTTGATTTGTAATGTGATTAAAACCTCTGACATGGTTTCCATGTGTAACATTCTTTATGAATGTCATCACAAAATCCTTTAATCCAAAGAGTGAAGACCGCAATCTACTTTTAAGTGTTGACATAGATTTTATTTACAAATATTTTTTTACATAATATACATATATTACAGATGTGATGTTTGTCATCGGTGAACTGCATACCTGTAGCACGCCTTTAAAATATCCTTAACTCATTCGCACCTCCCATAAGACCTTGACATTAGCGCCATGCAACATTGTGGAAAAATCATTCAATTCTGAATCCAGAGGTGGAGACTGCGTTTAAGATTGACACAGACAGGAGGTGATGGCCAGGACTGTGCGGATTTGACCATGTTGACTGAGGAAAGTGTGACTCTCGTAGTCTTGTGGAACACAAGCGTTTACTCGACCTTCAGCCCGAAGCAAACACTCCCCTGCATGAGATGCACTTCTGCAACAACAACAAAAACCGAGTAAGTGACACATTCACAAAACACAGATTGCACACACAATATATAAAGCTACATTTATTTAATCAATTGTATTGGGGTATGTGTGTTCCGTGGGGTTATTTTATTCAATATTTAAAGATGCACCAAGTCTCCATGTCACTTTAATAATTTACAGCTAAAGAAACGAAAAGTACTTATGGTTTTATGTGTGTAGTAGTATTTCGGTTTAGGTGTCTTGCCAACGTTGCCTTTGGTCTGCTTATTGGTATGTAGAAGACTCAAAAATTCAATAATAATACGAATCTAACTATATAGACACTGTTGGATTAGAACAAAAGTTGAACCGACTTGAGCACTACAGTGAAACATACTGGTATAACCCAAGAGACCACAAAAAAACAATGTTATTCAATTAAATAAACTAACTTAACTTAAATGCAAAATGTTCTGAATCAATCTTTTGTATAAAGCTCTATGTAAGTAAATAAGAACATTTCACCAAAAACATCTATGCAAAAATATATTATAAAGCTGTAGTGTACATTTCAAAAAGTAAAAAAGAAACATTACAATCATCGTAAATAAAGTTTTCATGTTTAATGTTTTAGTTTTTTTGTCCCGTATACTGAAAGTTTAATTTTTAACTATATCTGTTTTAAATATTTTATTTTCTGTCAAATACATTTCTCAATAGTGAAAACAACAACTGTGTTATAATATACAATAGCATTATTTTGCACATGCAATTGAGTTATTTTCTCTATTCCATGACTTTTAACAGCTATTTACAATACTGTGCAAATGTTAGTATTTTTACCCCCCAACCCAAAAAAGTATTTAAGCCAGTTATTTACATCTTTTGATGTCGTGTTTGCAGTAAATATAAGGGCCGTTGAAAAACAGAATTAAGACACTCGATCTCGCCGCCATGTGGTCACTTGGTTCACGGAGCGCTCAATAGTTCCAAACAAATCCGTGCTGTCGACCTATTTAAATGGATTTTAGCAGGACAGACAACAACAACTATATTTGCACATTGAGTAGACTGAACACTACGTTGACTACATTTATAGCCGCATTTTGTCTGGGGAGTAATATGAATATAAGATCTCTAGCCCTATTCGGATTGCCATTGTTTCTCATAAGGTCATCTGTAAAAATAAATCTGAACGGTTCCTTGATGATAAAACTCATTCATTCGGACAAACATACATGTAAATTCACAGTGGAGGTGTGAGTTTGAAATCCTGTGAACATGGAAGATGTGCTTCTCACTTGATCAGTCACATGACAATTTGCACATATTTAATAATTATAATGGAATAAAATGTTTTTCTTGTCTTCTTATTGTTCCTATCATCTCCCTCTCTGTGTAGTAAAGCAGTGATCCTGATCTAGCGGTCAAGTTAGCTAGAACTTATGTGAGCTTGTGAGGTGTGTGTGCATATGTTGTGTGGACAGAGTCTTAAAGGGGTACTTCACCCAAAAATTCTTTCATCATTTACTCACCTTCGAGTTCTGTATGAATTTCTTTGTTTTAAATAACACAGAGAAAGATATTTGGAAGAATGCTTATAACCAAAAAAATCTCGACCCCCATTGACTCCCATAGTAGGAAAAATTACTTTATCACTTTTTTGTTGTTGTTCTGTTGAACACAAAAGAGAACATTAAGCAGAATGTAGGAAAGCAAATAGTTCTGGGGCACCTTTAACTACTACTGTAATTTTCCCTACTATGGTAGTCAATGGGGGGAAAAATCTGTCTGGTTATAAGCATTCATCCATTTACATTTAGTGATTTAGCAGACGCTTTTATCCAAGGGGACTTACAAATGTGGTCAACAACGGAAGCAATTGGAACAACATAAGGACAACAAAAAGCAAAATGCAATAAAACTGGTCTCATATAGCCTACCACAGTATTCTTCCAAAATATTTTCTCAGATTTGGAACAACTCGAAGGTGAGTAAATGATGACAGAAATGTCATTTTTGGGTGAAGTATCACTTTAAGCGTTGAAGCAAAGTATGTTGTGTTTTAGTGCGCTCTATAAAAGGCGTGTGTGTTTGTTTGTTTGATTGATTTTGTGTTTGCTTAGCTGTGTGTAGGCTTGGATGTTTCGTTGTGTACCTGAGAAGGCAGCAACTCCCCGCGGTGCAGCTTCCCAAACATCTGCCCACATCTATTTCCTGTAGGAACATTAGCAACACAAGAGAAAGAGGCCATCAGTTCACCACCTGCTGTTACTGCGGGACACCCGTTTAACATGCTAAGTGCTTTGATTTGACACCTGCAGGGACCATTTGTGACTTCCTCGCACCTTCTGCCAGCGCTGCGACAGACACCACACACGTCTTCAATAAGCAAGATGCCAGCTTTATTAATTTATTTCGCTGTGTGAAGACGGCCTAATCGTATTATGCAAGAACTGAATAAGTACGGAAATACTTGCACATGTCAAACTCTTGAAAGCTAAAGTATAATGATGTTTACAGCAATTTAAAAAACTAACTTTTATAGTAACAACCAATGAGATAAAGCAGCTGTTCAATGTTAAACATCTTATGACAAACGCATAGTTCGCACATGTCATTGGATCAGAATGTGGATTGGATGTGAGGAGGGAAGTGAATCGTTGTGATTCTCTTTGTGTTCAGCTAATGGGGGAAATGAGTGATTTCCTCTAACCAGCAGCCGTTATTGGTGTGACATTTTCCTGCATTGGAGGACTTACAATCCCCTCCAAAAAGGGAATTGAATCTTTATAACACAAATGTAAAATCAGCAAGAATGTCGTCTTCGATTTTGTCATACAAAAAGGGATTCCATTTGAAAATCAAACAGTGTATGTGAAATGGTCATTTGTGTTGGTTTACTCACCCTGAGACTTTCCACTTTGACTCCGTCATCGCTGTACGTAGTCTCGTAGTGATACTCAACATATGGGATTCTGTAGCAGCCCTCCATCAGTTTACATTGAGCTACAGTCTGAATCAATTCCACTTTGTTTGGAGTTTCAATGAGGGTGGAATCAAACTTTGTGGGAACGCATGAAAATCCCTCTGAGAAATAAAACAGGTGTACAGGTATGATGGGGATCATTTATTCATCGCAACGATTATTTAAAAAAACTGTGATCTTCATTATCATTCCTTAATTTGTCATCATTTATTATTTATCTTTCAAATTGTGTCCAGAATAATGTTATAAAGCTAAATATATTCTTATTTATTACACACTTTGAAATTCTAACACTAAACTGGTGTTACTAAATGTTCTCCCGATTGTTTCGTTTTTTTGTCCACATTTACATTTTCAACTACAAACTAAACTAAAGCGTTCAACTACCTTTTTGGGGTCACTGTACATAAAGATAAAAGATTTAGTTTGTTGATTTTTTCTCCACGTTCTTACCTGGTGCCCCTTTCACTCCCACACACTTGCCAGCGTCTATAACAGTCTCATATGGCGTCTCGGAGTAGTATGTTTTTAATGCCGGTGCTCGTACGCACTGAATCATTCTGGCTTCACAGTGGCAGTCCTGAATGATCTCGACCTCACGCAGACCTTCATATAGCATCAGTCTGTCCACACGGACACCGGCAGGCTCACAGGTGGAGCTCAGACCACAGGACAGGTCTGCTGCCCCTGAGAATGATGATGATGGCTCCAGCCGTCTCATCTATGATAGTGAGAGAAAGAGATGATCTATGCTTTTAATATATCAATATGACCCTTCATTGTAAATGCAAGTAAAAAAAGACAACCAAATATAGGACTGCCTTCATAATGAACATAGTAAAATAGTAATAAAACAAAAGAGCTTCATGAAATTGAACACGTTATTTATTTTGACATATGAGATATGTCTCCCTCGTGTGGTCAGCTGTGGAATCGCTTTACCTTCTTGTTCCTTAGGTAATCCAGCATTGAGGAAAATCTGGAGGCCCGAAGATTCGTGTCAAATGATACTGACTGACCACAATGCGATTTACACACGCCAACATCCACATTCACAGGACTGCCTGAAATATCTGTGACGTTACAGGAAAGGTTTAGTCATACAATTAAAACAAACAAACAATCAGGTTTCCTTGAAAAACATTATCACAGGAAGTTATTATTTACAAAGCAGAGAAATCTACTTTTTAATAAAACCATTGTGATGGTAATCATTACTGCTTAATTTAGCAGCATCACAAACATGATTTACATTCAGAAACTTGTACGGTGATCCAATAGTTATTGATTACGTTAGAATGTAACATTTGTCAAATACCAAATTGTTCCTTGGTGACTCTCAGTGTTGTGGTTGCAATAGTTATATTATTAACATTGTTGTAACACTGAGTGTCTGTTTTTATTGGACAAAATATTAAAGCCTCTCTCATTTGTTAGTCTCGCTTGATTACAGCGTCTGCTCAATTAATAAAGGAATCACAATTTAAAAAAAATTTTTTTGTTGTGCAATCCAAGTTATATCATCAAACTGCAGTTGGGCTGTTTTGAATAATTACATCTAACTAACACAATAGAATACAATAAAAACATATCACATGCGCGGCCGATAGAGGGCGACCGAATCACCTCTGCCGACGTAGATCACGTGACTCTGGCGCCTGCAGCACGCGCGCTCTGTGAACAGGTTTCTGTCTACAGCAGCTGAATCTAAACCAAACACAAAATACGCATAAAATCAACCATTTTTTATAGTAAAAGTGTAACATCCATGTTGTATGATCAAAGTTAGTGTTTTTTTGTCTTTTATTTGTAGTAGTATTTGTGTTCATTTTCTTAAAGGGGCAGTTCACCCCAAAAAGAAAAATTCTGTCAACATTTACCCCAAATCTGTATACGTTTTTTTTCTGATGAACACAGAGAAATATATTTGGAGGAATGCTTGTAACCAAACAGTTCTTGGACCCCATTGACTAAAAATAGGATGGCAGTCAAAAGTGCCCCAGAACTGTTGCTTTTCTACATTCTTCAAAATATCTTTCAAAGAAATGTATACAGATTTGAAACAGCTTGAGGGTGAGTAAATTAATAGATGGCACTATACTCGCAGTACTGAATATACACCATTTAAAGGTATTACCATTGAATCATGGATCTCCATCCAACCCACAAATAAAATAATAAATCGTAAATAGCCCAGACAACAAAGAAAATGTATTTCATGTTGAGTAAGCAATTATCTTTGCTATCTGGTTATGCATATAATATGATATCCCACGTGATGAGAGCCGCAAGGCTCGATGTGTCACCTGTGGTGGGAACATGCAATTTTTCAAGTTTTAACTATAACCAATTAGAAGTCAACCCTCTCTCTCTGTGAAACCAAAATGCATCAGTCAGATTTCCAATGACACTCACATAGTGAGTTAAAACCACTCAAGTACATGATGTTTACGCAGATCATAAGGAAATAATCAACCATCAATACTCACAGGTCTGATGGACGGCGCCGAGCAGAAGAAACAGTGGCAGTAAATCCATAGTAATGTTATCCAGTGTCTCTCTCTCACATACACACACCTCTTCACTTTGTGCTGTGACTTCTGCTGTGTCTCAGGGTTTTTATACGGACCTCCTCTTCAGGTTAAATGCTGCCGCTTGGTGTCAAATGAATGGGAGAGAACTAATCAAATTTCCATCACTCTAATGCCTGCTGTTAGGTGACGTGAACATCAAAGGGAACATCTTGTGTTTGACGGTGAGATCCGTGCCCATCCTTTCACTAATTAAGTACTTAAAGGACTTTGAGCTAGTAAGCAGCACTCGTTCAAAGGTATTAATCATCTTTTATCTCAGGGGGGAAGGTGTTTAGCACCTCCGCTTAAAACAAAGCGGCTCAAAGCACATAAACGTGCCCGGCGTGGGAGCCCAGCCCCCTGGAGAGAGCAGCCGACCCTTTGTGTTTATTCAACGTCACGACAAATGGTGCCTTTAAATGTGGAAGACAGAAGCTCTTCTCTCTTTCACTCAGAATGATCACGATTACTGAAGATAATATGAAGACATTTTTTTGTTGACGTCTTACTGTCGAGAATATAAGTTTCTATGTTTTAATGTCATCTCCGTCCAGAGCCATTTTCACCTCGCTCATTATAATCACAAACACACATGATGACTGTGATATCGTCACTATTTAATCCGGTAATCTGCTCAAGCAATTGTCTAACATCAATCACGGTTATGTATTTCTCGATAGAAGTATAAAAGCGTTGTTTCTGAAAGCGTTGTGTGTTGATTTGTTCCAATGGAATAAGGGATCCATTTATCCATGATAAAAGCCTTCTGAGAGTCTGGGGCCCTTCTCCACATGAAGCATGTGAATTCAGCAAACATTTTAAAGAGCAAAATAATAAGAACAGAAAAGATGGAGGGAATGAAAGAACATTTCAGAGGCCCATCGTTCACCTCAGAGATAAAAGAATGAAATGAAAGAATGTTAATTCCAATGAAAATTGTAAATAGTAAAGGGATTTTAAAACCATACATATTACCATTTATGGGAGTTCACCCAAAAATAATGAATTTCTGTCATCATTTACTCACCCTTACATTGTTCCAAATCTGTTAACATTATTTTGTTCTGCTAAACACAAAGGAAGATATTTGTAAGACTGTGAGTAACCAATCAGATCTCATCGTCCATGACTCCCATAGTATTTATTTTCCCTACTTTTGCAGTAAAAGGTGGATGAGGTCTGTTTGGTTATTGACATTCTTTCAAATATCTTTCTTTGTGTTCAACAGAAAAAATACATTTATTCAGATTTGGAACAATCTGAGGGTGAGTAATTGATGACAACATTTTTGGGTGAACTATCCCTTTAAACTGTGTTCTGGTAAAATGTTAAATATGTTTGATATGTGAAAAGTCAATCAACAGACTTTTCAAATATCTATGCGATTTTGCACACCACAGCTGCGGTGTTCAAAGATCAAGCCCAAAAGTGTCCTTCTGATAATAATAAATAAGGTGGCATACAATGTTAGTTCTGATTAGATTCATATTAAAAATGTTAAAGTGCTCTTTGAAACATATTTAAACAAACAAATAAAAAATGTTATTTTGTTATAGTCTGTGCTGGTTTCACACAAACCTCGAGTATAATGTATAAACCCTTTGAATAAGATTCTGATATGAGGGAAATGCTGAAATAAAACACATCTACCTTCTGTGACTCCATTAGTGTCAACAGAAAGACATAGAGACAGTGCGAGACCTCCTGCTTTCTGTGATGTCACATGTCTGGTCCTGATGCAGAATTATCCTATGTTTATCATTCAGCCTGAGGAGCACAAAAACAAATATTACTATTACCCAATAACAAGAAAAACAGGTGATGATGTCCAACTTTGGAAAACGGATGTATTTATTTTTACTCAAATATTTTAATAAAGATGTATGAAAACTGTGTATGGGTGTTGTGAAGTCTTGCTTGAGTGTAAACTGAAGCTCAACTTTGAGAAACATTCAAACATGTTTGGCCAAAAATGTCACATGTCAACAAATGAGCGAAATTTACAGACCTAGCTAATATCGTTGGGAATAACCCACGGTAAACTCAATTAATCAAACATAGTAACGTAAAAAAAGTAACGTAAGCTTATTTTGATGAAAAAGTTCTACTCACTTAAATATTTTAAGTTCCTGAAACATATTTTGACATTTGAGTAAAGTATAATGATTATTTTTGATTAACTTGAAGTTATAAAGTAAAACTGAAAAAAACAATTTTTGATTTAAATTAAAAAGGTTAATTTAACACAATTGGTTGTGAAAGATTTCCAATTCCAAAATGCTTTGCTTTTGCTTTTCAGTTTTGTGGTCACCATTGCTTAGAAGAGTGGTGCATGTGCTACGGTTGATGGAGGCTATATGTATCCTTCCTGTAACATTTGTTATGTCACCAGTAAGCAATGACTGTGCTTATGCAAGATCTGAGGTCAGTTTATCTTGCTCATTTTGGTGCATAAATCAAGGAATTTGAGCATATTAAGACTAAGAAATGTGTAAATTAAAGAAACTGGGAAAATTGAGTATGCTTAACTTAAAATACATCTTTGTGTACTTCTTTTTAAAATTCTGCCTACTTCATGTCCTGAGAATGATGAATGAAATATTTAAGTCACACATACTAAGATTTATAAAGAACTTTAATTTAACAGTAATCAAATGTGAAAGTTCTGCTTATTTAAACCAAGAACCTCTAAAACGTAAAAGATTTGAGACAATGAGCTGCCTTAATTTTTTGAGGATTGGCAATTTATCCGCGTTTACAGAGTAGCATCATGGCTTTCTTTGAGAAATGTGGAATTTTGCAAATGATAGTGCTCATGTACAATCAATAATACAATATTGTAAAGCGATACAAACTAAATCCATGTTCCAGATACAAAGTACACGTGCTTTTGAGCGGCTATAATCTGATGGCTGTGTTATCTGTGGCAGACAGTAGAGGCCAGGTGTGAGTCAGCCGTCTGGAGGTCAGTAATCTGTGTGCTGCTGGATTACACAAACACAGTCCATCAAACCGGACAGCTCGGGTGTGACTGAACAGGTGTGTGACAGGGAAACGCTGCTGTATCACACAACACCAAGAACTTCACTCAAAACATTATTATTGCCTCCCAAAGAGTTTAAGACGCCCTTAACTCTACATGTGCAGTTTAAGTGATCTGAAGAGACACACTCCACTGGACATATCTGACATCCTGAGGACAAACTGGAAGACAGAAGAGGATGCTTTTAAGTATGAATCCTGCCGTTCTGCCAATAATAACCCACAAGGATGGAAGAGGTCATGTTCTCTGTGAGTATGGAAGTACACTTTTGCATTTCAAATGCAATTCAGAATTTTAACTCTGGTGTGGGGTTAGGGTCATAGGGACCCTTTTTTGAATATTTAGCCTACTAAAAATTCAACCTCAGACAGTTAGATTGGTTCAAGAAAAACATGTTTTTCACCTATTTCTTAGATTCGTTATGTACAAAAAGTGAGAAGCACCTTTTTTCATTTATATGTGAAGAGGTTAAGGCCAACTTTACAATTTGTACGGTCTATGATGCTTGTATTTGTAAACATCTGAAAAGTGTTTTTACTTACACACACCATACAAGAGTTAACAGCACTATGAAATGAAACATTTCCCATATAAAAAAGAACAAAAAATCTGATAATGAATGATCTGACGATGCTATCCACAACAATATTCAAGTGTGTTAAGTGTATTTGTCCAAAGAAATTTAAGTAGAACTCTGATATTAATGATAATAAAGAGGACTTCTGAACAAAACTGAGATGTTAAAAAGCCTTCATTTCTCTCTGTACAGGGCAGGTGGCACAGCAGACGATGCCCTCTCGTCATATAGAGGTCTTCTCTCAGTTGGCCCGGCAGAAAGTGAGCAAAACTATCGAGGAGAGAAAGAGAAGCGGCCGTTCACTGGACAGAAAACCTGCAGAGGTCAGCGTGAAGCAGACACCCTTTGAGAAAGCTGTCTATGACCTCGCACACAACCAAAAGCTTGTTGATGACCTCACCTTTGGCAGGCGGATCGGGTTTTACGAACTTCGTGGGGAAATTGGCAGCGGAAACTTCTCTCAGGTCAAACTGGGCATTCATGACCTTACCAAAGGTGAGAAACTTTTGAAAACATTTGACATTACAGTGGCACCAAAAGGTATTTGAACATTAAATATACGTGAACCGCAAACTTAAACATTTTATATTTTTTATTAAAAAATTGCCTTTTTATATTATATCACATAATCATATACTTTAATATTTATGTAATGTAATAACATGTGTTTTTTTAGTCATTTTAAATATCACGTGTACTACTTGTCAAATACTTAGTGTGTCTCCATCAAGACTGGAACAGTACGTCTCGGGGAGTCAGATGTAGGTTAATCCTATTAATTATTTATAATCTCAGTCACGAGACCCCTCCAATTCCTTGATATTTCATAAAAGGAAGTTATCACGTTGTAAATACAAGAATTATATCATGCAAAACTATTTTATGATTAACATATACAAACACAAACTCATTTTCGTGGCCTATCCAAGTAAAAAATATTAAAATGATGAAATCACTCTACAATGACAAATAAAAAATGGTAAAATAATGCGTGCTGTCATGTGGCATGTTAACCATCAAACAGGAAATTACATCACAGAGAGGACAAATGTATCTAGTCCCACCTGACGGTGTGTCAAGGTCTACCAGTATCAATGAATATGAAATTATTTATAAATATATGGATAATTTTAGACATTTTCATGTGCCCCATTCAAATGAATATTTCTCTTTCTTTTTTTCAAGAAAAAGTTGCCATTAAAATACTTGACAAGATGCGTTTGGACCAGCATTCCCAGAAGTTGTTCTCGTCTGAGATATGCTGCATGGAGAGACTGTCCCATCCAAACATTGTGCATCTGTTTGAGGTGGTGGAGACATCTCGCAGGCTTTATCTAGTGATGGAGTACGCCCCCGGAGGAGAGCTGTTCTCCAGGATTGCCACCAGAGGGCGACTGTCTGATATAGAGAGCAAACTAGTTTTCTCACAGATACTGTCTGCTGTTAAACACATGGTGAGTAGATCTGGTTATCATGATCTTTATATTAAATGAAGATTGATTATGGGAATTTGTCTTAATTGACATCCCTTCTAATAATATTAATATAAATATGTACATTTTTTATGTAAATTGTCTTTTAATTTCGGCAAAATAATAAATTTATAAAATAGCAGGCAAATGACACTGAGTCAAAAAGTTTATAGAGGTTTAGGTGTATTGCGTTGTTCTTGTATTCTACACTGTGTTTATTGTACTTTTAGCAGATAGTAGTGTTGTAGTAAAGACCACCTAAACCTAGACCAAGTCATAACCAAGACCAAAGCCGGGCGAAACCGTGTCAAGACCAAGACCAGAGTGTGTTGAGACAAAGACCAAGTCAGAACTACACCAAGACCAAGACAGGGCAAGACAAAGTCTAGATCAAAACCAGACCAGCACTTCTAAAAATTCATCTGAAAAATCCATTTAACCCCAACAGATCAAACTAAAAAAATATATATAATATAAAAAAATTAGAAAATCAATGCAGGTGTGAATCCTATTTTTAGAAGTAAGAAACTTAACTTTAATTACATTTAATTTGAATATTGACTAGTTTATAGAACATTTTTATAGAACATTTTAAAGTCGGCATGAAATAAAAAATGTAAATTCAAATTGATTTACAGTGTTGCATTATTTATTGTAAATGACTTATCCGTACACAACTTTTTTTAAATTAATTTGCACTTGTAATCTTTAATCAAGAACATTAACCTTCTCCCCCCACGAAACAACCTTTCTTCACCTCTCGTCATGAGGAATGGCGAGGGGGGGGTTGCAATGACGGACAGATGTCAAACTGGATTACAAATCTGACTCCATTTTGTTGGTAAAAACCAACTTTTAAAGATCCAATCAATACACGATGAATGAAATCAACTCCGTTTTTTCTCATTTCAGAAGTTGTTTCACTCAGATATATGTCACGATACAGAAGAGAAAACAATCGCTGCTTCCATTTCATGCCGACTTGAAACATGCAGTCTTATACATATTAGTGCTCTCGTGATATTGCTTAATTATAACAGATCTTGTCATTTAAAAAAACAAGATCTCATTACTCGTATTTGTAGGAAACCGTTTTAATTTTGCTGACATTTCTATCACAATCCTATGTTCAAGTTTTACATGCCACCTGAAACATACAGCATGGTATGTTACTATCTAAAATGCTATTTTCTCTTTTCACGCCCTTTAGCACGACAACAACATCATCCACCGGGACCTGAAAGCTGAAAACATCTTCTACACCACCACTTACTGCATCAAAGTGGGTGACTTTGGATTCAGTACTGAATGCCATCCCAGTGACCACCTCACAACATTCTGTGGCTCTCCACCCTACGCCGCCCCAGAGCTCTTTAGAGACAAGAGTTACATTGGGCCGCTGGTGGACATCTGGGCTCTGGGCGTCCTGCTGTACTTCATGACGACAGCAACGTTCCCCTTTAACGGTTCTAGCCTCAGACGACTGAGGTTCTGTATTCTCAGGGGTTCTTACTCCATCCCAGCGTACATCCCAGATGCCTGCCAGCAGGTTATCAAGGGGGCGTTGAGGCTTGTGCCCGCTGACCGTGTATCTCTGGCACAGGTTATGTCTAGCCCTTGGCTGCATGGTATCGAGTACCCAAGGCCTTATACGCCTGCCCTACCAACACCATCACACCTGATCGATTCGTCGAGGACACTCTCTGTGGATGAGCAGTCGGTTAAGAAGGCATTGGAGAAGCTGGGCATTACCGAGGCTCACCTGAGGAACAATGTGGTGTTGGAGTGCCGCAGTCCCTTGACCGGGGTTTACCGCATTCTTCTGCATCGCATTCAAAGGACGAGATCCATAGAGGCAGCTGGATACACGGTGCTCTACCCCGCCAACACCCAACCCATAAGACGCCGCTGGTCACATCCTACAAGCGTTCCAAAGAAACACGACGAGTCAGCTATATGTTCCATCCTATAAACACAACAGACAAATGTTACACTTCAGCCTAAATGAGCTGTTTTAACATGAAATATACTCATATCTAAGTATCAATTTTTTTTATTATACAATTAATGCCCTAAAAATGTAAAATGTTGTATGAATGCTAGTTCTTGAATCTTGGTTCCAAAATCAATCAGGACTTTGACAGTGTACAATCATCTTTAAGCTTTTAGTTGGGATGAAACTTTATTTATGTGCACCTTCTCCAACATGAAAAAACAATACTGTAGCATTCGGCTAGTCACGCACAGTCAGCTTTCGCCGGTTCTGCCCAAGAGGCCATTTGAATGACAGGTAAAGCAACCAATCACGTTTCGTTTTGTGCCGCGTCATGTTTAGAGACGTAGAAATGTCCCCGCAGTAACAGACCGGTGTACATTCACGAACGTCAAAAGCTAACAGCAACAACAATGATTATAAGTGTATACTCTTAAACTTAAAAATAAAGAAATCCTTTGAAATTCAACCATTAAGATGACGTGCTGAAGTGTTTCCAGAAAAGAGTGCCTGTGCATCACACGTTTAGCCAACGGTCCGTGGGCATGACGTTTGAGGCTAGCATTCGGCTAGTGTTTTTCAACCTTATCCAATTAAATATTAACATACTACAGTATTCACAATTTATCGGTATTTAAAGTTCATAGTCATACAGACTACAATAATATAAATTGCCAAAGTGCAAAAAGTTCTATAATATAGCTAAGCTAAAATTTACTAACGACTATATTAAAAACTAAAGAAGGCTTACAACAGTAGTGTTTTTCATGTGGGGATCCGTGTTCATTTATTCAGTTTTTGATATGACATTATATGGGAATTAAACTGCTAGAAACAATATGTTGAAAAGCTTGTAATGTCCTGCGATGTGACTTGTTAGGTTCTGTTTGTTAGCGTTTGTATCACAATATACGTACGTGCAGCTTTTTTCATGTTAACTGAGACACTCTATGAGACGTTTTACCTTAAGCTTCTGAAAATAACTTTGTAAGAAGTGTATTAAAATAATTGATATTTCAAATGGTGAGTGGATGCAGAAATTCAAAGTGTTTGTGATACACAACCGGATAACTTTACATACAGTTGAGACTCCGATGATCCTAAACATGAATAATTAAAAAAGCGATTAAAATGCTGTCTCCCCATAGACATAATTAAAGGTTATGGCGCGTTTTACGCGAAGGTTAGCGCCACATTTCGATACATTTAAACAGAGTGGAAGTCGAACAAAACGCGCTCGCGGCGGAGGGCGGACTCTGCGGGATTAAAGCGGCGCGAAAGCAGCTTTAGTTGCATGCGCAGAGCCAAAGGGAGCGGATTCCAAAACAATCGTTAGGCTGCGTCCAAATACCCCCACTTGCGGTCTCTGCACTTGACTACTTTCATGACGTATTTCCTGTTTTTGGCACTAGTGTTCTAGTGGGCGTGAAGATCCCAAGTGAGCACGTAGTATTTATAACCCGATGGGACACTACACAAGTGCAAACATATAACATTAGTTAATGTGGGGTTCCTAATTATGACATAAGAAGCAGTTTTACAACGAAATTATATGTAATATGCACGGCCGCATTAACAATAGGGCTAGGCGGGGCTAAAGCCCCGGGGCCCGAGCAAGGAGGGGGCCCGTGATTGGCTATGGAGCAGATTGATTACTACTAGCCATCTGATTGCCAAAGCCTTACCACGCCCCCCACAAATTAGCCCTGTTATTTAATAGCGCTTTGCCGTATATTCCATGCATTATCATGGAATCATTCTCATTAATATTATTAACAAAATTGCGCATTCGCGTTATGATTGGTCAGGTCGCATGTCAATCAAACCCCCGTGGGCAGCAGGGCACGGTGAATTGAAACGTCACGTTTGAATTTGATATACCAAATCAAATGCATTTATTTTATATACAACAATTCAGCTTAGGCCTATCAGGCGATGGCTGTCTGCTACTTATTAGAATATAGCCTACGCATCAACCAATCAATCGCCTCCAATCTTCACTTCATTCCAGACTATTATTAAAATTTCCACGCAAAAAACAGTCTTCGTCTTCGACAGCTAAAAATGTCATCTTTAAAAATAAATGTGCGAGTGGGGCTCAAAAAATGATTTTTTAAAAGCTAAACAGCAGAGGAAACATGAGCTGATCAGTAAAATCCCAAAACTATCGGGTTATTTTCCTAAAGCTGATGATCACGGAGTGGTGGATGTTGGAGCTGATGATAAAGACACAGCGTCATCATCGACCCCACCAATTAACTGTTAAGTTTGATTATTAACTTGATGGATGTATGATATTGATTTTTGTGTTTGATCAAACTATTCGCCTAAAGGGCTGGCAGTGGCGATAGTGCTAATGTGTCCGGTAGAAATATGTCAATTGTGATGTAAGTTTATAATTTAAACACGTATTTAAGCATTGTGGTATAGATACAAATTATTTTAAACTGCTCAGGCACAATAAGCAGCAGGAGAGGATTCATTTTGTAAATGCTCGTTTTGATACCATGGTGAACTTGAGACGGTTCTGCACAGCGCACTTGGTCTTAAAGTGACAGAAGCTGCTAATAAAGCTGCTGTCGCCATTGTGTCAATAATGTTAATCAAACATCAGAAAGAAAGTAATTTACTGTCCTTGACTGAATCACTTTAGTAAAATAAATAAGAATGGATGTTGAATTTATATTGAGAGCTATGTATTGAATATTTGATTACTTTATACAATATTATTCAGTGCTTAAGGTTTTTCAAGTAGGTCGATTTCTTATGTGCCTTTGTTCTATTATTATTTGTGATTCTTGTCATCAGTAAGCTTGATATCCATTTCTTAAGCTACTATTATTTTTTGTGATATTGAAAATTATCACAATAATTATGAAATTTTAGTGCCATTAACTTTTGATATGATAAAAATCGTATTAAAATTAATATAACTGGACTGTGAAGTATATTGTTCGATAAAATGACTCCGTATGATGATATAGGCTAACATTTAGCTCATCGCCCACCCCTATATATTCGCTATTAGCAAGAAGACATGTTGACAGGTTAGTGTTAATCTAACAGCATGTGTAAAAATGTGTTTCATGCTTATCCTAACCAGATCACCAGAAACATGAAACATCGACATTTTTTTAGAAAAAAGCAGGGTTTTTTCTCTTTCTCTGTAGTTGCTGACCTAAAGTGGTGGGGGGGCCCTGCAGTAACTCATAGCCCCGGGGCCCAGTGAGCTCTTAATGCGGCCCTGGTAATATGTAATGACAGCAAACGGTTTAGGGGACTTTTGACTACCGTTGTTATTTTCCTACTATGGTAGTCAATGGGTGTTGAGATCTGTTAGGCAATAAGCATTCTTCCAAATATCTTTCTCAGAACAAAGAAATGTATAAAGATTTGGAAGAACTCGAAAGTGATTAAATGATGACCGAATTTTATTTTCGGGTGAAGTATCCCTTTAAGAACGGCGTCTTCAAATGCGTAGCACAAAACCCGGTGTTTCATACACAACTTTCATCTGTGAGTTACCACCAGATCATGGTATCAAAACACAGCACCGTAATCAAGTAAAATTGGTACAAGTGAAATTCATTTATTTCAGGCATTTTAAAGAAAACGTCATGTATCATAAAGGCCCTTACAGCATAAAAACAATCGGAACAACTTAAGTTAGCAGGTGCATAGCGACTTCCTGACGACCATCAACCGGGCATCGTTACAGTAAGTTTTGTGACACTTTTCTGAAGCGTCTTCTTCTTAGGTTTTGTGACTGAAGCTACTACTAGATCAGAATAGGGCGCCAGAATCTCATTTTCTCATTCAGTAGGCCTACGTAACGCAACCAAACTAATCAGTTACATTTTTCTTTAATTTTGTTTATTTTATTTGTCTTATTTTGTGGCTTATATATCACACTCAAAACACCAGTGTGAAAAGGGAGAGAGATAGTTTGTTGCCGTACTTGCTCTTAAGGCACACTGTTAAACGTGTGCAATACCACCACCACCTATACTGGACTGTCAACCAGATACTGCCTGGCACTGAATTATTTACAATTAATCGTAATTGTAGTATTTAACACAATATCAGTATTCACGGCTATTAATATCAGGGCTAATTTAAACGGATCATTATTTGTTAACAAATCTATTAGCATTGTGGCAAAGATGAGACATGTTAAAGGGATAGTTCACTCAAAAATATATTTTTCTATCATTTACTAACCCTCAGATTGTTCCAACCTGTAAACATTTCTTTGTTCTGCTTAACACAAAGGAAGATTTTTGGAAGAATGTCAGTAACCAAACATATCTCATCTCCCATTTACTGCAATAGTGGGGACAACAAATACTATGGGAGGGAATGGGGGATAAAATCTGTTTTGATACTGACATTGTTCAAAATATGTATATATGAGTAAATGATGAAAGATTTTTTTTTGGGGGGTGAACTATCCCCTAATATAAATACGACCTACCCACTATTAAGAGTGCTCAGTCACTTTTGCTATTAAAGGGGTGTCTTTAAAGTTTGAAAAGATGATTTTTTTAATTGTTAAATGGTTTACAAGGCAATACAGACATTTGAGAGGCTGGGACAAGACAGTGCATTGGCATGGAGAAACGTTGAAATCAAATCTTTGTCTGAGTTGTTTAATCGGAGATACAGCAAAACAAGTAATCATCCACTTTTCAGCTATCAGTTCTTCGCAAAACCACATAAATGGATAAAAACAAAGGAGACTTTGACTTGTTCTTGAGTTCAATTCCAAGACTATGATGTCATGAAAAATGTTTTTTGATTTAATGAATTTTTAATTACATACACAACATGATGACAACAAGATTAACACATAACCTATAGGGACACATTTTTATTTAATTGAGTGAATTTCTCTAACATAACATAACAATTATGTAATATGTCAATTCAATTCTATAGGGATGTACTACTGTATATTGGGTGCTATAGATTTTCTTGACAAAACTGAAAAAACAAAATTTATGGCTTTTAATATTTGCAACATTAACAGAACGGATTCAGTGTCTTTGCATTCGCGTACATAAAACGCTGTGGTGAAGCAGTTAGTGTCAAAGCATCAAGATTTTCCCAACCATGTTTGATTTACTAGATGAAATATTTACAGTCAGTGCCAAATTCTTTCATTTTGATTTGCTGTATTTTAGGAAATTCATGAGGCACAGGGGTTATGAAAACATATGAGTCAACTCCTTTTCTACAGATGCCCCTGGAGTGATTCTCTACTAAAGCGCATCCAGATAAGATTGTGAATTCAACATCTTTTATCATAGTCATGTCAGTTTATTAACATTATGTTCTGGTCTAGAGTAACTATTAAGTCCATGTAGAAACAAAATGTTCCACGCTCTGTGTTTAAACTTGTCTCCTGCTGAACACTGTGTGTAGAGAATCATTTTTTATCATGTTTAAGTTTGGGTAAGAATCTTGAGGACATATGTAGACATGATGAAGTCCTTTAGGGGTTTTAGATAATTGAGGTTTTAGGCTGTTAATCCTGGTAACATCAGTAAAAGCAGAAGATTTTGAATGGTGCAGGCGATTAAAAAAATATCTGAAGTGTTAAAAGTTATCACTGTTGATGGATTCATTTATTAAATTGATAAATGATGGCCATTTGAACAAGTATGTAATTAAAAGATAATAATAATTATCATCAGAAAGTTTAAAAGGATAATTAAGTGTTGTCATAGGTTTTAAAACACTTGCCCTGGGGAAACTTCTTTTAATAATGTGTTTAGGTGTAGCACATTGTTGGCATGATAGATTGTAATTGTTGATCTTGGAGTTCCCCAGATATTTTGCTGTTGTGTGAAATAAGTTTAAAGGGTACCAGATGCAGGACAAGGACACCAGATGTTTTTGTTTGCCACATTTAAACATGTGTCAGAACAGCGGTATATAAAGTCCAAATTTGATGAACTAGCATGTAAATCATGTGAAAATGGGTTTTAGATATGAGGTGTTATCCATCCTCGAAGAGGCATTTTACAGTTACTTTACTGTGTTTGTTTCTGTGTTTATTTAGGCAATTGTTTGCGTTTCACACTCGTAGAGATCTTCGCGCAAATTTTTAGCTCGAGCTGAAATCATCACAAGCCGATAAAATCAAACGTAAGAGAAAATGTGCATTCATGTGCTGTCAGCCGTGTGATGAAGGACTAAACCATCAAATTAATTAATTGCTAAACAATATCAATATCATATTATTGTTCATCTAATATTTTGTTATGTCAATAATTGTATTATATTGTTGTGCTCCAAACCTAAGAACCTTGCATTGTTTCTCTGACCTCAGAATCAGATCATGTATGAAAGAAACTAGTTGGCATGTGGTGCTTTAATATTCCTGCATGTGTTAGATGAGCTCCAACAAGTTCAGAACTGAATCTACTCACAACCTGAATAAAAGGGTCATCTTAAAAAAAATGAAATCTCTAAGATTTAAGTTTTTCAATCTCACAAATCCTCCAATAATTAATAAAACAATGGAGACGCATGTTCATATTATTGAATTAACGTTTCTTTTGCCAAAATAATCATGTTTTTTTCAATTTTAAGTCTATGTATTTGACGTAACCTACAAATTTGTTTCTGTTTGTTTTTATTAACTGCAGTTGATTTTGAAAGGAAGGATTTAAACATTTTCTTTAGACATTCATGCTTGACAGTAATGAGTTATAGAAAGTTAGTCCCGAGTGACTAAAGGTTGTTTATCTTAAAGGTTTTCCTAACTTAAGAAAGGTGTCAAGACAGTTATGGGTCATACATCTTTGTATTAATTGTGTAAGCTGTTCTTGTGTTAGGTGCATATTTGGAACATGTTTTGCCACATATAACCCAAATATGTAACTACAGACATGATTGACAGCTCGGATTGTGTGAACTCCCAACTAACAGGGAATGTTCTCCAAATTTTGGTTACATCTCTACAGTTATGCTTAAAGAGCCTTTTGCCATTGTTAATGTTTTAAAAATATTGGTATAGAAATGTTATTCTTACATAACATGCAGGTCAAGCACTATTATACAAACTCCTTGTTACAAATATGGTAGAACGATTACTTCAACTCCGAAGATGCGTTTCTTGATAATCTGCCTGAATTGTCTCAATTCTCTAGCATGAGTAAAAGCGTTGAAGATCTTGACATTACTATTGAAAATTTTAACTCCACCTTTTTGGAAACATTAGACACAGTTGCTCCTCTGCGTTTAAAGACGATTAAAAATGGCAGCCCAACACCATTGTATAATGAACACACGCAGGCTATAAAGAAAGCGACCCGGAAAATGGGGCGGACCTTTAAGAAAACAAAATAAGAGGTATTTTGAACAGCATTGTAGGATAGTACTCGAAAATACAGGAATGCCATAAAAACGTCTTGATCCGCCGACTTTTCATCACTAATAGAAGAAAACCATCACAACCCTAGGTTTTTATTTAACACAGTGGCTAAATTAACAAAAAATAAGTCGTCAGCGACTTCAGATTCTGATTATCAGCATAACATTGATGAATTTATGAACTACTTCACTAGTAAAATTCAAGATATTAGAGAAACAATTATAACAATGCAACCAGAAGTGAAACCCGATGAACAAATTAACTACAGCACCCCTAAGGAGAAATTGCAATTATTTTCTACCGTAGATCACGATGAACTGTCTAAAATCATTAGATCATCTAAATCAGTGGTTCTCAACTCCAGTCCTCAGGCCCCCCCTGACAGAATACTTTGGATGTCTCCCTATTGAACACATGAACGAGTTAATGAGATAATGAAGTGATGATTGAGTCATTAATGATGAACAGGTGAAGTTAACAAACACAATCACTAATGAAAACATCAACTATAAGAATAAAAACCATAATAGTGTTGAGTGTTTCCTTTATTGTGGCTCTTATCCTTGATTTATTATGTTAAATTTTTTGCTAGCTGAAATAGTTTGTTTCTGAAGCATATTTTTAAGAGTCTGTACAAATGTTGGTCGATTTTGGTGTGTCACGATATTTGTCAGACTTATGCAGTTTAAGAAAGTTTCATTCCAACAATTTTGTCTTTTGTCTAAGTTTTCAGAAATAAATAAATCAAGGGTAAGAGCCCCACTAAAGGAAACATTATTACGTTTTTTTGTTCTTACTGATGATGTTTTTGTTACCAGCAGGTGTTCATCATTATTGATCAATCATCACTTCATTATCCCATCAACTCGTTCATGTGTTCAATAGGGACACATCTAAAATAATCTGTCAGGGGGGGGCCTGAGGACTGGAGTTGAGAACCACTGATCTAAATCAACAACATGCATGCTAGACCCTATACCTACAAAACTACTGAAAGAAATGCTCCCAGAAATTATAGATCCTTTTCTTAGTATTATTAACTCATCTCTGACATTAGGACATGTGCCTAAAGCATTTAAGGTGGCTGTTATAAGGCCCCTTGTCAAAAAACCCAAACTCGACCCTAGAGAACTAGGGAATTACAGGCCTATATCGAATTTACCTTTTATATCTAAAGTTCTGGAAAAAGTAGTTTCAACACTTCCTCCAAAGGAATGACATTAATGAAGAATTCCAGTCTGGATTTAGAGCATGTCACAGTACAGAGGCTGCTTTGATCGGAGTTAAAAATGATCTGCTTTTTGCATCTGACCGAGGTTGTATTTCGTTATTGGTGCTGCTAGACCTTAGTGCTGCAATTGACACTATTGACCACAGTATACTCCTACATTGACTAGAAAAGAACCAGCAACCTTCTGGTCACGAGTCCGATTCTCTAACCATTTGGCCATGATTGCCCCTAATGTCTCATGTACAGCTGCTTTGCAACAATGAAAATTGTAAGCGCTATATAAATAAAGTATTGAGAGTTGAGTAAATATATAGATTATAGTAGTCATATATTTTGGCTTGCATCTATAAATGTGTAGGTTTAAACCTGTGATAAATTCATACGGGTGTATTTGGACAAACAAATCTGTTCAGTGATGATCTACTTTTTACATTTCCAAATTTTAAAACTGAACAAATGATTTGGGGATTTTATTTCAACCAAATTAAACTTTTTCCATTATTTGCTTACCCTTCTGTTATTCCAAACCATTTTCACTTCCCTTTTTTCAGCAGAACACAAAAGGAATACACAGTGGCATTGAGCAGTCAGTTCACTCTTAAAGCAATAGTTCAGCCTAAAAATGTAATTTGCTGTTTATTTACTCACTCACCCCCAGGCCATCTGACCGCTCCAGGCACAGACAGGGGCGGATTAAAGTTGTCAGGGGCCCCTAGGCTGCTCTTTAGGTGAGGCCCTCTTAAAGTGGCTTTCAGGTGGCTTTCATGCTTGCAGTTTAGTTTGTAACGCAGCACGGTTTGGATGAAAAATCGATCATGTAAAAGCTGTCACACGAACTAAGGTGCACACCTGATAAATAATTTATATTATAATTTATAACTTAGTAACAGACATACTAACAGACATGAAAACTGTACAGTTAGTTTTGTGGCTGTAAGTCATTCCCTTTAAATGCTTTTGAGCTTTAAATTTGTATTTTAATGTATAAGTAACTTTAGATACGGTCCCTAAATTCACGAATATCGAGCGTCAAACCAACTTTATGCCATCTTATAAACTGTGTATAAAACAAAGCCATAATTAAAAACCAACCTGTAAAATATGCGTGTCATTGTGGAATAACTTCCTGAAATATTACCGATGACATGATGAGCTTACTGCTGAAACAGTATCCCGCGGGTGTTTTAACCGCAGCACCGATGTTAGCTAATGCGAGCTGCCAGTCCTCCTGGTGCTATCTTCACGTTGTTCTTTGAACATAGGTAATTAGGTATTGTTTGTTTTTGCTCCAATATTGTACTTTCTTTCGGGAATTAAATTTAAGATTGCAGTCAAAATTACACGGTGGCCTTATGAATCATAAATAACTTACAATGTGACGATGAATTTACTTGAAAAAATTGTCTTCCTGTTGTTTTGAACAACGAGACTTGTTAACAAAGTTCATTCACATGGTTTTTTGAATTACGTTTTCCGCCTTTCTTCTTCTTTTGTAGTCTTTTGGCGGTGGGCGAACCAACTTTGTGTGCTTCTACCGCTTTACGAGACTATTGGTGAACAACACCACAAATGGCGGGAAGTTAGCAAAAAATAAAGCGCGCTCATTTAAAAATGATGATTGGTCAGTTTTACTGTCACTCAAAATGAATCATCCCCATCGATCTACTGTAATGTCAGCTAGCGGTATGCAACTAAGAAGGCGCCCAACCCCGAATGCGCAGGCTGCGCAGACAGCGTCTGACATCGCAGAACTGCGACTGCGCCTTGATCTTGAATTACTCTCGTGAGAATTAGAAATCCCAGCTGGACAGAGTCCACATCGATCCAGGAAGTCACATATACATATCTAATATGGAAAATTGGCCGACTTTTATTGAAAATAGTATTTTTAAGTTTCTTTATATATTTTTTACGATAGTTTAGGTCATCAAAGAGAGCCTAGAGGGCCCTGAGGGTTTGCTACTGCCATGGCCGCATTAACAATAGTGCTAGGCGGGGCTAAAGCCCCGGGCCCGAGCAAGGAGGGGGCCTGTGATTGGCTGTGAAGCAGATTGATTACTACTAGCCATCTGATTGCCAAAGCCTTACCACGCCTCCCACAATTTAGCCCTGTTATTTAGTAGCGCTTTGCCGTATATTCCATGCATTATCATGGAATCATTCTCATTAATATTATTAACAAAATTGCGCATTCGCGTTATGATTGGTCAGGTCGCATGTCAATCAAACCCCCATGGGCAGCAGGGCACGGTGAATTGAAACGTCACGTTTGAATTTGATATACCAAATCAAATGCATTTATTTTATATACAACAATTCAGCTTAGGCCTATCAGGCGATGGCCTACGCATCAACCAATCAATCGCCTCCACTCTTCACTTCATTCTAGACTATTCTTAAAATTGCCACGCAAAAAACAGTCTAAAAATTTCATCTTTAAAAAAAACATGAGCTACTCAGTAAAATCCCAAAACTATCGGGTTATTTTACTAAAGCTGATGATCACGGAGTGGTGGATGTTGGAGCTGATGATAAAGACACAGCGTCATCATCGACCCCACCAATTAACTGTTAAGTTTGATTATTAACTTGATGGATGTATGATATTGCTTTTTGTGTTTGATCAAACTATTCGCCTAAAGGGCTGGCAGTGGCGATAGTGCTAATGTGTCCGGTAGAAATATGTCAATTGTGATGTAAGTTTATAATTTAAACACGTATTTAAGCATTGTGGTATAGATACAAATTATTTTAAACTGCTCAGGCACAATAAGCAGCAGGAGAGGATTCATTTTGTAAATGCTCGTTTTGATACCATGGTGAACTTGAGACGGTTCTGCACAGCGCACTTGGTCTTAAAGTGACAGAAGCTGCTAATAAAGCTGCTGTCGCCATTGTGTCAATAATGTTAATCAAACATCAGAAAGAAAGTAATTTACTGTCCTTGACTGAATCACTTTAGTAAAATAAATAAGAATGGATGTTGAATTTATATTGAGAGCTATGTATTGAATATTTGATTACTTTATACAATATTATTATAAAATGACTCCGTATGATGATATAGGCTAACATTTAGCTCAACGCCCACCCCTATATATTCAAGACATGTTGGCAGGTTAGTGTTAATCTAACAGTATGTGTAAAAATGTGTTTCATGCTTATCCTAACCAGATCACCAGAAACATGAAACATCGACATTTTTTTGAAAAAAGCAGGTTTTTTTTCTCTTTCTCTGTAGTTGGTGACCTAAAGTGGTGGGGGGGCCCTGCAGTAACTCATAGCCCCGGGGCCCAGTGAGCTCTTAATGCGGCCCTGGCTACTGCTGCTTACACATTCTGAGTAACGTCAATTTTTGTTTTTCACATAATACAGAAGATCATACAGGTTTGGAAGAAGAGGAGGGTGAGTAAGTGTGACATGACATCTTACGCTGGCGAAAGAAGTCTGAGCTCTTCACACGCAGCAAGACTTTTTTCATTTCGCTAACATCTCTTCAATCAAACACATCAATTACTTTATACTGCCTTTCATTTTTATTTATGAAATATGGAGCTAAAGAATGTTTTGGATTCGGAGCCAGAATAAACCGAGCGACTGGAAACAGTTGGTAAGCCAATTTCTGAAGTTAACAGAGATGACATATGAGCCGATATCACACCATTAGCACCCTGAAGGTGCTGAAATGAGAGTTTACATCAAAAGAGAAGCTGTATGACAATGACAGCATGTTGAGACCTGCAGGAGAAGTGCATTTTCAGAGAGTGCCCACATGATGAGACTAGAGGTAAATACTTCATTCTTCTCAACAAGAAGAACTGTAGGCTACATTTTCTTGGCTCTTCATTGACTTGGTTTTACTGTGTACACAAGTCTTTTATTTGCTTAGAAAGTGAAAGTAGGCTACACAACACATTTAAAAAATAGTTTTAACTGCTCTGTGAAAGTTTTAACTATTGAAAATCAGTAACTGTTGATGTCTAGAAACGTTGTGTGTGAGAAGACTTGAAGGCCTCTCAAAGGGATAGTTCACCCAAAAATGTGATGCGCCCTCATTTATTCACCCTCAAGTGATGCGAAACCTGTATGTGACTATTTCTTCTGTAAAACACAGAAGATATTTTGAGTAACGTCTTGGTGGTTTTGTGTTCATACACTGAAAGCCAATGGGGTTGAGTGTTGTTTGGTTATCAACATTCTTCAAAATATATTCTCTTGTGTTGTAAAGAAGAAAGAAACTCAAACAGGTTTGGAATGACATGAGTGTGAGGAAATGATGAAATAATGGACAAAATCCTTTTTAAATTGTGTTAATTTGGTACATGATTCCTTCAAGATTTTATAAAACCATGTAAGTTTGTTTATTTGTTCATACAGCCAGCTTGTACACAGTAGGAATTTAAAAGTTTAGTGGATTTCAAATAATGTTCTCATGGTAATAATGTCATCCACAATATTTTTAAATGTTAAATACTTGATTGTGATTGGTCAGCCGAAACAGTCTGTTGATTATTTTCCTGTCGTCATGTATGTTGTCGTCCCATTTGAAAGATTTCCTACAGCTCTGTTGTTTTCGTGTTTCTCAGCATATCAATACATAAATCCAGAGTGAGTCTTTACAATGTAGAGAACTCTTTATTTGGTTTGAACCCTTAAGCAATAAAACGATTTCATCACTTCCTCTATACAATTACATTAAAGATACATTTTCCAGATTAAACAGAACAAAAAGTCCATAAAAAAATGCACAGCAGCAACAACAGCTTAATAATAAATTCCAGTTATTTTTAAGAATAAAGAATTTGAGATTCATGAACATACATCTGTGGATACCGGATATCAGATTTCTCTTATCAATAACAAAACAATAATCACTCATTGAGCTTAATGCATGAAGCTAAATAACAAATCTTAATGTATACAGCATATAAACTGAAAAATCACTTCTGAACGTACCTCGGAAGTTAATCCACAACCTTCCCACCAACATTTCTCCAACAATTTTATCACACTGACTGTTGATCATAGATACTGTAGGGCAGTAAATCAGGTGTGTCAAGTGAAAGTTCATGGTGCAATAGCTTAATCATATAAACCTCACGATGATGCTATACACGAAGGCTCTATTCTAAAACCTAGTGAACTACTTGTTTAGTGTTTCATGTCAATGACTTGTTTATTTCCTTTTTTTTAGTTAGGATGCTTTCTAGGAAGATAAGCAACAAGGTTACTGGGGTTAGGAACTGAGCCTTTAAGTGAGGGCAAAAGCAGCATGTGTAAAGGGAAATAATGGCAATGATTCCCATTGTGAGCATTTAACATGCAGCAGTCTGTCAATAAAGCAACAAGAGTCAAACAGGAAGTGCTGAGCCGGTCCATGCTAAAAAGTGTCCTCGAGGTGACCGCACTCGAAGCTTTATGAAGACAAGGAAGAGAGCCGCGGCACTCAAAAAAGCGATATGATTAGCTGACACATGTCGGCTGCTTTCCCTCAGGTCTTCTTTTGGGTTTCTTTGGCTTGTTTAGCCCCTTGAATTCTGCTCATAAAAAAACAAATCAATTCAAACACTTCAAACAATGACAGCAGGGTGCCTGCCATTTTTTTGATAAATAAAATATTTTAAAATAAGACATGCCTATTTGAATATGAATCTTAAAAACAACAATTTCAGTTCATCCAGCAGACTAGTTTTATTTTATTATTCATTCAATATTCTCTCATAAGACGATTTTTATGTACTTGCACACTTTTTTTAAGTAAATAAAAATAGCATTTAAAAAAGTTATCTCTTGTCTTTAATGTACAGTACGCACCTTCTTCCTCATAACAGAGCCGGCAGACCGTTTGTCCACTCTCTGCATCAGCTCATGCACCCACTTTTCTCTGGGATCGACACACAACATGCGGCCGTGTTTCATCGTGAAGCTGTGGAGACACACAGATAGTCACTGTGACAGAAGACGTGTCAATGCATCACTGATTTGTGTTCTGTTATCTCTGTTTTCCTTTTCCCTCTCCAGTGATGTGAATCAGACAGTCGGAGGGATGAATGCATTGCATGTTGCTCACATAATAGCTGGAATGTTGCATCCCCCATCCAGCTGTTGTTTTCTGTAGCTGGTCACTCTGTTCTTCATGTGCGGTTTCACTGTCTTGATGTACTTCAGACAGCAGTCCTCATATGAGCCTACAGCCAGAGAGACACAACAGACATCAGAGCATAGTAAGAGCATGCACTCACTGCACATGTGTATATGATTATTTCACCTCTATGGATTATCAGACCTTCACATTAGAAAGACAAATCACAGATCTCCTTAATTCCTCAATGAATTCTCCTAGACATCAGTGAGATTAAATGGAAAGCAAATGGAAACTCTTGACAAGTCTAATAGTGAGAAATCTAATTTCTCTTTCATTTGAGTTTGAGAAGAGATGTCAACAATGTGTCAAACTGAGTTCAGTTTTGTTGAATCTCCAATCAAAAGTTTTAACCTTAAATTGTTTATACACACTGCATTACATCTAAAACAAACAATAATATTCGTTTTAGCCGTGTCATATGACCCCTTTAAGTAATGTGTTGTTATCAGATTAAGCTGTTAATGATCTTCAAGGAAGGGCTGAATAAAAGCAGTGCATGTGTTTATCAAGATTGTTGGGCAGAACCTCTGCAAATACACGTCTGATAAGACTTCCATTATGAAGATCCACAAGTGTGCTTAGTAAACGGTGATTGATTTGTATTTTAAAAACCATTAGAGAAATGTGTCAACACAATCATGAACAGTACAGTACACTTCCATGCACCTTTCAAGTGTATTTGATATCTCTTCCTTGCTCTTCCGGGTGCATAGAAAAAGCATGTTGCATCAATAGCATTCGTATATTTTTTCATAAATTAGCAAAACAGAACAGAAACAGAAATATAATCACTCTATAATTACATAGGGAACCTTTAACATTCACAAAAGATAAGAAAGAAATGGTTATTTTGGCTTGAGGTCAAAAGGTTTTTTCTAAGTAACCAAAATGATTTACATGTGCCATCACTGAAGAGAAATGTTTTTAGCATCTTTATTTTTAAGAATGTTGAGTTTTTTACATCTATAAGAATACCTTTAAAGGGATTTTCACTTCATTGCAATTCAGGCTAAAGAACTGCTTTACTGTTTGTTTAGTTTGTTTGAAAATGCATATAAATAATGCAGATATTGCATTATTTATCCATAATCCATAAAACTCCTTCACAACAATTGGTTCTTACTTTGTGCCAATGTGAGGTACAGGAGACCCAGAAGGACGATGAAGAAGAGTATGTTAAACCTCATGGTGTCTTTACTGTAAAATGAGAAAGAAAATCATGACTCACTTCCCAGTACACAGTTGAAAATGCATACAAGACTGTTAAAAGAGTACATATAAACCTTATGATCATAAAAGAGCCTTGACCCTTGGATATCATTATCACATTGAGAGTCACCATAAAAACTCTGAATTTTGATATTTAAATTGAGCAAGAAGAGACAGCAACACTGCAAAAAAGTCTTCCTAAGCATTTTAGTCTTGTTTTAGGAAAAAAATATAAGAAAGGTAAGTTCATGTTTAAAACAAAATTGTAAATTATAGTTATAATAAGTTACTGGCAAACCTGCTGCAAGACTACCGCAAAATTTTACAGTGCTTTCTTATAATTAAGCGTGGTAAAATTACATAAAGGTTTTCTAAATGATATTAACAATGAAATATGAGTGAAATCTTTAGTAAATCGTAGTGTCTGACACCCTGAATGGTTCATGTTAATGCATTAAATAATAAAAAAATGCATTTTTATTGGTAAACAATACAGAAACAATGTTTTTTTTGTTCAAAGCAATATTACTGTTAGAGATGTGTTCATGTGTTATTGTTAAGCTATAGACAAATGTTTCTGTTTTCTATGTCTACTCACCTGTATTCAACAACGAAGAGAGGATAGCAGTTTCTTCCCAACTCCAAAGTTCTGTGCACATTTCCGAGCTGCGTTTATTTATTACGAGCCCAACCCTGATACCTGAGTCAGGTGAAGCCACATCCTTCACAAAAATGAAAGCAACCGGTGAGATCAACATTCTACAGTTACTTATCTGTCCATCACAGCTTCATCTGTCCATGTATTCCTTTGTTTCCAGAGCTTACTTAATAGATAAATAGCTTCACCTGATTTTATTGTAAGGTTATTTTATTTATCTTTCATTAAGTTGTAATTCAAATGATGGTTTCATTGTTGTGACACAGCATGCATGAAAGAGATTTTAGGTGTTTATCTAAGCACGTCCTTAAGTTATAGTCCACAACTGAAAAGAAATTACTGTCAAATTTTAAGAGACACGTTTCTTTTTTCTTAAATAACAGCACCTGGAGGTGTTCATTTCTGCTGTAGTCGTGTGTCGATCGTTCAGTCCTTGTCAGGTGTTAGTGTCAAAAAAAAAAAATGATCTGAAAATTGGCCTTACAGCGTTTATTAGGAAACTCAATCCAAACCGACGGGGCTGTTTAAACTTGACTTTTGTTGAATGAAACTTCAAGCGTTTTGCAATTTCACAAAATGCACTGCCAAGAGTGGCGTGTCGGTTTTCAGCCTCTGAAGACCCAAACAAACGCTTCCATCAAAAGAAGAGACTTGTTTCTGAAAACAGGAATGTTGGAATAGGTTTCTTGTATTAGAAACCTCTTAGCATGTCATGACTCAGTGACATTTTACTTTCAGATTGTCAGGTTGTTTTTAATGTCTTTTTTTCAAATTCATTCTACCCTAAGGTCATAAATCCTGCACGACTGCATTAAAATGCAAATACAATGAATTCTCAAATCATTTGGGGGGTGACAGATTTATGATATAAATGTTATGCGACTGATCAGGTTTTATGATTTTTGCCTTGTGGACTATAAAACGGATGAAGATATTCCAGACCAACTCAAAATACCCTCTTAAAAACAAAGATGCTTCAAAAAGGTTCTTCGAAGACTTTTTTTTTGGCGATGTTTCCATAAAGAACCTTATCTTGGGAACCTTTCTGTTTCACAAAAGGTTCGTGTTGAAAAATGTTCAGATTACAAACAGGCAAGATAGAGATGGTTCTTTAAATAACCTTTGTGTCAGGGTTTGACAAGGCAGAAGAACCCAGATCCAGGCAGACGGTGATGACGGGTAAACAAAAGTTTTATTTTAGCACATAACAGGTACAAAATAAAAGCCCATGATGGGGGGGTGACAAAGACAAACCAAAATAATATATAAAATGACGAGAACGAAAAGACTTCCAATGAGGGGGTAAAAACTAAACCAAACCAAACCGACACAAACCGACACAAACCGACACAAACCGACACAAACCGACACAAACCGACACAAACCGACACAAACCGACACAAACCGACACAAACCGACACAACGTCTCAGAACAACAGGCAATGTAAGGTATTCACAGAAAAGCGATGCACGGGTAAGGTAAGGCAGGACACGACACAGTACAATACCAACAGGTACAGAGTACATGAACGACCACAGGACAATGAACACGAGGATGTTTTAAAGGGAGACAGACAAAGGATAATTAACAAGGGGCAGGTGTAGGTAATGAAACACTAATGGGAAGGTAACTAGGAAACGAGATGGCGGGAACAGAGACGCGGACCGGAGAGAGAGTATAGAAGAGCGCTAGGTGAACTATCGGTCTCTCTCCACACGAAACCTAAGGCTATGCCATGGCTCCGCCCCAAGACCAAGAATAGACATGACAAAATGGCGCAACCATGACACTTTGACTGAATGTTTTTTTGTGGAACCAGAAATGGTTCTTCTCTGGCATCGCTGTTAAGACCCCTTTAACCACCTTTAGTGTAAGCTACTTGTCATGTATCTTGAGACTATTTTATCCTTCTGTAAACCCCCAGTTACACCATAGTGACACCCTGGCAACAAAGTCCAAGACCTGAATAGTAAAATAATCGTAAAAAATTCCCAATTCTTACAACCTGAACTTTTTAGATCATAACAACACATTTTAAAATATTAAAACCGTACAAATGCATTGGGTGGATTCAGGTTAATAAGACACCTTTTAACAATATGAGGAATATAAAAAATGTCCCAATCAACCCCAGTTCACCATATTAACTAACTATTAAATCCTTGTCAAACATACCCAAATTGTCAAATCATGTCAAAACTTGTTTAATGTTTAGTGCAAAGTGACTTTTTAATGATAAAAAGATGAATTTGAGCGTATATTTCACAAGAACACATCTCAATATATTTCACCCTCTCATGTTGTATCATGTTCTGACAGCATTTTAAACCATGTTTCAAACTCTTCTGTCAGCACAACATTAAATCATGTGCTTTAAGTGATGACCCCGTGGCCCCTAGAGACGCCAGAGCGTCAATGTTGGAACTTCAAGTGGCCATACGATACCACCACTTCATGTTTTGGGCAAGAGCATAAGTGTTTTGTTTTTGTTTCTCACGGGTGTGATGCTCTTGACAATGCTGTGAATGTTTTTTTTTGTGAGTTTTTTTATTTATTTGAGGATCATCTGATTTGTATTTTTATTGTTTCATTTAATTTCATTCCAAATCAATATGCTAAATTTTCCAAATATTGTGCTTGATATTTGATCTTTGTTTTCATATGCTCTTTGATAAACATATATTGAAACATAAATTGTAATGTATTGGTTGTAGTGTTTGAGTGTTGGCACCCATGTAAAGCCCACAGGGGAAAATCGATGATTGAATGCTGTTTTTGAGAACCTTTGTATACTGTAAGTAATCAAAATGTTACATCATGTTAACAAAAGATGTATGTTTTGCTCTTCTCCTTTAGCCTATTCCTGTATCTTATGTATAGATAGTTTGTGTGTTTGTGGACAGATGTGTGAATTTAATGTTTTTTATTCATGTAGAATCATATATAAATATAAATAGTGTAGGGGAGTGGGGAAGTGGTTATGTAAGTGCAGGTGCTGTGCAGTATATGTATATACATCTGTAGTATACAGTTGTGCAATGTGCATTGTATGCATATGTGTGTGCAAAAAAGATTCTGTTGTCATATGAGTGTGTGAAATCTTAAGTGTTAGTTGTTGAATGGTGTCATTTGTCTAAAAGACTGAAGTTTCACGGGATCAGAGAAAGAGGGTGTGGAAGAGGAAAGAATGTTGGCATTTACAGCTTTCCTTCCCGTAAGAGATCATAAGAATCTTAATGGATTATTGGCACTGATGTCTATTGATAGCACAGATATTTTTAACAAAAGACCTCAACAAAATGATGGTCTGCTGCCAACTGCACCACTGACAAAACAAATATTCACATTGTCCTCCTGATATCCTTCACATGTTATGCTAGCTTAACTTGTCTGAGGTCATTTTCTATTTCTCAAAATACTTTTAGTAGGAAAAATATTGGTGTCATTAATCATGTGCAGATTAGATCTGCCCTGAGCATTGAAAGACGTCCAAAATCAGACACAGTCTTTCTGTCATAAATAATCAGATAATCCACATCTCCATGGATATATTATTCAGCTGTAAGCAAAAGACTGAGATGTTGAGATGTGGAGGAGAGTGTTAAAGTCCTCGCGAGTGTCTCTTAGAATTTCTGTGAGCTCAAACAGAAGTTGATGAGATCATAGCAAAATTATTTATTCAACTCCTCCTAAACCAAACGATCTGCAGTTATAATCTTCACATTCATTTTTATACACCGAAAAATAATTGCGCTGAAGGTAATTAAAAATATAGTGTATCATTTTTGGGACCAATTTTTGAGTAACCCTAACCCTATTCCCACTCACGTTTGTGTTATTTCTACCATAAAGGTCTAGTTTGCCCTCATGATAAAATGTAAGGTCATTTAGATTAATAATTTTATGTTCTTAACACCTAAAATACAGAAACACTGGACAGCTGCAAAATGTTAAAAGCTTTATTTTTGCACTGAATGAATTTAAACATGAAACATACAGCAGTTCAGAAATTGTAATTTCATTGTACAACAAAACAATTAAACAATGCTAAAGACCTGATGACAACATTATAACAACAGTAACCATGAACATGCCTAAGGCTAGTGGTTTTTAATGTTTTTTAATATTTGTGGTGTTGTGTGCATGAGTGTATATGTGCATTTTATTACAGTGAAGACTTATGTAATATTATGTAATGTTTGTGTGCGGTCTTAACTCTTATATGTCAAATGAGGATTTGAGTCAAAAATTTATGGAAGAATTTAGTTGCCAAATGAGTTGCTAAAAAATCGCATTGATTTTGTCATGCAAAAGAAAAATTCACAACAAATGTGTTACTCATTTATTTAAATAATTTCAGATATAAAACTTTTACTTTCCAGATGTCCACCATTTTTTAACTATTTTGGCAGACACTTTTATGACCTTTGCATTGGTTACACAAAACACTTTATCATTGAAGCTACATATTTGATATATATTCAATATATAAGTCGATTTATCTGTTATATAATCAGACTGCACCATTAGCAACCTTTTAACATATCAATTAAATGAATAATTATTTGTCAAATAAGCAAATCATATCCACCAATTGTTTTTATTTTTAGACACACGGAAATATAATTAATCACATGTGTGATAAAACAATGAGGTCTTGTAGATATCCAGTTTAAAATGGGGTTACAGGCCACACAGGTTGACGATGTCATCATCATTTGGTCTTTCTCTCTCAAATAACATTCATGCTGCTTTAACTTTCGATCCTCTGTGTTACAATTGACATGGTGTTTGTTAATCATTACATCTCTCTCTAAATGAGCCAGCAAGGTGTTTATTGTGTAATGTCTGTGAACTGGCATGTCAAATCTTATCTTGATTTATTATTGTTCATATTGACATAAACTTGGCCAAGCAGAAGCTAAATTACTATATCCTAAAAGTATAGTTATAGCTGAAAATAAAGAGACCAGGTCTAGTTTTACACATTTTGTAGTATTTTGGACCGTCACTTATTTTCATATATTTGTGTATGAGCAAGAATGGTTTATTATTTGTTTTAAACTCTCATAATATCAAACATGTAGATAAATTCCTAAATCAACCAACTCAAGTTTCAATGTTTCACTTTCGCCATGAATGCATATGAGAGAATTCCACATTTGTTATTTTTAATTAACAGTTCTGTTCATGACATACATCACTGAATGACATATTGAGTTCTATTGGCCACGTTAAATCAAATCCCCTTATTTATCTTGTGTCCTATTGGAATACAAAATAAAAAAGCATCTTTCTGAGCCCCTTTAATTTATTGGTTGTCTTTTTCAAAGAGGAATCTAAATCTTTCATTCAAGAGATTATAACCTCTGAATAATCACTTCCATTCATCTCAATCTTTTCTTCTGTTGGGAGTTGTCTGGATCCAGACTGTATTCATGTGGTTACATGGTTTTGCCTAAAGGCATATGAAGTGAAAACTCACTCTTAAAATATTTTAATTTCATGCCTATTTTTCAAAGACTTTGTTTCAGAGGGACAGCGTTTTCTGGTTTGGTCCTCATGTGTAACACAAATTAAAGTCATCTTGCAATGTTGATTTGGCACAATGGTTTCTATTCCAAAAACCATAATGAACCCTCCCCTGTTTGCTGATTTCTTTATAGTGTCTTTTTGGGGTCTTATTCCAGGACTGTATGGTATCCATTGAAAAAAGAAATTTTAGATTTTACGAAAATAAATTATTAAAATATACTTAATATAATTATGTTCCTGTTTTTAACAAAACAAATTAGTAAAAATAGCGTAAAATCTCGTGACCCGAGGTAGTTCGGATAAGCGGTAGAAAATGGATGGATGGATAGCGTAAAATCTACAAATTTTGATTGTTGAGTTAATTACTTTCTTTGAGTAATTTTAATTGAACAAATCATTCAGTAAATCCAACTAAATTTTGTATTATGTTAAACCCATTTAAATTGGTCACATTAAGTTTACTTTTTTATTTTGTGTTGAGACTACATAAAAAATGTATCTTTAAATTCCCAGCATGCTTTGTATCTGACTGCATTAGAAGATTAATTTTCAAGAGTTACTGTCACTTCAAGTGTTTTTCAGTAATATAGAGTTGTTTATGTTTTTTGTTGATTTATCTTTGAGATTAAGGAGAGTTTTGGCATTATTAAGTTTGGGTTTTTTAAATTGTTACCATTGTTCAGAAGAGCTGTGCTTTTGTGCCTAGACTGAGGGAGGCACAATGTTATTCATTAAATGTGTATTTTTACTTATAGAGCGGTAACTGTCTGTCAGTGCAGAGACCATCAGTGTCTTCTTATTGACAATGAAATCTTGTGAAAATAGTATATTTCAATGGGAAAGTAGGTGATCAGTTAAATCTGAATTAGGCACCTGTTTTCCCTGTAAAAAATTGTATGCTTTAAGTAAAATTTACATCAAATATTAAAACAAAAACTATGTGTATTTGATAAGTAGCAGTTACTTAATTCTGCTTAGTAAGTAGCAAATTTTAATAAAAAAAAAATCATGCATGTTTTCCAAGGATTTTTTAAAGTAAAATCTATAAGTTATTTTTTTCAGTGTACCTCGTGATAACATCCCACGAATAGAACCCAACTCATTATCAGTAGAGACTAGAGACCCACCATTATAACTTCCATTAAAAACAATAGAATTCCAATTAAAACCATTAAATCCAGCAGGTTTGAGGTCTTGATCTGCAATCCTAAAATATGTATAACACAAAGCTGCAATCTTAGCAATTGACGCCATCATGTGGTAATATTTGAGTACAGCCTTTTACGTTTCTGAAAGGTAAAGTTACTTTAGTTGCGTTAATGTTTAGTTATGATCATGCGTTTAGACATACACGAAGGCAAAATCAAAATATTTAAATTGTATTCCATATCGCTTGGTCTGTCTCAAATGAAAATATATAAATAAAATAAAAAAATTCAGACAAACCTGGCATGAGTGAAATAGATTAAAATGATAGTATTTATATTAGGGTTAGTAGCCTAACATATTTTATAGGCCTACACAAGAATTTATATTGTAACAATTTATTGTGATTTAATTAAGTTAAGTAGTTATTTTCCATTCTTGTATACTCATTACATTGGTATGAGTATACAAGTAATGTAATGTTATTAATTGTTATATAGTATAATACTAAAAGTACTGTAAAAGGTAACACGAGGAAAGGTTTGGATATATAGCCTAGCACATTTCTTGCACATGTGTAATTAAAAGTACATCATTAAATTGATTTACATAAAATACTTAAAATATCAGTAAAACCTATACATTTTTTCCTAATAGGCAATGATTATTTTTATAACACCATCAAAACGTTTCAAGCGTTAGAAGTGGTTTACAAAAACTGCATTGAGGTAACGTTAAAATGAACAGAAAAGTGAAATAACTCTTCATCATAATTAAAGCACAAAATGCATATTTAATATTTAAAACCACATTCACATATATCAGTGAAAAACAAGTTTATACTGAAATGCATGTTACTCAGTGAAATAAAGCGCACTTGTGCCGCGGTGCATTGTGGATGTGCGCGGAGAAGTAAAATGGCGGACTTGGCGAATGAAGGTAGGCAACCGTGTGAATTCGCGTAACGCGCATAGTAAAATAAATAAACAGCCACCATGACCCGTCCGTGTCACATTTTTATCAGTTAATGTCCCACGTGTGAAATTGACACGCTCTGTGTTTATAAGTGGCTTTGAAGCGGAGTTTGTGTGTATGTTCTGCGCGCATTAGCCAATGAGTGTGTTAGCTTAGCGGGCTAACCAGCTCTCTGGCTGGCTGACAGAGTGTGTATGTTAGAGCTAACAGGCTAACCCCGGCCTCTCTCTGTGTTTCTCTTTTTTGATTTTAGGCGGGTGGAAACGCACGCACTCGCCCCGGCACTCTCGCGCGCGACATGCATACACACTCCCTCAAAAGCATAAATTCAATGCATGTCGACCAGTATAAGACTGTTTATGTGCATATAACTGCGAGACCCAGTGATTAAAAATGTATTTAAGGTTTTAGCATCGGCCTTCAGATGTTTCTTCCAAGTTGTAGTCTAAGGCAGTGTTCAGTTCCTGAATGTGTGATGAATATTTAGATCCTGTCAAACACCGCATACATTGATTTATTTTTAACGCAATGTTAGGAGTGATGTGACATGTTGGCTAGATCCAAAAACAGCGACGTGTGTTATAATATATCGCATGACATCAGTTTATTCATATATATTGCACTTTATTTATCATTGTTTACACCCTATATGAAAGAATTGATGCATTTGATGTGGACATTGTTGTGCTTTGTGCAAACATTATTGTGCTATACACCAATTGCATGGATTAACCCAGTGTGTGTTATTTAATTGCATTCGCGTGTTAATTTAGTGCATGGTCTTATTTGTCAATGTTTGAATAGGCAGCAGAGATCAGTTTGTTAAATGTGGTTGTTTGATCAATGCACAGAAATGAAAGCAAATGTTTAGTGGGTGGGGTAGTGAGTGAGTTGCTCAACTCGTGAACTCGTGTTTTTGGCTAACTTGATTTTTGTTTCGGTCTGATATCACTGCTCGAGCTTTTATGCACGTTAGGATGAATAAAATAAAACCCGTCGATTCATGCACACATCAGACCTCTCGAGAGGCCGGCAGAGTGGGCGGTGCTGCCTCCTCCGTCCAACCGCCTGTAGATGCTCCTCACGAGGCTCGTGTCGCTACCGGGGCCCGCTGCCTGTGCTCATGAAGGCCCGCCCACCCATCTCCTGCCCCGGGGTGAAGAAATGCAACCCCATGCACACATGATTTGCCCCCCTGTATTCTAATATCCTGCAGTACTGCAGCCTTGAGTGGTGAGGTCACCCATCATTGAGTTTGTGTGTGTGTGTGTCACCCCCTGACCTAGTTTCAGTGATGTGCTTGGATTTGTAATGCTGACTGGAAGAGAGGTGGTGGGTATTTGCTTAGGAAGAGTAGTTGTTATGGATAAAGGTGTGCTTGGATCTATTGGCACGCCTTCTTGTTTTGTAAAGGCATTTGTGAGATTTGTTTTTAACCGGTATGTCTCCATGATATTAGAGAAAAAATACATCATTTGCTATAAAATCCGATAAGCAATTAAATTTGTAAAATCTATTTATAAGATAGTAAAATCTATTTATAAGTGGAAAATTCTACAATCTAAAGTCAGCCTGATCACGTGTCTTTGTTTATTCATGAAACAATGACGTTTATTTTAAAACCTCTCATCTGTGCCAGTTGTGTCTAGTGTTTATGATTTGGTCATGGCAAGTACTCCGTAAGTAACTTCAACAGAGAATTTTGCACAATGTAGTTTAGAGCAGTGGTTCTCAAACGTTTTCGTTGTAAGGCCCCTTCTGTGAAGGGTGCATTGCTTTGCGCCCCCCCCCCCCCAATTAATACTTAATCTTAAACTTATAATCAATACCATATGAAAGCTGGATTCAAGCTCTTTCCAGAGCTGTTTTCATAGCTTAATTGTAACACAAGTTATGAGCACTATAATTTTCAGGAACGGAATTTGGAGAAAAACGTGTTTAAAATGGTGCTGGGCACACAAGAACGAGAGCTGCTCTGTCCGGAGTGCGTAGAGCACTGCACCACTACACAAGGAAACTAGCAAACATTACAGACAGCTAGTAAGTAGTGAAGCAAGTTTTACATTGTTTATCAAGGGCAAAGTGTCTGAACTTTTGATCATCCCTTGCAGGGATGTTGCGGGACAGGATTTTCCCACCAGTTAATCAACGTGTAAAAGCACCGGTAGTACCCGTCCCACCCGGTTGCGCGTCGGGGATTTCGGGGCAGCCGAAAATGCGGTCGTGCACAGGTCTCCGTTTAGTTTCACTTTAATAAGCGTTTTCAAGCATTTGCTTGAATTCATAATGGGTTCATTATTTATCCTAATAAAAATACACAAAACAGTACGACACTCGCTTATATTACAAAAAATTATTGCAATACAAATAATCACTGCACACATATCATGCAAAAAAAAACAGTTAAGAACAATTTTAAAAACATACGGGTTAAATAAAGTGCCTTAATCAACAAAACAAATGACCACTGCACACATCGTGAAACCATCAAATGAGAACAAACAAACAAATATTAAAATACTTCATGTTAAATATGTAGGGATAAGTCACGAATTTCGAATATTCGATTCGTTTATTTAATTATAGAATTTTGAATAGTGTCTGCGATCTTAAAAAAATCGCTGTGTTTTCACACGTAACGCAATCATGTAACCAAAGAAAGGGTGGCGCTGCCAATAACGACGCACCTAAAACCTAAAGCCTGTCAGTCAAAAGACAATAGAGGAAAACATTTTCTTACAAGAATTGCTAGCAAAGTTAAGCACACTGTAGACCCACGTGGCATAACGGAAACGGTAAATTGAGATGATGATAAAAATGAGTTCTGTGTGGGGGTCCTTTAATAAAATGAATGCGAATAAAGTGCAGTGCAAACTCTGCAATGCAATGCTGACTTATCATGGATCAACAACTACGTTGCACACTCATTTGAGGGCGATGCACACTGCACAGGTCAGCAATCAGTTGGTAGTTTTATGGTCAGACCAACCAATTTGGATGCCAGACGGGCGGAGCAAATAACGGCTCTTATAAATAAGATGATCGCTAAGGATATGCTTCAGATTCGCTTTGTCGAAGGAGAGGGTTTTAAAAATCTTATGGAGTTTGTACTAGGGCTGGGCGATATGGCTAAAAAATATATCAACGATATGATGCTTCATATCGTTCGATATCGATAATTATTGACCTTTTTTTTAAGTAAAAATGAAAAGTAGAACAGTTTGTATTTAACCAATGTATTTTAACTGACCCACATTATTAAAGCATACAGCCAATAAAATTTGTTTTAGCAGTTAAAAAACTATAACATTTAAACAAATCATCTTCATTATTATGTCTTACTCTAATTATATTAAGATAAAAGTTTAAACAAACTTTATCTTTGAACTTAAAATGTTACAAAATGTGTTCACTTCAATTTAATGTAAACATGGAACAATCAATGCAAACTTTGAGGTAGATCAACAACAGCATCTGTTATAAGTAATACCAACAAACCCTTATAACAGTAAACAAAAGCCTGACTTCTCCACCATGCTGAACGGCAGCATTTCTTTTGCATTATAAAACTGGCAGTTCTGGTCCTTGATTCTGATTGGCTGAGCTGAGTTCTAAGCCGTTATAAAATACCCCGATATATAGCGGCTGATGGCACCACATAGCCTAAATATCATTTTATTTACTTTATTTAATGAAACCTTGCTAAGCATATGGAGTAACTGTTTTATAAAAGCAATTAGCCCCGCGAAGCCGTGAGTTACAGTGCATTTTATAACAGCTAAGGGGGTTAAGGCCTAACAACGCCCCTTAGCTGTTATAAAATGCACTGTAACCCACGGCTTCTTGGGGCTTATTGCTTTATTGAAGATCGCTATTGCATGGGTTATGTCATAATATCGCTTGGAAGATTTATCATATGGCATTGTTACCGAGTACTTCTCCATCGTGGACTGCTTGTGGGTTGTTTGTTGACTTGAGGTAGATGGGCGACATGATGTATATTCCAAAGGGTGGCAGCGGTTTAGATAGTGGAATAAATTGCTTGCGTTTGCTTGCTTAGGCGGAACGTTTTTTTTTTACATCGCTTACACACTACGTTCTTCTGATTTTAGTCAGAAGAAAAGAAACCAAAAAACTGCCACACTGACGAGCTCACATTTCCCTTTTTGTTCACAATTTCCTCGCTGACGGCAGGCACGGAACTCATCTTGCACGTGTTGTAATGTCAACATGGCGATGACGCAACCAAACTGAGACTAACGCAACCCGGCAAATTAGATCTTATTGATGGTCTGTCAATCGTAGCACGCTCATGTAACAAAACATCTTATAGGCTGTTTAAGTTTTTGGACGTCACGGGTGCGCACATTTTAAGGAAATTATCTTGCGCAGTATCAAACTTTTTTTAATATTGATATCGACAATGTTGTACCATCGATAAATATCTAAACCGTTTTATCGCCCAGCCCTAGTTTGTACAGCCCCAGCTTCGTCTAGAAAAACAATCACTGCAAGACTGGAGAAACTTTCATGACAATAGAAATAGAAGCCTTTTGAGCTATTAATTCATGAAATCGTTCCGGACTGTTAATAAATGCCATCATTCGGTAAATATATTTTAATGCGTTTTTAAGTCTGGTCTAAAATCTTTATGGCTTTAATATATTTTCTTTGATCAATCACACTGTTTTTTAGTTGGTATAAATTAATGCTCATATTTTACAAGGAAATGTCCTAGCATTACGAGCGGTTGATGCTGATCGGTGTATTGTTAATAAGTGCCGTCATTCGGTTGTTAATATATTAATGTTTCAGCACGTTATCTTAATGTATGGCTTGATGTAAGATTGCCTATTCCATAATACATAAAGCAGTGTGCCGTCATACGGATTTAAAGCGTAAATGTTCTCTCTCTCTCCGTTTGTGTGTGTGTAATACTGTAAATGCGTGCATGTAGGGGAGGGGTGCGATATCAAAATAATTTTCGAATAGCTCTCATCGACCTTCGAATATTATTTTTGCTTTTAATGCCCATCCCGACCGTTTACCTGATTGATAAGAGAATGGACTTTCATGTATACCCTACTCACGGATGCAGAGAGAAGGTAAGAGAGCGCGATCTTAACCTTTCACTTTATGATTGTGAAACATTGCAGTTAATCCGCGGGTCACATGCATTTAGAATCGTGAGGGGCGATCTGTACGGAACACGGGTAAACTCCGATCAGATCCTTTACACCATTAATAATTGTTTCACAATATTTTTGCATTATAATTGGCTAATTTCAAAAGTGCTGCGGAATCGAAATGGAGGTAGTGTTCGCTGCATAGAATTCCACAGAGTTTTCTGCAGAAAGTGCACCTTCCCTGAGACCTACACAGGCCATATGACCCCTTTAATGAGATAGGTCACTAAAAAATTAACGTTTTCATAATTTTTTCACCATCATATCAAACCTGAGTTTTGTGGAACACCACATTGACTTCTATGAACACAAAATCACTGAGACATATCTCAAAATTTCTTGATTTGTATTCCACTGAAGAAAGACTCACAATCACATACAGGTTTTCAATCACATGAAATGGTAGAATGGTTATTTTGGGGCCAACTATTCCCCGAAGCATCTAATTTACAGTAAATCGTTAAATGTGCATTTAAGTGTGCACAGGTTGTCTTTGTCTTTACTTTGGTTAGTCTTGTTTCTGGACTAATTTCAGATTGAATTATTTGCTCTTAAGAAGTTTGCCTGCTACTGTATGTCAGATATAGAAACAATGTACTTTGCAGCATATATAAAGATTCATATATAGTTTTATAATCTTCTGTGCATTTTTCTCTCTGACAGAGAAGCCAGCCATAGCTCCTCCAGTGTTTGTGTTTCAGAAGGACAAAGCGCTAAAGGTTTGTCTACTTTACATCCGATAATATTTTTTTTCTTCTGGAAACCTATGTTAAATCCTTTTCTGCTGTTCCATGTGTTTTACAATTGCCATGAGCACCATCAATCCAGAAATATGTAAAAATTCCAAACATAAGTATAAAATTATAACTCAGTCATCACTAGGTATGTGCAAGAAAGATCGAATATTCGATTTGCGATAATTATTATATTTAGTGGTAATTATACGCTTGATGTGAAATTGTGATTAAATAAAAAAGTAACAAATTACGTCTTTATTAACTTAATTTAAAATAAAATATTCCATTTTTTATGTGCTCAAATATTCAAAGATAAAATTATCGAAAAATGCCCATCCCTTTGAATTGAGTTGAGTTGACCTGATGATAGTGGAACTGGATAGAATTCATTAACTATGGATTTTTCAATAAATGTTCAGGCAGTTCACGTTCAGAAAATAATCATCCAGTAGCATTGCCATGTAAATCCACCAACTCATCTGGTTTATTTTGCTGGTAGTGAGATGAGTTTCATATGCCCCCAGACTTGCATACAAATCATCTTTAAAACATCTTCTTCCAGAAGCACGTCAGGAAAATATAACCCAATGTTTTTCTCCCTGAAATTTAGCTTTTTAAATGTTTCCTGTAGATTTTCTTTCTTTATGCAGCCCGTCTCTATGTGACGTAATGAAATGTGTTTTCTGTTGTGTTCCAGAGATCCGCGGATGGGTCGAGTGCGGAGGATGGAGATGGTAAGTCTGCAGAAGAGACAGTATCTACTCTAGTTCGCTCATGTGGATTCTGATCAGTCTATCCATCTGATTTACCTCTTAGATTCAGACCGTGATGATGGAGAGTACTGTCCCCCAGTGAAGAGAGAGAGGACTTCATCTCTGACCCAGTTCCCACCCTCACATTCAGGTGAACATGCTCCCAGTATTCCCAGTACACAACCCTTCATTCTCAAGCGTTCCTCTGATTTCCAAGTTAGATTTTTTATGAAACTGATCTTCTCTCTGTTTTCTTTCTTTCTGTGTTTGCAGTTTCCAAGAATAATATCTTTATGCCATCAAGTTTATGCCAGTCTCCAACTGGTAATTCCGACTCGGAACCAGGTGAGAAATCAATATTAATCTTGGATCGTTCTGTTGGGTGGAAATCTTCTAGTTTCCTCTCCTGTCACTTGTTAGTAACACATTTCAGTCATGTCGAAAACAGACCAAACCTTTTTGTGCGATCTATTTTTTGGAGGTTTAGAGGTCTGAAATTACCCTAAAGGTCCTACACGGAAGCACAAAGTTAGGCCGAAAATGTTTTAAAGTAACGTTCTTAAATACACTAAAGCAAAACTGAGTGAGACTGAGATCTGACAGAAAGCGGCCAGAGCAATTTTCTCTCTTAGAAACAAAACCACAAAGTACACAGATGGTGAAAGCCAGCACTTGCAACATACCGCTCAGTATATCATGTAACTTTTTGTGAATATATAACACCGATCTGTTTTTTGTGTTTCTCAATTTTCTTTTTTTATTGTTTATTTATTCAAGATAAACATTATCTGTCCTGTGCATACAGAGAATTTACATATTGAGGCTTTTTCTGTTCCCTAAGGGCTCTTCACTGCTCTGATGCAATGTTGTGTCTGCATAAATGAACTTTGTGTTTGTTTATCGAAGGTCGTGGAAGAGATATTTGCTTAACAGTTGTGCTTCTGTTTGTCTGTCTCAGAAGAGAAGCCTGTTGGGTTTAGGTTGAAGCCCCCGACTCTCATTCATGGCCAGGCCCCCAGCTCAGGTAAGATCAGCTCATTCCTGCTCTTTACCTCAAACCATAAAAACATCATGTTCTCGAGCTTTACGAAGAAAATGTTCCTTTTTCAGACCCTTTTTTCTAAATACTGCCATCTGCTGTAAAGTTCAAAATAGACCCTCTTACTGTAAATACAAGCCCTCAGCATTTGTAACACAAAGAAACTTTTACAAAATCCTTTGTGATCAGAGCAACCTCTCGCACGCTGAGACAAAGACGTAACATCACTTTGAAAACCTTACTATACCAAAACCTCTCCAAAGACAGATATTTTTGGTGTTCGTCAAGAAGAAGAATCACCTGAAGTGCACACAGAGACGTTGTTGTGTGTTTTTTCTGCTGTGTTTGGTTTCTGATTCAATCCGTTAGTAGGTTGTTTTCCAGGTGTTCCCAGTCAGAAGCCCAAAGAACTGCAACGCAGTGTTCTGAGACCAGCGGTTCTACAGGCACCTCCCTCTAAAACCCTAACAGAATCCGTCAAGACCAGTACGTCATTACACATCACCGCACACTGCAGTCTGGTGTATCACTTCTCTTTCCTTCATTAATTCACTTTTTTGTTTTGAGTTTCATTTTGTGTTGAGAGAAATCTTTTTCAGTTTGAAAGAGTCATAATATCAGCTGAATTATATTGTGGTGTTTGTGCTGACAGACTCCAGCTGTGGAACAAACGGAGTGGGGAAGTTTGGAGACGTGGCATCAGAGAGTCTATCTGTTTTTCAGAACAACACAGAGTGTTCGGACATCTCACCGGTGAGTGTTCTGCACGTCTACTCAGTATTTACTTGACTAACCTCCAGTGTAAAGTCATTTCATAAATTAAAATCATAACTAGATGTGACCTGGGATGGGATCCCTCTCTAACTGTATGTTTTAAACATGAACTGGTTTTGATTGTTAGTCGTTTCTCGCAGTGCTTTGTTTTAAATCAAGCTGTGTTGTTCCTGATATTTCGTGACTTGTTCATTGCAGAAGCGAGAGAAGGACGGAGAGGAAAATGGAGGTGGAGAGGAAAATGGAGGTGGACAGAAGGAAGATGGCAGTCCGAAAAAGGACAGCGCAGTGGACTCATCGTTTGTTTTTGGCCAGAATATCAAAGAGCGAGCAAAGGTCAGGATGGGATTCTGTGTTTTCTGAATGAGGAATCAGATTGATCAATGTAGTTAAAGTACATTGATTGTTGCATTCTGTAACATTGAATCTCTGGCAGACAAGGATAGATGATGATTGTTAGGTAATGACAAGTTAACTTTATTTAGATTTAAAAAAAGCATTAAAATAATGCGAACGTTGGTATATTTGCCCAGCACAGTTCAAAACATTTAAACGAATGAAATGATCCTCTCGTGTTATTTTCTCTTGAACAGTTGGAGGAAAACAAAGCGCTCAGCAACTCAAAGGAAACCACAGATTCTCAGTCTGGCAGCACAAATTATTTCTTACAGTACATGGGCACCTCTAGGTAACCGAATCTAAATCTTTGTGAATGTTTCCTGTGTGTCGTCTCTCTGGCTGGAGTATAATGTCCTGGTGTTCTGTAAATCTGTCTTTGTTTTCAACAGTAACGCCGCAAACAACTCAGATAAAGACTCCAAGTTTGTCTTTGGCCAGAACATGTCTGAGAGAGTGCTGGTGAGTGAAGAAACTACAAACGCTCCAGATAACATCCAACTAATATGAAATAGGAAAATAAAATGAGGTTATACGTATATGGTTAATTCCAAGCAAATGTCAACCTTGCCAGGAAAGAGTTTTTACCAAATGCATTTCATAGATTTCCCATAGTCATACTAATTTTCACATCCATAACGGCACGTATTCCTAGTGACTGGGTACATGAAAATGCAATATTTTATCTTCTATGAGGAACCATCCCTTCTCTATTTGTTGAGTATTAATAACTCTGACTAGTGCATTTTAATTCACAGAAATCTTACAAAGTATCTTGTCTTTCAAAAACATGTTTTTTTGTAAGATCTGTAAGGCGTGATTATTTTCCTTTTTTAAAACAGAAAACTCCTTTATAGATACTTTTTTAATGTCTGGACACCATTAACTTTGGTTTAGGAAAATAAAAACAGATGGTTCAATATATTGGTAATAAATATGTTCTCTGAGAGTTTAAATTTCAAATTTTGACTCGAAACATCCATAATGCTGGAATTGCCCACATACATACACGCAACGCAGATGTATGTCCGCACTTTGAATCTCAGTCACCTCTCAGATCATACACGCACTCAAACCCAGATCCTTGCCGTATAACTTGAACAACATGATGGCGACTGATTTATGGCTTTATTTTTAAATCAAAAACACCAGTTTATACAGTATATTGCTGTTGCTGAATAGGTTTTGTGTAATTCATATCAGAGCCCACCTAAAGGAGGCGAGACATCTACAGAGAGCAGTAAAGAAACGTCAGTTCCAGTTTCAGAGCCAACACCACAGGAGGCCACGCCCGAGAAGAGTATGCGCTTATTTATACTCACTACCAACACAAATACAATGTTGGATGTGTGTTACATATCATTTTCTCTCTGATGTGTGACTGTCAGATCACAGTGTGACCGAGTCTCTTGAAGAGTCGGCAGCTGCTTACACCAAAGCCACTGCCAAGAAGTGCATTCTGGAGAAGGTGGAGGTACGAACCGGAGAGGAATCAGAGAGCAATGTGTTACAGGTGAGAGACGTCATCTGTTACCAACAATTTGTCAATGGACAGAAAGTCTGACAGAAAATGGCCAGTTGACGTGATGTGATGAAATTACATTTTAAAAATGATTTCAAGAAAATTGTTGGAAATGTATGTGAGAGATGTGAACGTGTCTGGTGTCCACAGATGCAGTGTAAGTTATTTGTGTTCGACAAACCTGTTCAGTCATGGGTGGAGCGAGGCCGCGGTCTACTCAGACTCAACGACATGGCGTCCACCGACGACGGCACGTTACAGTCTCGATTAGGTAAGAGCGCCGGCAAGTCCGTCCATTCTCTTCACAGGGACCTGATTGCGTCATCTTAATCCACCAATCTGCTTATTTCTTTTTGCAGTGATGCGTACACAGGGAAGCCTGCGGTTAATTCTCAACACGAAGCTGTGGCCTCAGATGCAGGTGGACAAAGCAAGCGAGAAAAGTGTTCGGATCACTGCCATGGACACCGAGGATCAGGGCGTGAAAGTCTTCCTCATATCGGTAACACTTTCACACGCACGTTTTCGATTCCACGGGTTAAAACGGTTTGACTTGAAACCTGAAGACCGCTTCTGATGTTTCTCAGGCGAGCTCTAAAGACGCTGGTCAGCTGGCCGCAGCTTTGCATCACAGAATCTTGGCCCTGAAAAGCCGCGCGGAACAAGAGACCGAGAGCACGCCCGCCCCGGCCGAACCGGAGATTCCACAGTCGAATGAGGATGACAGCGACGATGATGAGACCGCTAACAGTAACAGCACCGGTGCAGTGAACTCCAGCGTCAGCGGTATGATCACTATCACTTTATCTCTGAATATAAAGCCTCTGGAGCACAAGCTTAAAATTAATAGCTTTACATTTGTGCATTTGTCAAACGCTTTAAGACAAAGATATATACATCAAATTCATTCCCAAGGTATTTTATCTGGAGATCAAACCAATCCTTACCAGATCCACGGTTTACATTGACTCCATTTTTACTTTCAGGTAACTGTGAGAACAGTGAGACGGGGACCGGCGAGAGCACATAGCACCCTGACCCTCCGCTCGACTGACAACTGCCCACCAGGGTTTTAGTGCAGACGTCTTTGTGCACAGCCCAGACCGGCATGGCCCCCACGAAGCGATGCTGTGGACCCCCAAGGGGCGGAGTCTCTCTTACTCAAACTTCTGTAGTTCATTTTTCCCCTTCTACATTTATTGTAAATCTGGAATTGATTTTTTTATCATTTTGTTTTGTTTTTAGTTCTTGTTTTTCCTTTTGGACTGCAAATAAACAAATTAAAGACGACAAAAAAAGGAAAAAAAATACAGAGACTTCTCCATGAATGGCTTTGGACTTGGTTGCTCATCATATTGATGAGTTTGGGGGCGTTTCTCTTTTCGTTTAAACACGACTGCAGTTTCTACCGTGGGACCGTTTTGTACTCATCCTCTCTCTCTCTTTTTTCGCTGGCTGTTGGCTTCAGATCACATCTCGACCTCACCACTCAAAGGCTCTTGCATCATCACGCTTACTGGCAGATCAGCTTGCCGGTAGCACCACAGTCATCTGTTGTACCCCTGTGTTTAGTGAAGTCGTAACATTCTTCCGATCCCAAGGTTGATTTCTGTCTCCATGCGTCTCCTGGATATCCCCACCAGTTTCTAGGACAAGCGGACGCACTTTACTAGTCTGCGAAGATGGTAGTTAGATTTCTCATCTGTGTTAACCAATAAAGGACTAAACCAGCACATGGACTCGTGCTGTAGTGAATCTGTTTCTAGAAGTTGCCCCTCGTACGCGAGAAAAAACATCTTTACCCTATTGTCTCTTGATAACATCAGAATCATCTGTGTAGCTTCATTTAGGGGCAGATGTTTATTATTCCTTTTTAATTAATTTGATGAGAAGTTAACGTTTGAAAGCGCATCTCGATATTAGTTTTTTTCCATATTCCAGGGTTTGTATTGTGTTGGCCTTTTTTTAAATATTGATTTACTATATTAACTTTTTATCTATTTTCATGTCATTGGAGACCATATGTCAGAAATGGAGATTTTTCTTTGTGTGTTGGAAGTTTTGAGTGAATTTAGACAGCAAAAAGGACAAAAAAAAAACACTTGTACTCTTGAATGTTCTGTACATTTCTATGCGTATATTATCACTTACTAGCACACAGTGTCTCCAACCTCCTTTACAAAATAAATAGTAATATCAAAGTTAAAAAAAAGAAACATTTGAAATAAATTTTTGTCTTATGTCAACAGTGCGGGCCTGTAGTTCAGTTTTTCTCATGAGGGGTTTTAAATGCCTACAATGTGTTTAGACTGTTTTGCTTGTCTATTACCAACATATCTTGCTGAAACAATCAAGCTTTTTATATTTTGCATAAACTAGCATTTTGCGCTTTTACATTTTGACACACAACACAATTTTCATCTCTGTAACATCAGGTGGTTTGCATCCTAGTACATCTGAAACGTTCTTACTAAATTTGAAAAAGCAACATGACATATTTACAGATTATCTATCACCTTGCAGTTTATCTCATTGTGGTGTAGTTCTGTGAACGTTCACCAGATGGGGCACCAAACACACACGGGTGCTTAAAAGAATAGAAGATAAACGGCATCGAATTAATGGATGGGCAATCTAAAATCACTTCCCTATGAACAGCTGGTGTGATTTAACAACTGTTTGTCAGACAAATCAATAAACCTCTTTTGAAGCCGACAACTTTACGAGACCAGATTTTGACAAGTGTCATGCCGTTACTTGCGTGTTGTATTTGTAATTCACAATTGACTCAGAGGAAATGGGTATAAACACCAGGGTCGATTCAATTCAGATGGATTCGTCAGAGATCTGAGGGCTCTGCATGCGTTTCGACATTGATCGTCTTTAGGAAACAAAGCAACAATGTGCAAAACATCAAAGCAAGATGTAGAAATCAAATGTTTAATGATAACAGACACAATCATTTGCACAACCAATTATTCTACAATCAGCAACATCTCGGTGTGTAATAGCAAATCTAATGCATTGTATAAATCTGATTTCCAAAAGCTTGGCGAATGACATTTTTTTTACCAGGTGAATCGAGTGTTTCTCAATGTGGCTCCTGGAGGACTTCAGCATGATGAAACGTCATCTTTAACATTGAGCAGGATTGAGAAACACGGATGTCTTGAAGACTTCTGGAGGGATGTCTAGAGTTTCCATGCATTTTTCATCATGGTGATGAAATACTCATCGCTGTCGATAGAGGCGCTGACTCCACTGTAGTAGTTAATAAACTCTTCCAGCGTGACCTGTGATCAAGAAGAAAGAACAGATATCACATGACAAATGTCTAGATTCGTAGACATGTATTTTGACTATAATAAATATTAGACTTTTACTAAAAAAAGTATAGAAACGTACTGTCACCTTCAAAACTCGCTACGTTTCAAACATCTCGGATTTAACATTTCCCACCTCATCGCAGAAATCATTTTTGGAACAGCACTGTTTTAATGTTACCTAATACTTTTACTGTTACTATATCCATACGTTATTTATGGGTTTGAAGAGAAAAATATCCTTTATCTGAGGTGTCTGGAACACATTGTCTAAAAAGACCATTTCATTACACTGAATTTTATTCTCAACTCCGCATTTCGATCCAAATGTCCTTGGCGGATTTGTTTTTAAGAATGGCCCTGATCATTTCACTTTTATCTCAACAGTGTTGTCTACAATGTCAGGTTATTTACAGACACAAGTTCTCTAACAAATAAGTCAAGAGAAAAGATGGCAAATGGTCATAAAAACTAAAAGTCTTGTGTCTTTAGGCTGGCAATGCATCAGCAATCATGTTTTCCTGTAAAACGAGAGGGTACCTTGCCATCCTTCTCGTACGGTGAATCAAAGCTGTCTAGGAAGGAGCGGAAAACTTGTTCCTCCGTCCACTCGCCGCTTTTGTATTTCGGGTGATGTTTGCTGTTATAAACACCCTGTAGATCCTGTACGGTCACAACTCCGTCTCCTGTCTTATCCAGCTTCTGAAAAGCCTGACTGATCACCTGCTTCTGAGCATCTGACATGGGCGGCTAAAGCATTTAAACGGATGAAGTGAGTAACATACATCGTCCAACACAATCTCGTGACATTTCACAACTATTTTACATGGTGGCTAATTCGTAAGAATGACATCATAGAAAAAATTCCAATGAGATTTTCAATTGATTGGCTTTTGATGGTAAATAATCGTACTCTTAATTTCTTGAGAAATTCATCAAAGTTGATCGAACCGCTACCGTCCTTATCCATCATAGCAAAGATCTCCTTGGCTTTCTCTCTCCCCACAGACACTCCGTAGTTTTCCAGCCCTTTCTCAAACTCCTGGAAATCCAGAGATTTACTTCCGTCATCATCCATAATGCGAAACATCCTGCACAGAATACAAAGAGAGATTTTCAGTTTATGTTCTCGGTTTTGCTGTTGAGCTCAAAACATATTTTTTTTACTATAGTTCTTTACATTTGTAGTGTCAGAATGAAATATAAGGATTCCGAATGGCCTCATAACCAAAGCAAGAAAGTTTCTCAACCTCTGAATTTTGCTATAGAATTGCAACTTACACTTTTGAGATTCTTAAGCAAAAACGAAAATGGTTCTCTATATGTAGTTTGTGCAAAATATACAGTTGAAAGAAAAAGTATGTGAACCCTTTGGGCTTACTTGGATTTCTTCATAAATTGGTCATAAAATGTGTTCTGATCTTCATCTAAGTCACAACAATAGAGAAACACAGTCTGCTTAAACTAATACCGCACAAACATTATATGTTTTCCTGTTTTTATTGAACACAACATGTAAACATTCATAGTGCAGGGTGGAAAAAGTATGTGAACCTTTGGGTTTAATAACTGGTTGACCCTCCTTTAGCAGCAATAACCTCAACCAAACGTTTCCTATAGTTGCAGATCAGACCTGCACAACGGTCAGGAGAAATTTTGGACCATTCCTCTTTACAAAAGTGTTTCAGTTCAGCAATATTCTTGGGATGTCTGGTGTGAATCGCTCTCTTGAGGTCATGCCGCAGCATCTCAATCGGGTTGAGGTCAGGACTCTGACTGGGTCACTCCAGAAGGCGTATTTTCTTCTGTTGAAGCCATTCTGTTGTTGATTTACTTCTATGCTTTGGGTCGTTGTCCTGTTGCATCGTCCATCCTCTGTTAAGCTTCAGTTGGCGGACAGATGGTCTTAAGTTTTCCTGCAAAATGTCTTGATAAACTTTGGAATTCATTTTTCCATCGATGACAGTAATCCGTCCAGGGCCTGAGGCAGCAAAGCAGCCCCAAACCATGATGCCCCCTCCACCATATTTCACAGTTGGGATGAGGTTTTGATGTTGGTGTGCTGTGCCTTTTGTTCTCCACACATAGCGTTGTGTGTTCTTTCCAAACAACTCAATTTTGGTTTCATCTGTCCACAGAAAGTTTTGCCAGTAGTGCTGTGGAACATCCAGGTGCTCTTTTGCAAACTTCAAACGTGCTGCAATGTTTTTTTTGGACAGCAGTGGCTTCCTCCATGGTGTCCTCCCATGAAGTCCATTCTTGTTTAATGTTTTCCTTATTGTAGATTTGTCAACAAAAATGTTAGCATGTGCCAGAGATTTCTGTAAGTGTTTAGCTGACACTCTAGGATTCTTCTTCACCTCATTGAGCATTCTGCGCTGTGCTCTTGCAGTCATCTTTACAGGACGACCACGCCTAGGGAGTGTAGCAACAGTGCTGAACTTTCTCCATTTGTAGACAATCTGTCTTACCGTGGACACAAGGACATCAAGGCTTTTAGATATACTTTTGTAGCCCTTTCCAGCTTTATGTAAGTCAACAATTCTTGATCGTAGGTCTTTGAGAGCTCTTTTGTGCGAGGCATGGTTCACATCAGACAACGCTTCTGAACAGCAAACTCAAAACTGGTGTGTGTTTTTTATTGGACAGGCCAGCTTTAATCAACACATCCAATCTCTTCACATTGATTGGACCCCAGGTTGGCTGACTCCTGGCTCCAATTAGCTCTTGGAGAAGTCATTAGCCTAGGGTTTCACATGCTTTTTCCACCCTGCACTATGAATGTTTACATGTTGTGTTCAATAAAAACATGAAAACATATAATGTTTGTGCCGTATTAGTTTAAGCAGACTGTGTTTCTCTATTGTTGTGACTTAGATGAAGATCAGAACACATTTCAAGACCAATTTATGAAGAAATCCAAGTAAGCCCAAAGGATTCACATACTTTTTCTTTCAACTGTAGATGGTTTAATTTTTCTGATGTTTCAGATTTCACAATGGTAATCTTTTTCTTTCTTTTTTTCTTGGACCCTTTGTGAAACTTAACCACAACACTACACCACCTCAGTTTGTCCTGTCACAATGTGTACATAGAGAGTCACAGAGATACAGACGTACACGTTGGATTGTTTAAAAAAAAAAAAATACTTCTACCTTCCAAGTCCCTTGATTCCTGCGGCGCCCCTCTTAAGACACAGCTGTCTCAGCTCCTGCAGAGCATCTGCGGCCATAATCACCTGTACAGTCTCTGTGGAAATCACTGCAAAACGGTGCCTGTGACAGAGAATTTTATTCTGGTGTTTGTTTGTCTATATACAATGACTCTCTTAGATCTAGGCTATTAAAGATGCTTGTTCTTTATTGGTTTAGAAGAATTACAAACAGCCACGGAATGCTTTCCAATTAAATTAATAATCAAATAAAATAACTAAAAGATAGATATAAGGTAAATAAATATACTCAAATGTTTACAAATAGTAACATTTCACAGCTTTCTCATTTTTACCCATTTGTTTTAGGGATTGTTAAACTTCTTTCAAATATAAAGCAAAGGCTTATTTCCCCTCTTGTATACATTGACGTTCACTACATTTAGTTAGAAGAATCAGATGAAATAATACCATATGAGATAAGTGAAATAACACGAATTAAAGACGCAGAAATTGTGGAACTGTGGTGGTCGTCATGATGTGACGTGGGCAACAAGCGAGTGTTCTATGAAGCGACTTATGTTCCTATGGAAACATTAAAACAAAGAGTGTAACCGTGGCAACCGTACACATGAACCGCCATAAAACAACTGATCTATATAATCAGTGCATAAAACAATGGATACTGACGTTTTACAAGAGATGTTATAATGTAATCTTTCTTTTTAAGACGGAACATACACAGAAATATGTTAATGTCAGCTATATAACAGTGTCAGCTGTTTTTCACTCCTGTGTCGAATAATAAGAAAAATAATTAACAAAAGAAATATTTTTCTTAGAAGCATAGTCTTTATTGTATTGTCGTCTTAATTTTAGCTTCTGATCATTTAACAGCGTAAATGGTGCGTGGGCATAAAACCGTGTAAAACGAACATCAGAATTGTCATACCTGTCTGTTGCGGTGGTCTCAGCGTTTCACGTGTTTCTCAAGTGTGACTCGGGGACACCTGCTTGTCTCTACGCCCACCAAACTCAACCATTTGTGTGATTGGGTCTCACGCGTGTCAGTCATCGTCCAGCGGTCCAAAGATGGCACGAAAACATCGCCGTTTCCGTTTAATGTGCAAAAGCGGGAACGTCAGATTACGTTGTGATGCGGAAACATTTTTGTGACCAAATCATCACATAAACCGATGTTTACCACTGTAAAGTACGGTAAGTGTACACTTTAATACAGGTCAATAGAACTCTGCGTGTAGAAATGTTTGTCTAATGTCTGTCTTTACGAGTTTTTATAAGAGCCAATCACGCAAAACACCCCTGTGACATAGTTTACCCCAAAGGTAGAAGAAAATGACATTTGTCTTCAAGGAACTGGAGCCTATTTAATGAGTATTATTATACTTAATACTATAATAAATATATTATTTAATAGTATTATCATTGCTAATTGACATCCTTAGTGGTCATTATATAAATATTACTGTGATATATTGATACATATTGAAATTATATTTGTATATTAAATATTGTTGTATTATTCATTTTTATTTAGATATGATCACATTATACATAAATGATATATTTAGATTTCTATTTTATGTATTGGAGAAATTTGGAGACAGCCTTTTCATCAAATTTTCTTTAAAATAATGTCACATGGCCACATCATGGTTAGGCCTATATTTTTGTATGATTTCCTATTTTTCGGTTTTTGACATCCAATAGTAGCAACAAACGCTTTCTTATTTAACTTTTTTTGGTGGTGAGATGTAATCAGTGGTGTTTTATAAATGACAGGGCAACTTGCACTTTAGGTAAGTCTAAAAACTCATTTTTTTTGTTGATGTTTAGTTAAGTAGGATTACTATTACCTTACCAATTTTACAGTTTGGATGTGCAAAACGCCGTGTCAGAGAAAACAGGTTTCGTCTGTGATGAAGTCTTTTTTAGAGTCAAAAGTCACATCAGTCTTTCCCATTAGTAACTCTTTTTTTGGGCTGGTTTGAATGAAGGGTCTCTTAAGACCAATAGTTTACTTCAAGTTGTTTACTGTGTCTCAGTGGTTTTAAACAACACTGGATTTCACAACCTATATTAGAGGTTGTAATAGTCTTGTGTAGAGTCAATTGATACCATTCATGTGCACAACAGAGACATGCACCAGTAGTTGTGGTCTGAATGACGCCCGCAGAATGAAATGGCCCAAATCTGAGTCGCCTCACAATGGGCTAAATGTTTACCACCAATGGCAACGCTTGTACTCCATGCAAATGTCAACCATGCCATGGAAAAATCTGGTTTTCAGTGAAGGAACGAAACCCTTTTAAATAGTTTATTTGTTTGTATTTCACTGTATTGAGGAGCTAAAATTGAATTTTTAAGGAATTGTATTGTTTATTCACCACACATGAGGTGAATGCCAACACTAAAGCAACATTTTCAACCAGCCATCATGGTTTCAAAAGGGGTTCAATGGACTTTTTATGTCAACAATAATAATTTTCCTAAAAGATGTTTGTGAAATGGACAGTGTACACTCACTTTGTCATAACAGCATAGCTTTTTATATTTATAACTAGAAAGACAATATTCTTACATTTAACCTGAAACCTTATGTGCAAAAATTTGTCCATTTCAAATATGATCAGCAAATTGTCTCCCTTTGATTTGAACAATCATAATAATGTTTTGCACGTAAACCAAAAGTTCCAAAGCAAAACCAAACCAAAGGTATTATAAAGTTTTTAAGGCACATACTTGGCTTTGGCTTTACAATTTTCAACTTTTGTTGCTTGACTCCCGTCCCTGGACACGCCCACTTACTGTCACCAACGGTCACTGTCGCTCGTGTTGCCGGAAGTCGCCAGCTCTCCATTGAAATTAATGAGAAAGCGTGAGATCGCTAGTTTCTGGATGTCTGAATGGGGCTTTTGGTGGCGACACTTGAGAAATCTCGTTCACCTCTGAAAAATGTGATTCACTAGCAATATGTCAAAGGTTTATAGGAACCACCGGCGGATTCACGAAACATTCTTAAGAAGAAACTTCATCTTACCTGACATACTTTTTCTTAAATGCTAATTTAAGATTTTTTTTATATTCCCCCAAAAAGTTTTCAAGATTGATTTACAAAGCATATGTAATTTCATTCTTATGAAAAAATGAAGATGAGAACTTTTTAAGAAGGAACATTATTACAAGCTTCCTATAATTTATCTTAAGTACAATCTTATATTTTGTCCTAAGAACATTTTTGTGACTCCAACCCCAGGTGATATTTCAAAGCAAGCAGCAGATGTGGAAAGTGGATTTTGGGATGAATATTTTTTTTTAAAACAGCATATGGAAATGTCCATTGTATCTCTGTGTCAAAATTGAACATCTGAAATCTGTTATTGGCAAATAAAAATGCTCAGCTATAGATCATCTGTAACAATCACTCGCATTTATGTATTTGACAGGCGCTTTTTATCCAAAGCGATTTACAGTGTATTCAGTCTATACCTTTTAATTTATTCGTTTGTGAGTTCCATGGGAATGAAATGCTTCTGCAAGTCTTACTATGAGAGTTTAGTTCAAGTCTGTGATTTTTGTGTGAACTATGTCAGTACAGAGCCTTTGAAAGCACACAGGATTTTATTAAAACTGAAGTTTATAACCCTGAAACACTGCAGTTGTTGTTAGCCATTGAGTTTTTTATGGAAAGCTTTATTCTTACTGGAATTATGGTCACCTGTTTCTCACTTTGACTATTTAAGGTCAAAACGGGGAACCACGATGCGATAAGCGAACTGATGCTGCGAGTAGACTAGGCTGAAAACTCCAGCTGATCAAAGATTTCAGATCTAGTCTGCACTCTGGCATGAGTGACAACTTGGAACGTGACAAGAGGTCTGTGGAAGCATTCCTTAACAAGATCATAGGACGTTTTTAAAAGAAACATCCTAACATCATACAGCTTCGGATATTTTGTGATACAGCTCCATTTTTAAATAGCTTCATATGTTGTTTCTCGTCAGTAATTTTCTTAAATCTTTAGTGTGGATTTTACTACAAGCAATGGCAAAAATGCTCTCGATGGTGTAGCGCTCAATGATAAAACCCTGTACAGTAGTCAAAGGAAAAAAACATGTATTTAATTATTTACTCACACTTGTGTCGTATTACACAAAATATGATGTTTTGAAGAACATTAGTAACCAATCAGAAGTGACTTCCATCATGGACGCAAAACCAACAAGGCATTTCTCAAAATATCTTCTTTTGTGTTACTTTGAAGAAAGAGTCACATACGGATTTTGAATGACATGACGATGAATAAATAATGACAGAATTGTATATTTTGTGAACTTTCTCTTTAACGCAGATGTCCTCTGCATTCCGTGTCTTAGATGCCGTATCATTGTGGACTCTATTGGGAGTTGGCCGAATATTTCAAACAAACTGATCAGATCCATTGGCATCACAGAGTTTAGCTTGTTGACAGGTCTCTCATTACCACAGCTGCTATGGGCACCGAGTCCATCCATCATACTGAGGCGGTCTCCAGAAGACATGAAAACTGGACAAGGTCTTTTGATCCAGTTCAGGCAAACAAATCATTCTGACAGTTTGTTGGACTTGGGAATAACCAAGACCATGAGGCACATAAAGTTTGGCTGAAAATGTGTACATTTGATCTCTGGTGGAAGCTTGGATGACACCTGATCAGGTGACTTTTTCTGAGACGGATAATACATGAAAGAAACCAATTTGATCTAATTACTCATTTGTTGATATCTGTTGAACGTATTTATAGGAGGTATAACAATCAGTCCGCAATGTTTTAAGTGCATGAAAACATTTAATCACCAACATCATTATTTTATATTGCAGTGTTTTTAATACAGTTTTGCAGTTTCATCGGTTTGGCCAATACAGTCAACAATAATGTCACAAAAAAATGTGTAATGCATAAATGTCTATTATCCTCATGATAGGGCCTACCTTCCGATCTCTCTCGCAAACCAACATGGAAGTGACTTAGACTGCAGTTCATCATCTGGCCGCTAGAGACTGGCTCCAAAAGAGCGCAAAATCTCATTGAGCCCCATGTTAAAATGGCGAACTTTATAGCAGAAAACATGTTTACAGCCTGGTAGAAATTTTTTTTTGTTTATATGGCCAATTTTGCCCTTCATGACAACAGTGAGGGGGTGATTTTAAATACACCCATTTAAATTATATTAAGCTTTAAAATTCTGCAAAATTAAGGGCGTGGCCACTTGAGTAGCATGTGGTATCACTAACCAGGCACCTCAGCTTCACCCACGTCCCGCCTTTTTGCCATTTTTTTATTATCTGGGAGTGAAGCGCTGTGACGCGCTGCCAAGATGGCACCACCCTGCTCCGCCCATTTTGGGCTTTAAAGTTGCTCTTCACAAACCCACAGGTGACATCTCGGACACTACGATTACGTCCATGTTTTATCTCATGGGAATATTATGTTTCCGATACAATTGTATGACTGAAGATAACTTCATGGTAAATAAAATATATTAAAGTATTTTATTGATGCAAGTACAATATGTTGCTAAAAATAAAATTCTGTATTTTTGGAAGTTTAAGTGGCCCCTTTTCTGGCTATTGGCCTGACTGCTGAGGATTTTATATAACTTGGTAATGGTATAATCTAGACATGTGTTTTTAATAAAGAAAAAAGTATTTACTGTATGTTTTATTGTTCTACGGCATTATTCGCAAGGATTTAATTTGCCTTTCTTAACACAAATCAGAAAACTATTCATTGCTGTTAAAGAAAAACATTATTCAACACTAACGTAAGGCAGGTCAGTGTTTAATAGATACACCTTTTGCTGCGTCTGTGTAGATATTTCTGTGTTAAGTGTACACATCTGGACAGTTTTCTCTCATTTTAACTCTTGAGTTAGATTGCATCGACATTTTGCCTTTTTAAGACCACCTATAAAGACTCTTCTGGCTGTGGAGTGTGAATTTTACATTGTGTAAGCCATTCCTGTATGGGACTGGGAAAACAAATCTCACAGGTGTTTTACAGGTTTTCCTTTCTTGTGTTTTTCTACATTCATGTTACCCTGGCCTCTACCCTCATTAATCTTTCAGGAAAGCATCCACAACGCAGTGGGCATCATGTGCCTCTCGTGAGCCACGGTGTTTGGTTTACGCCGAACATAACATTTAGTCAGATGGCCCAAAGGCTCCGTTTGGGTCTCTGAGGATGTTAGAAGCACAGTTGTCTCTCTGACCTCCTAGCCTGGGCACAGAATACACAGAGTTTGGTCTCTCTTACTTCAAATGAGGCTAAAATTTTGATAAACATGTTGAGTAATGGTGCACCACATGTCATGTTTACCATACATGACACTTACTGTTTCTTTTCACATGTTTCAAAGTTTCTATATTGTTAGGACACAGAACTGGGATGTGCTGAAGAAGGATTCTGAGAAGAAGTAAAGACTTATTTCTTTTGATTCTTTGCATTGTTTTTGCAATGATTTTGGTCTTAACACTGAGGATTTTGTCTTTGTTACTCCATCAGACTTTCATTGGCCTCGTCAAGGGACCACCGAGGAGATCTCTTGGTGGTCTGGTTGGGCACTTCAGTTTTGAGGACAGCTTGTTCTTGGTAGATCTGCAGCTGTGCCATACTCTTTCAATTTCTTAATAACTAATTTAACTGTACTTCAAGAGATATTCAGTGACTTGGAAATCTTCTCGTGTCCATCCCCAGAGTTGTTTTGTCTTCTTGGAGAAAGTTTTGCTGCTTGATTGACGCAAAAGAAGTCGGACCGTCCAGCTAGAGGTACATGTTTATTTCTTTCAACTAAAACCCGTCGACTTCACACAAGTGATTCGTATTTAACTGTGTTAATATTGTGTTTTTCTTAAACCAATTAACTAGTGATTCAGTTGTATCATAAAAAGAGGACAAATACTTGTGAAGTCCACCTTGTGTCGAAAAACAACATTAAAGAGATTTTTTTGTTGATAATTGGTAGGAAAGCTAAATTAGGTCCACTATAAAAAAAACAAAATATTTGTATTGCTTTTAATAATAGTGGACAGGTGCATCCTCATTTCATTTTTTTTTTGACTGCCAATTGACTGTCTAGTACTTACATCACCCTAAAGAATCATAAGCAAGTTTTTTTTTACCATCAAACTTGAGTTCTTCTGTTTGTGTCCCGAGATTGTGAATCAGTGCTCGACACATCTGGTGCTTGAGCGTAAACAGGAAAGAGAATTTAGAAACTCAGGAAAGACAAACAAACAGCATTTTGTTTTAAGCTGGGTATGTTTATTCAGACTTTAGAAATTCCATTTGGCACAAGTGTGACATAATAAATAAGTGTCTGTCTCCCTAGAAACTGAAATATCTAAATATAAATGAAAAGAGCATTTTGCAATAAATACCGTTAATACCGTTAATCCACAACACAGATGCATTGCATCGACATTTCTGCTGTTGGTGTGAAAAATCCAACATGGCCAAAGCTGGACGTCACGGACCATGAAAAGCTGGCATGGGAAACACACACGCACACAAACTTTCATTCACATAATACTGACGCAATACTTATGTTAACACACACTCAATTTCTTTACACTACCTTAGAAAAAAATGTCACTTAACCCCATGTCTAATTTTTATTGTGTTTTAATTCCTTGCCTTAAATCGCTTTTATTTTTCAAGGCTTGTCACAATTTTATTGCGCTACGTCAATACTGATTGTGTCTGGTTAAAGTGAGCTATCACATTCTGTATCCAGTTAGCAAGCTAAGACACTTACTAGTGCTCCACGCCTTAAATTTCCAAAAACAAATTGAGGACATATTGAAGTCTTTGTCTACAAGCAAACATTTCCACAGACCGAGATTCATTCGTTTACGCTTGACAGTGCGATAAGATTGGGTCAATTTTATTTTCACTTGGTTGATCGATTTTACAATTTAGATACATTTAGGACTAACCAAATTATGTTAATGTACTACTGAACTGAAATGGAATGACCCATGTTAAATGACTGTATGCTTCTTTAGCTTTTACAGTAATTCTAGTGTTTAGGACTCGATTGATAGTGGCATGACTCTAATTGCATTTGTAGTTTTGTTCTTAATTCCCTTAGGTATTCAATTAGACCTTTCTATGAGAATGAACAGCATGGTTATCTAAACTATCGTATTTATGTTTAAAATCAGATTGGCCGTTCCAGCTCATTTAACTCAGACTATATGAGTCAGTCTTGGTGTCTAAAGAATTGCGTGATTCTGACAGGAATTAACACTTTGTACAGTTAGTGTATTGTGTACAAATCCAGAGGAAATGAGCTGAAATTTAAACACGGGCTACATTTTAACAACATGCTTACAAAATGACAAGGGCTAAACTTGACACTTAATCCTGAATGTCTGAACAGTTTACTGTCGATTTAAACATCTTTTTAGATGTGTACAATGTTATCTGCATGACAACTGGTTAGCTGACAAGGAATGATTTTTTCTTTTGCATTAGAGTAGTGAGGTGCAACATGTCTTGACAAATTTTTATTCTATCGAGTTGTTGTAGTTATGCTAATATTTTGACATATTTTCAGCTAATAATTTTAGGCCCAGTTTCACAGACAAGGCTTGAGACTAGTCCCAGACTAAAATGAATGTGTGACGTGTCTTAACTGAATATAACTTGCCCAGAAATATCTAAAAATATGTCAGTGCCATTGTTTCGTGTCAAGATGCACACCAGTAATGTATTCTTCTAAGGTATTTTTATAAAAGCGACATACATATCTTAATCTAACTAAGGTATAGTCCTGGCTTAAGCTAAACCGTGTATGTGAAAACGGGCCTTAGTGGCTCAACTTAAACTTGGTTCAGTTTATCGCTAAGGCAAAATTTCCTTTAGTTTAAGTTTTTCTAATAATATTTGGGCTGCTATTTTATTTCATTTCAATAAACATAAATGTTTCAATCATTTTAGTCTTTCTAAATTATAGTAACATAACTGAACTGCGGGGCGCTTTTGTGAGATTTACCCCTGATGTGCATAAAAGTTCCAGAAACCTATAAACTGAAAACTCAAGTTACATCTATGAAGAACAATGTAAGATCTTAAGAACATTAAGTGACTACAAAGGCCAATTAACAAACACTTATGTTAAATATGAAAGAATATGAAAAGGGGTTAAAATGACTGTTGTTTAAGGGTAATAAATGTGTGATTTTACTTTTAAAAAGGTCTTAATCTGGATTCTTTAAACATAAACATGACTGTGGGTAATTGGAAAACTGGGTTTTAGGAAGCTCAGTTCTGGTTATCTGTGTCATTACTGGAGTTTAAAGTTGTGTATTTTTCTGTCGTGCACGTAAAGATGTAGGTACAGTAGAAGCGGTTTACAGTAATTGAAAGGAAAGTTTGTTTGGACATGTTTTGGCAAGACTTTAAAAACACATTTGTGGGCTTGTTTCAGTGGTTATGTATGCTTAATGTGATAAGGTTACTTTGCTTAATAAAATAGTTATCCTGAGACACTTCTAGAATCTGTGATTCGTGTTACTCACTAGTGTAATCCAGATAGTGGGTGCGGTAGAGCTAGATTCCTTGCATGTACATTTGTAGGAAAACAAACAATAGGAAAGTAAGAAATGAGGTAGTTTTTACAGCTGTGCTGCACTGCATACTTCAGTATTCAGCTTGGATTTATTAAAAAATGGGGCTCTGTAGCTTTCTAACATGTATGTATATATAGATATATATACAATTCTATCTTTGGTTAAGTACTATTTTATCTTTACTTCTTTGTGAACGTTTCCAGTGGAAGGCAAGAGAAGTTCCCCTCCAGCAGCTTTCGGTCCCATCAAATTAAACCAACAATCCGTTGTTGGTTAAAAAGTGACCATATTTTAGTTTAGTCTTAAACCAGCGTCCAGTGCACTGTGCTGCTCATCAATGCCCGCTGAATACGTTTACAGTTAGATTTTCCACCGTTACCAATGGCTTTAGGCCTCTTTTTTCTGTTTTAAAGGGCATGCTTTCTGTAGCTTTTATTTGTTCCATGTTGGCATACCAGACCCCATTTAATGTTTGTAAAAATTGCAATTTGCCCTTCGTTTTGGTTCCATGTGCGGTAACACTTTCCGAGGCTCCAATATTTACAGAGGAATTCTGCGCAGCCGCAGGACCTTAAATATCCGCTGTTGCCATGGTAACGTACAAGCACACTTCCTGAGCTTTTATAGTTACCGAAATGTCATACACAACCGCACGCTCTCGCAGATACGTTCTGAATGGTGTAGAATTTGTCCTTGTTATCAAAGAATGACATTTTCTTCTCAAACATTATAGGTCGACAACAAGGGGTGTACCGCGCCTTGTCTTTTTTTCCATTGTCCCGTCCACGCCGGCCTTTCTCGCTGGAGCCGTTGTTTAACTGCATGTGCTCCATCACAAAGTCGTAGTTGCGTCGCTCGTGCGTGCACTTGCCGCTACAGTACCTGAAGCGCACGGTCTCGTCGCTCTCGTAACCGAGACCTAACTCGCTCACAGTCAGCTCAATCTTGTGAAGAGAACACGGCTTCGGGCCTTTCCTCGCTCGCTTGGTCCTGCGGCCGGATTCGGTTCCCATTCCTCTCTCCTTTCTGTCCACCAGGGTTGCGATCATCTTCTGAAGTTCACCTTCAGTGAAGCTTTGGAAGAGGAGGGAGACTGGGGGAGAAAAACACAGGGAAAAATATGAGCACTTAGGCTGAAAACATACTTTATATACGGAGATAAAATACTTTATCTTAGTTATAATTTAAGCAACAACTTCATCAACGATTTTTTTAATTTGTTTGCCGTGTTTCTTGTGGTGTAAATCAATGTACTACATCTCCCGAGCTGATCTAAGAGTTTATTTCATAAGCATTTCACTGTTTTACTATTATTCTAATAGTAAACTGATAAACTACATAAACACTTGAGTATACTTACTCTAATTTACTAAACTAATATTTACTAAAGTATGATACAAAAACACTATTGTATCTACAAAAGAAGGTATTTAACTGCAGTTTACCATAGTAAATAATATAATAGTATACTACAGTATTTGGACAAATATATAATTATTGTATAGTAAAAGAATGGAGCACACAGAACTCAGAAAAAAAAAACAGAAAAAAGGAACTTCAAAAAAATTTTATTACATGGCCCTAATTTGCCCAACTGTAACATAAATGTCTTTCGTCAATTACCTGCATATTTATGTGACAAACTACCCATAAATATTTGAATGTGTATATTCTGTGTATATAACTTGTGCTACAACTGTTAGGCCTGTGCTACACAACTTTAAACCTCCGTAGCACAAGTCCTACGTGAAAAAAGTTAGTGCACAGCCCTGTTTATTTAAATTAGCTATTAGCAATTGAAATACATTTTTTCAAAATTTGGTACTATTGTTTATTTAGATGTTGATCGTTCATTCCACATCCTATAAATATGCCTTTTACTCTTAAAGAGATAATTCAGTCAAACATATTTTTTTTAATCCTTATGTCATTCAGAACACAAAAGAAGATATTTTACAATTGGTTTTGTGTTCATACAATCAAGGTCAATGGGGATCAGTGTTGTTTGGTTACCAACATTCTTTAAAATATCTTCTTTTGTGTTCTTCTGAAGAAAACAACTCATACAGGTTTGAAATGACATGGAGGTGAGTGAATCATGACAGAATTTTCATTTTTGGGTGAACTGTCTCTTTAAGGTCTATAAATCTGTAGAATCACAGTACCACGAAGAATGACTAATTCTGTCTTGGAAATATTTGTATGAGAAATTTTATTGAAATCTCTACTTAAACTGATCCTTTCCCAGAAGATATTTAATTTAATCTGATTGTGGTCTGGAAAATCACTTCCATTTTTAAAAAGATCCTATTTATTATTTGTTGTACTTATGGGAAATGAAGACATGATTTCTCTTAAAAGCCATTAAAACAACTGTGAAGCGGTCACCCTGCCCTTTCTCCAGCAAGAGTCACAGTTGTTCTGATCAAGATCACATCCCTGCTTAAGATGGTTTTTAAGCATTTTTTCACTGACCCTTCAAGTGTGTTTTATGTAAGACGAGAGCAGCTCTGCTTTTCTTTGCGGTACAGTGTTTACAACTCTCAGCTACTTAGCTACGTTTTGGAAAAATGCTTAAGTTTATTTACAATATGTACAAACTGTTTATGTGACCATTTCTTCGTGTCTAGAGAAGAACACGCATAAACATTAATGCCTCTGCAAATATCTATGCAAAGCTAGTTCCACAGTCTCTTAGGTGTGCTAAGTTTGTTTAAAGTCCCCATGGAATCAAAATAAAAGTATTTTGGCTCTATAAACTATTGTGCCTCAAACAATGACAACATTTAGAAGATATAAGCATTCAAAATTTACAGATTATCCACTAAAGCAGACCTTTACCAAAACAAATTTTCTTTAGACATCTCACTTTAATTCATAACTATTTTACGAGGTGGCTAATTCGCATGAATTTGTGTGTTGCGAATCGTACAAAAACGTCAATTACTAGAAAAAGCAATACTGAAGCCCCGCCTCTAAATCTAACATCACTGGTGCAGAATTTTACTAATGAGGTCGTAAGAATTCATATCAATTAGCCACCTAGTAAAATAGTTACTTTTTTTACGTAAGATTGTGTTGGTATTTCTGCTTACCATCAGGCTGGGATATATAACAATATTGGCTATTTTAAATGAGGGAGGAGTCACTCAATATGTCCCGCCGTAACTTCCTGTTTCATCATACAAAGTTACTCATTTCAAGACTGCATTCTCCGGAAGTTGCATTTGTCGACCGCATACGTCATTTGGATTGCCTCATTTCAGATGTAATCATTGCAGTTTCATTCTTACCTTGAAATGTAATGGTTACTTCTCTGAAATAAAACCCGAAATAATAAACCTTGATGTTTAATGCACCGTACAAATGCGCCGCCGGAGGACGCAGCCATCGAATTGAGACTCTGCTTTCAAGTGTCTTGTTTTTGTTCCCTTGTCGGTTGTCCTGCATTTGCTAAGGTATTTCTGTTTTTAGCCTGCTGTCATTTCACCCCAAGTGATGATATTCTGGTTTCTTGTGTGCCTTCTGGGTCTTTTTGTAATGTAAATTACTGTGTAATGTTTGTTGTTCTTTGGTATTCAATCTCAACTCTTAGTGCAACTTTAAACATTCCTCAAATAACCCGTATGAGTGAATTTATGTGATGGAACATGTTAAATCTGTCTCGCACTCTTCTTTTCATAACAAAACACTTTTCAGCACGTCTCAAAACCCGACAATGAAGTTGAAAGACTTTATTTTGTTTGTGTGATAACGGCTGTTGAGATGTGGAGTATAAACCCAGCAGTGACTGTAGAAAGACATTAAATCCTGACGTCAGTCCGCTCTGACACTATCTGATCCATGCCAGCGCTGCCGCTAAGTAAACAGAAAAATGTGTTTGTCTTACACTCGGAGAGAATAGAGCTCATGTCCTCAGTAGCTCGGACAGGCCGTCGTGGTGCTGGCTTCCTTGCTGTGCTTGATGATGAAGATGAATGGAATTTTATGGCTGGTGGAGGTAAAGATGATGAAAGCCCTAATTTCTTTGGGTAGGAATGCCCATTGGGTAGCGTGGTTCTCATAAGCAAGAGGAAAAACGAGGCACCCAATAGGATAAAGGTGAGGGCGACCTCTTTCCATGCCCTCATCTTAGAACAGCGTGGAGCATTGAAACTCTGAAACACAACAAACAAATGATCAAAATAGTCGTTTCTGACTGATGAAATGGCTCATCGCTGTAAAAACATATACGTCTGCTGTTAAAATGTCCAAATCGTTTGTTGTCGACTTGAAAGATCGCAAGACCATACAGTGTTTTGGCACATAACTTAATTCTGACACTTGAAAACTACCATAAAATAAAGTGGAATAAACAAAAATATGACCCAGTGCAGGGACGTAGCCAGACCCCTTTTACTTACGTACAAATCTGCTGTGCCCCAGTATCAATATCAAGGTTAAGTTTTAACAATTTAATTTATTTGTCAGTGTAATCATTCAGATTGAAAATAGAGGCAAAAAATGATCTACATGCAATGTAGTAAAAGTGACACAGTCCGTAAATACAAAATCGTGCCACACTTTCGCGCAGAAATCCATGTTTCGTTGGAAAAGCTGCAGCTACTCAGTGTTCACGCAGGGGTGACAACACGCGACTGAGGTAGGTTATTTAAACATGACAAAACTAAAGTACGTTTCAAAATAATATCAATCATCTTATTTTGACAAAATCATTAATAGCTGCTGTTCGTATTCCGTATGGACATCAGAATTTGTTTGTGCAAAGCAGGGAAATGGAAGCAGAGATGATGAGTTTGAGGCAGGTAAGACTTGATAAACAAACTACTGTTCATCCCCAGCCTGTAAAGTCTTAGACATTAGTGGAAAATGTCTCCGGTGAACCTCTGTCAAGTCTGTAAAATTGCATTGTTGCTTAGAAGAACATTTGTGTTCTGTACTTTCAGATATGAACTTTGAGAGAACTGAGATAACTATGTGCTATTATAGGCAGTACAGTTTAATGCAATACGGTTTGTTCAAAAAATTAATATTGTTGTCAAATATTGCTTTTTTTAAGATAAAATATGCTCTCTATATTAGTTGGAGCCATAAAATGACTGGTTTCTTAAAAAATTGTAGGCTAATTGTAAATTCTTGAAAAGTTGTAATTATGGATTGTTATCATTGTGTAATGTAGAATGAATGCAGATGTGCAAGAAAATGTCATTATTAACATGGTTGTATGCACTATTTGGATATAAAGTTTATGTTAAGTATGTTGAAGAAACTTAAATATTTTTAAATACATATTGTTTACCTTCCCCAGTATTGTTGCGCTGTAGAAATAGTGGTTTAACCAAAGGAAGTGTGTATAGTGCAACGTGTTGCATTCTTCTTGGTTTTTAAGAAAAAAGTGATAGAAAAAGTCATGGACTTTTCTCAGTTGTGTTTAATATAAGTCTCTAAAACTTCTAGAAGAAATTAAAACAAACAAATAAAGAGTGTAATTGTTGAAACACATGAAGAGTCTGGTGGTGTAAAATAAATGTAGATTGTATAGGTAAAATAATCTTGTTTGTGTAAATTTGATGATAAATGTTTAAATTCATATTGAGATCTTCAATAATATTGACTATTGATCGCAGACTTGACAAATCTGAGCTCAGTTTGACACACTCATAGGAAAGTCTAATGGACACATTTGGGAGATTTCCGTCTCTTTTTCTCAGGAGAAATATCTGAGATGCAGATGAGATTTAAGGACAATTTCCATTTGTTCTTCTTTTAATCTGACTAATGTGCAGGAGGAAAAATTGAGATATTAAAAGGATTTCATGTGTTATTTTTCTGAAAAGAATTGACCTGAGCATCACTTTATCAGTACTATAAATGTATTGAACGTCATTAAATGATTTGTAGATACCGTGAGTGAATGTTTTTGAATGTTCAGGTATGCATGTTTATTTAACTATGCAGTGTAGCAAACAGGTCTTAGATGGAAACTTGTGGATGTTTATTTTAAATACGGCTTTTCCAGAGATTTTATCACCGTGTGAAAGATTAATTCACATTAATTGGAAGCTTCTAGTGAACTGAACAAGAGTTCCCAAGAACGTTTTGAAGTTTAGCCTTCATTTACTCGCCCTCATTGTTCTGAGCCCGTGGGTATTTTTTCTTAGAAACACAAAATAAGAAGGTTAAATTTTTACTTTCTGCACAACAAATGTATTCTATCGGATAAACAGCCAAGAAAAAAACTTAAAAGTTCCAGTTCCAGACTTCAATTTGGATTTCCACCTCACACAAAGAATGAAACCCAAGGGTCACACAGTATGCACTATGATTGCTTTTTTGTGTCCTTTGGCTGTCCACATTTGTTGTGTAAGCAGACCAGCTCAACGTCTTTCGTGTTTTGATGAACTATTCTTTAAAGATTGAAGTGGCAAATTATATGCACTTATGAGCTTACGGGCAGGCTGTACTTTCTGTGGTTTAAATAGCATACTTGGCATACTTGGCAGAGCGCATTGACCTCTGCGTGGCCTAATACTCTTAAGTATAGTACAATACAAGCTAAAGAATTACTGTCTGTGCGAAACCGTTAAAGATTGGCGTGTTTGCGCAATATGAATGCATTGAGGTTCTCTCTCTCTGGGTGCGAACGCTTCAACGTATTGTCTTCTCTTCCTAATTGAACCGTCATCTTTATGAAGGTGTGGAACATCCGCCTGGGTGGAGACCCGACATCAATGTACACAAGCAAGTCCAAACGATTAGTCTTATATTTCCTGAGGGGAAAGCTTTGTGTGCTGAGATGTTCCAGTCAATGGGAGAATATTTGTAATGGTAAACAGACCTCCATCACACTTGACATGAAGGGGCGGAGTTAACAGAAAACAGGTAATCGCTCACTAATATGCAGGCCCGGACACAATCGATGGAAATGTTTTGCATTTTTTCCACGCTGATGCAGAAGTTGAGATTAGTGGGCTATTATTGGTCACTGAAAGATTTATAAAGATATTTCATTATTATTTCATATTAGGGGTAGGAGGATGCACATCGGCTCTCAATTACAAATACAATACGTCATAGTGGGTTCATGCAAATGTTGTGTTACACACAGGACGTGTGCACGTGTTTTTCTTTCACCCTCTCAAAAGCCCACATTCTTTCACCTCTGATGAATTTCTTCTTGTGTTGATTTTGCATTTAAGCATTTTTTCCTTATTCCATTTTTTATCACTAGCTCCTGTTTTACACAGTGGGAAATGAGGGGGAGAACTCTTGCACGGGTCAGGAAATGGCAGATGGGTAACGTCTAAGGAAAAAAACAGACAGGGTGCTGGAACTGTTTTGCCAGACTGGTCTTAACGGGTCATGTGGGACTAGGGTGACCACCCGTCCCGCTTTGCGTTGTACTGCACAGCATTTTCATATTGAGAAAATGTCCCACATTTTCATCAGTCTGTTGGTTTTCAGTTGTCACATTAAGAAAAACACATTATTTAACCTGAAATGCACACGGGACGCTTGTTTGCTTCATTGTTTATTTAACTATTTAACAGCGTTGTGTCAAAAGCAGCAACCCAGTGCACACCAGTGTCCAACGAGAGGGGTCGACGTGAATTAGGTCATTAAGAGGCTGCGACATCCGTCAATCAATCTGTAGATTGGGTGGCGATCCCTACCACGTCAACTTGCTGGGTATGTCACTAAAACATCCTAAACTGTGTGGCTTTGAAACTGTGTTTATTATTATATTATTTAACAATGCATTTTAAAGGAGAAACTCTGCAAAAAGCTATTACCTGTCCCCCATTTGGTTTGTTGGGTGGAGGTCTTAATGGGTCATGTGGGATGGGAAAACAAGCCCTGGTTGCTGTTTTTCAGGAGTTATCTGAAATCTTTATCTGAAATAAAGGAATGCTTGTTTTTTAACTAACATTTAAATAACAATTAAGAATTGTACACGGGTTTAGACATTATTTTTTGTGATGTAAAAATACACTGATTGTATTTACTCATGAAAAAATAACCATAATGAAGAATAATGTAAATATAAAAGATTTTATAAAGATGTTATTAAAGTGATGGCATAATCTAATAATGGATAGAGGTCTTAGAAGTGACCTGGATTCATTACCGCCCCTAATTTTATAGGCAAACAGTGTTATAGATCAGTGAGATCAATGTTCATCCCTTTAAAAGGAAAAAAAAATATATAGAATTAATATTTTTAGAATTCAGTTTCTTGATGAGTTTATCGTGCTTTTGGAAATTGTGATAATTTTTTATGTGTTTCAGAGTCTGTATCTCGTCTGCAATGTGTTTTGGACGCTATATTATCTCTCACACTGTTTCTCCACAAAAACAATTCAGATTTGGCACATCTGAATGCCCTGCTGAGTATATGGCCAGAATCCTTATAAAACATTGTATTTGAAGTATACTGAAGTCTGCCTGAAATGCACCTGATATTTTTTCTATATTCATAATGTGGTAATGTCTGTCATTGGATAATTAATTATAATGAAAGTGACATTACCTCATTCGACTTATTTACTTATTTTAGTTGGAGTTTGATGGATGAAACCAGAAGATAACATTGCTTACAGAGTCATTCGTTTCATTAAATGTACTACTACAGTTAAAAACAAAAGACTCAAAACTGTAAAACTGATGCTTTATAATAGCCCCTGTAAAATAAGCAATAGAGCAATAAGCATCGCATCAGTTTTTTTTATTAATGCGGTAGTTATAAGGTTAGGAGAATTAATATAATTAGTTGTTGAAAGTAGTTTTATTGGGATTTTTATTTGTTAATACATTTAATTACTTATTGAACATTTGTTTCTTTTACAATAATATATAAATCCTGGCTGTGGGTTTATTGGTAGTTTTCATGCTTTATTCTTGAATAGGCCACTTAATGCACTTAAAATGTTTTGTACTTCTCCTGCTTTAGATGCTACGACACCGGTTTATAGGGTTTTTTGCACATTGCTGGACTAAAGGCCTGTTTATACACGAGCCTCCGCTGACCGACCGCGCAACTCCCCAAACGGATGAGACGTTTATACTTCACGCATTCGCCGTTGAGATATTCTTTGAAACGATAGGGGGCGCACAAACAAAACCGTCCTGTTAATCCGCAGGAAGTAGAAGGAAAGTAGGAATTTTACCGGAAAATCTCTTTAAAGCTTTCATGTTGACTGCGGCGCCGCGCGAACTGTTTGCTCGAGTCACAAAAAATGTGCGAAATGAGCTCGCGCTCACCCGAAGCGAACTTCGCGAACACCGCGATGACGTCATATTTGGCGCGCGAACTAGCGAATGCGTCGAGTATAACCAGCCCTTAACTCATAAAATCATCAGAAGTCTGAGAAATAGTTCTTCCTTACCTTTACTTGTTAATGTTTCAGCTGTTTTTATTGGAAACCCACTGAAACCCAGACAGCCTAATGCGTTCAGATATATAGGAGCACACAGTTATAGCAATAAGCTTTCCTGATACTTCTGCGGGTTGTGAAAGCCTGTATCCATTAACACTACTGATGTGCCATTCCTGTAATCACTGTACTAATAATCAAACAGCGATTTGAGTTTTCAGAGACAGACGTTTGATTTATTGCCCTGTCAAGGTGAATAGCTGCCACCCGTGTGGATTATGAATCGTGTTTTGTACTCACTATTGAGTTTGACAGTTGCAGCTTGTGTGATGAATGATGGATAGTTGTTATATTATGACGTCAGTGATGATTGATTGGTGTATTAAGTGTTAGGTCTTCCTCTTAACTTTGATTGATTTATTTTGAACTCCACTGATTGGATTGGACGGGTGTTATGAAGCACCTCCTGAGTGTAATACAAATCTAACAAGACTGCAGAAAATATTTCCTAAATATATGTGAGTGTCGCTTCCCTCATGCAAAATTATATTATGTTAAAGGATGTTGTGGGCTGTTGCCAGGATGCTATAATGCAATGAGGTTGATATTGTGATCTGAATGGTTTGGTGTGTTGCTAAGGTCTTTAAAGTGGATAATGTAGATTAATGTTATACTTAAGGTAGGGGTTAGGTTTATGATCAATGATAATGAGATTTGCCTTCAAATGCTAAGATCTCCTTTTAACTTAAATTCTTGTGCTGTATCAGTGTTTACTAGGGCTGTGCATGTAACGCTTCAATTATGATTAAGGTGTTATTGAACATTAATGCTATTTAAGTTTTTTTAATGCATTTAACGCAACCACCCCACCCCAGACATATAGGTCATCTTATTTCATACATTTGACTGGTGACAAATATGATTCTGGCAACAACTTACTGCAACATATAACATACAGAATACTGTCAGGAAGAACCTAAAATGTGTAAAAATGACCCTGAATGAGCTTTCGTCTCATATTTATTTAGTAATGCACTCACACAAGCGAAATATCAGGACAGTTCTATTTTTGTCCAGAAAACTAGGAGTGTACATGTCATGTTGATTTTATACAACAGTGAATTAAATAAGAAATTCATTTTTTTTCAACGAAAATATTCCCTAGAAAGTCTTAGGAGAAGTATTGCACATCTCTGAGGAACACACAGCATAGTTTCCTTTCTGAATGAATACATTGAGCGAATCAATTTGGTAAATCAAACTTACTGGCAGCTTTTAATTCTTCAAAGAATTTGAACAGTACTAAAATAAAAAAGTTAAATAATAATAATAATAATAAAACAGATTGGTGATAGCTCGCCCCCCCCCAAAAAAAATCTGCGTATTCACATTCACTTACCCTTATGTTGTTTCAGACTTGAATTACTATTCCTTAGCAAGAAATTCCATATTATCATGTCGTCTTGTCTTGTGAACCGTGACAGATCGCGTGCGTTTCTTTAATGTGCAGTATGACAGGATGGAATATTTGAGAATAAACAGACATTGTGTCATTTGGGATCACGGCAGCTATTGATGCCAGCTTTAGTTGTTCTGCCAGTCCAGTGCCTCGCTCTGTAACAAATATTAGTCTTTACCACATCATTAAATGTAATTAGGGTGTGATGTAGGGTTGGATGCTATGGCGTGCAAAGGTACTGTAGAAGTGCGACATTTGGCGGTATTTTGCTATAGCAGCATATATATATACAGTATATGTACTGCTATTAATGGGAAGAACGGCTTGACCTTATTTACATGTTAAACAGAGAGCAAAGGGACAATGCAGAAGGGATGTGGCATTAGTCAAGGAAGAACATGTAATTAAATGCCTGTCTTAAACTCTCTTTTTTTCGTTCTTTAAGAAATATTTTAAAATGAATCTGGCTTATCCAGAGAGTTGTTGTATTGCTTTTTTTGCAGTGATGATCTTATCTTTTGGTTTGTGTCCATTGAGCAGTAAATTAAGTAAAGAATTCAATAAACTGGGTTTTCCAAAAATGTATGTTACCACATGGTTATTTAATACACAAATTCTTATCGCAAACATTACTGCATTATCAAATGTCTGTTACTGAGGTACACAATTTTGTTCATAGATTATACGTCTAATAATATATTTTCTATTTCTGGTTGGAATGCAATCAAATGCATATGCTAAAGGCCATAGATACAGTGTGAGCACCGAAAGACTGTTGTCATTAAAACATTAGCAGTCTGCGTGGGGAGCTTATACTGGTTTGGTCCATCATATGGGCAGGTAAACTGTGTCTGGTTGACAGAAGGGGGTCAGGAACACACTCTAAAGATCAAGCTGGGATTAGCACTAATGCGGCTTGCTTTATCTAGCATCACGTGGGTTAACACCTGGGATTGGCTCACGGGTGTGGAAACAGCCATACTGGCTAAATTTACTGTCGTCTCATCCATTGGATTCACACACACGCTAGCCCCATAAGCAACACTAGATACTCACACCAAATACTGAAGAGCAGCTTCAAATAAAATTTGGATTTGTTGTAATGACCTGGCTTAAACAGCTATACCATATAGACTGTACTGTATAGATTGGCGTACTTGGTATAAAATAGAAAAAAACACACAGCATCTCAACACACACAACCCTGCTTGGTATAGAATCTAAACAGACAGAGCTAGGGTTGATACAGAATCTATATAAACATAGTGATGCATGATATAGAATATGTATGCACACAACTATGGTTGACAGAACCTATAATCTGTACACACAGCTATGGTTGATATTTTATCAATACAGGCACAGCTATGGTTGATATAGAATCTATACATACACAGCTATGGCTGATATATAATCTTTATACACACAACTATGGTTAATATAGAATCTATACAGACACAGATATGGTTGATTCAAAATGTATACACACAGCTATTGTTGATAATCTATACAGACACAGTTATGCTTGACATAGAATCTATATACACATAGCTATGCATGACATGGAATCTGTATACGCACAGCTATGCTTTATAGAATCTATTCACATAGCTATGGGTAAAGTAGAATCTATACAGACACCGCTATGGCTGATTTAGAATATTTTTCACATAGCTATGGTGGATATAGAATCTATACAGACAGCTATGACTGATAAAGAATTTATACATACACACAGCTATGGTTAATATAGAATCTATACACACAGCTATAGTTATTGTAGAATCTATATAGACAGTTATGATTGATATAGAACCTAAAAACATATGGCTGTGCATGATGTAAAATCTATATACACATAGTTATGCATGATATAGAATCTCTATATACACACAGCTATTCATGATATATAATCTATATAATCGCAGCTATGCTTGATATATCATGCATAGCTTTGCGTAAATAGATTATATCATGCCTATCTTTGCTTGATATATAATCTATTTACACCTAGGTATGTATGATTATAGAATCTAAACACACATCACTATGTTTAATAGAATCTAATATACACAACCATGCTTGATAAAGAATCTATACAGACACAACAATGTATATTATAGAATCTACACACACACTTCTGTGCTTGATATAGAATCTCTACAGACACAGCTATGTTTGATATACTATTTATATAGGCTAGACACTAATGCTTGATAAAGAATCTCTACTCAACCATGCTTGATATATAATCTTAATACACACACTAATATGCATGATAAATCATGTATACACCGGCGTAGAAACATTTGTCACAATTTTTGTCATTGATATTCCAAAGCAAATGTGTTTTAATGTTGAGTTTCAGTACACAAAGCACCTGTGTATTTGCTTGCTGAGGTGTGTGTTGTTTTGAAGTGTTTTTATAGGCAGTGTTGCTTCCATTCTGGGCTTTAAAACGAACGTTTATGTTGTTGTGTTTCTTCTGAAGTATTTTTTTTCCAAAACGGTTTACTTCCAAAAAATACTGGTTAATAAAAAATGTTTTGTTTGGCTTGTGCAATTTACCTAAAATACACATTTTGACTTTGCGTTTAAACGGTTTTAAACATGTTGTATCTTACAGTAAAGCTATTAAACATACCTCTGTACATTTGGTTGATGCTCCTTTGTTTAAAACAAAGTGTGTTGTGGGGTTGGTGTTTAAAGATGTCTTGTGTAATAATTTGCCATCAGAGCGCTGTCATTTCAAAGTGTGTTCATGTTAACTTTCACATCATAAATGACTATAGCGTTAAGAAGGTTTCGGGAAACCCAGCCCTGGGGTTTTAATGATCAGATAGTTCAATTTTTTTTATTTCCATTTTTTGTTCCTAGAACCAGTTCAGAGCCCTGCTTGTATATCTTGGTGTACAGGAGTACAGAATTGATGTATAGAGAATCGACACAGGTTTACAGCAAGCTAATTAACATTTGCTTTTATTAGCTGATCTATAACAAATCTAACTGCATACAGAACAGAATGGAAATGGATTGGGTCACACCTTCATGTATTTGTAGGTGCGCATGATTTCTGTGGCAACCGGCACATTACGCTGACTAATGCCCATCAGCCTAATAATTTCCAGACACTCATACAACCAACTATCTAATGATGCTAGCATGACTAATGCTTTGTTTATAAATTGTGCAACTAAAGCGGGTCAAACACAATTCTGGCTGATTTATTTAAGTTTTTAGTGCTACAGCCTCTGTTTAATACAGTTATATTGACTACTAAGTATCATGACAGTCCCATCTATCATCTGCTGATCCTTAATATTGAACGCAGACCAAACATGATATCACATTTAGGCTCATTTTCAAAATGCATCTAGTGAATCTGTTAGCATCTGCACTCTGGAATCACACGCTCACTGGACGTGTCACTCAGCAGCTGTGAAAGGCATTTAGTTTGTGCGTTTGGAGGTTGGCCAGTGCATGTGCCGATGCTATGCATGAAATGCAACAGCTGTCACATACTGAACCTGTGAACGGATGTTAATCTGACTATAACCTTGTCAGTATGAAGATGATGCTTTAGCTTACAGCATCACAAGATCCTCACATCTCGGCGTATACAGGTGAGCCTTCTATAGTGGATAAGTGTCACAGTGGAGATAGACGAAACTATAAACAAAATATTGTTACAGTCTCATATAAATACAGCATTAATTCAATTAAGCCAAAATTAATTTGTGAATTCCATATTTTAATGAGTTGTAGTATGTGTTAAATACCTTAAAGGGATAGTTCCCCCAAAAATGAAAATTCTCATTCTCACCTCTCATGTCATTTTAAACCCTGAATTACTTTCTTTCTTCTGCAGAACAGCAAAGAAGATATTTAGAAAAATGTTGGTAACCAAACAACACTGAACATTGACTTCCATTGTATAAACACTGAGGCGTTTCTCAAAATATCTTCTATTGTGTTCCATCGAAGAAAGAGTAACATACCGATTTACAACAACATGCGGGTGAACGTATGATGACGAAACGTTTATTGTTGTGTTAACCAATACAAATCTAACAAGACTGCAGAAAATATTTCCTAAATATATGTGAGTGTCGCTTCCCTCATGCAAAATTATATTATGTTATAGGATGTTGTGGGCTGTTGCCAGGATGCTATAATGCAATGAGGTTGATATTGTGATCTAAGGAGATCTGAAAAAATATTTTGCTCCAAATCATTGACTAAATTCACATTTAGAAGAATAACAAGAATTCATCTTCCATTGCGGATCAACCGTTTTTTTGCCATCATTCTGTTCTACAGCTTTGCATCAGATTCCAGATGCAAACTCCTCCCCCTTTTAAAATTGGCTGTTTTAAAAGGGGGAGGAGTCACTCACTATGCCCCACCCTGACCTCCTGAAATATTGATTTATATTACTTGATTCTGCCAAGTTGTTTCAATCGAATAGTTTTTGTTAGTTTTATGGAACTCTGCCCGTTCTGTATCTTTACAGCCATGAAGGGGAAAGTTTAGTTTAGCGAGTTTGATTTGTGGCTCCGTTGAGGATTTCCTACAGTGGGAATGCGATATCAGAGTGTCTACACTTCCAAGGTTAGGACAGGCATCTTGCCCGCTCTGCATGTTTCAGAGTTGTGCTTCCGGCCGTCTCTCACCCCACTTATTTTTCTTGTGGCTGGAAAAAAAATGTGTAGGGAAAGCCTGAAACATCTGACAGGCATAAAACTCCAGATGCACCATGGATGTGTGCATGTGTATCTTTTGACTGATTGCCGATAAGGACGTGACCTTTATTTATCTCGCGTACTATAACGTGGTGTGTTTTACATTGTTTTTAAAATCAGCAAAATTGTTTTTCGTATGTTATTCATTATCAGAAATCAATAACCATAAATCTGTTGCATTGCGTAATTTAACCGTCTGGGTGTATTGCCGTGACATGAAAAGAGCAAGGACAATTTTATTGCTCAGATGTTGCTTTTTGGTTGCTCTGGAGGTTTGATAGAGTTCTGTCTGTTGTGTTTTATTTAAGTGTCGACTTGGTCTCACATGTTTCTTATAAAACAGTTTTGGAGAAAAAAACAGACAATTGTTGAAATGCATGAAGAGTATGGAGGTGTAAAATGAATGTAGATTGAAGATCTGGATTTGGGTAAAGTTGTTGAGAAATGGTTGAGTTCCCATTGAGATCTTCACTAATATTGATTTGACCAATCTGAGCTCAGTTTGAGACATTGTTGACATCTCTTCTGAAACTTTAATGAAAGAGACGTTTATGACATTTCTAACTCTTTCCTCAGCAGAGATGTCTGAGACACAATTGAGAATTACGCAAAAGTTTCCATTTGCTCCATTGAAACTCATTGATGTCTAGGAGAAAAGAGATCACATCTCTTTAACCGTATTTGTGTGCTGCAGAGAGAAGTCTATATTTTGGTAAGCGTTGTTGTTCGTGCTGGTATTTTAAAAGTCCTGATGATTAGGGACTGGCACAGTTGAATGCAACTTTCTCCGAGCGTGTCGTAGCAGGACGGACAAGAAAAACAAACCCACCCATCCAAGCTCATCTGTCTGAAAGAATGTGTCAAAGCGCTGTGTGGTTTTGTGTGGATGACGCTGCACATGCAGGCCAGAGCATCACTTATACGGCGAACTGGACTTTCAGCAGACTAAGCGCAGGTGACAGGAGTTGAAAGGCTCAGGGGAATTTCATCTTAACCCAACGTGCCCTCGCTTACCCCAAAATGCACCAGATCCTATTGACAAGTACTGTGACTGGGTCATTATTACTTTTCAATCTCTTTATAATATATCAAACCACCAATTTTACAGAGTTAAAGATGATGGGAATTGGTCAATAAGAATCAATATTGTTGAGATTACACAAAATCACATGAGAGGATTAACCCTTTAAATACAATAAAAGTGCACATTAAATTGCTCTTACTTTGGTTTATATTTTTGCCCAACAGCTTTTGAAATTCTTTCGGTAAAAAATAAACCATCAAGCTTGTCGAACGTAAATGCACCATCTGCAGTGAATGATGTATGATGACACGTAAGCCCTCATTTCTTTTGAAAGCATACACCAGATTTCTCGAAGTCCCCGTGAACCGGAAGTTGCGATCATTTTTACTTCCGCATTTTGAAGCATTTACGAGTGAAAGGGAATTTTGCATGAGAAAAATAGTGGGCTTGACTTTCTTCTTTTTCTGCGATTTGATTGTAGGTATAAAAACATCTGTTGCGTTTTGAAATGGAACTGGCAGCAGACTGACAGTTGAAGGGGAGGAGTTAATAGATGTTCCGCCCAAGCTGTCTAACATACGTCACGTCATCTACGATGGATTGTCATTACCGGGCGGAATGGATTTTCAGATTTTAAGATTATGAGGGCACCATTTTTAAAAAGGAATGACCCACATTGATAAACTATTTACAATAAACGCTGCAATAATTTGTGAACATTTTTTTTATTTCACTGGGACTTTAAAGGCAGGTTCACTTCAAAATTTGCCCCCATTGGCTTTCCATAGTATGCATAAAAATTACTATGAAAAGTGAATGGGGCAAATTTTGAATTGAACTATTCCCTTAAGAGATGTTATTTTGGGGTTTATCGAAGTGTCATTAAAAAACACTTTTTGTTGCAGTTTCACATCTATTGAATCTGATAAAGACATTTCGTTTGAGACAAGGCATGTCCGTCTTCAAACCATCTCGCACAACGTCGCGCACATTGGTGCTTCTTGAATGTGCGGTGATCTGCAATATTTAACACCCTGACTGTAAGTAGCAGCTTACGCTAACAAAAGAAGATGTGTTCTTACCAAGTGGCCCGCTAAGCCAGACTTATCAGGGTGGCGTTGCGTCGGGTTGACCTCAGGCAACAGGTGGGGAGAGCAAATCCCTCATGGCGAGCAGAGAGGCGGGGTTGGAGACGATAGCTCGTGCTGTCTTTCCTCACCGTATATCCATGTAATTGGCAGAAGAGCCTTGTACACTTTGAAGGGCTGGACTGGGGTTTGTTAGGATGGATGTTAATATTAGAGCAGTATCCTAGAAATTCCTTCTCATGGTGACGTATCCTCCCGTATGTTCCAATATGTTTACATCACAGTGTTTTCCGGCCACTCTGGAGATGGGCTGGGAGTTTCCTCATCCTTTGACATAGTCGGTTATGTAAACCGGAGGTTCTGCAAATAAAATCAGTTTTTGAATTGAACGTGAATGGGCGGCAGGGTGGGTTTGGGTGATTTTTGTCCGGTTCTAGGATTTCAGACCTGAAACGGAAATAAATCGGCATTGTTTGTGTTAACGGGGTAGCAGGTGGATGTTAGTTAGCTTTGCTCCACAATCTTGTGACAAAATTACAACGTATTATACGTGCCTGTATTATAATTCGGCCCGTTAAATGCATCCAATGAATGTTTAATGAAACAGTGATACTCTACTTTAAAGGGACAGCTCACCCAAAAAATACAATTCTGCCATCATTTATTCACCCTCATGTCATGTCAAACCTGTGTGACTTTTTTTTCTGCAGGACACAAAAGAAGATATTTTGAAGAACGTTGATAGCCAAACAACACAAAACCACTGACACCTTTCTCAAAATATCTTCATTGTGTGTTCACATGAGGGTGAACAAATGATGACCGAATTTTAATTTCTCGGGTCACTTTAATGCATGCGATTTTAAACTTTTTTCATTTTAAACATGATCAAAGCTGCAATATATTTTAATGGTCAGAGTTCAAGTATGTAAGCAAGTGACCGGTATCAACATGACAATTGTCGAACGGTTGTTAGTTAAGAACAGTACTGCCCAAAAATCCAGTCTGTATATCCCTACTAATTTACAATGTTAAATTTGTGTGTGCTGTGTCTTACAGTATCGTGTTATTCAGAAACAGACTTTTTGAGGATCAATAGTAAGTCAAGTCTCCCATGAGAATCATTATCTTTGTAGAGGATTATAAATCAGCCAGTTATGATACATGCAAAACTGCCAATGTTAGACTATAATGAAACTGGCAAGGTTTTGAAACCTTGTGTCCAGCGGAGCCAGCGATTTTTAGTGTCCTGTTACTAAGATAAACCTTTAAGGGTCTTAATTCCTTCCAGATCTCTCGCCTCATCGGCTCTTGTGATCTTCAATTTAGACAAAATAACATATTGTTTACAATATATTTGTGACATATTAGTACAATTTTATTCTTAAATTCTTGTTAATGTCCAAACAATTGTTTTCCTTTGTTTTACTCTTAATTTCTGTTTTCCATTTAAACCTTTACTCTACCGAACCCAAAAACTTTTTTAAACACATCACAATGAGGTTGTCTCAAAATGACTAAGTACTTAAACAGATTTACAAGCTTATTCCATCTGCACTTACCATGTGCCATTAGAAGCTTACAGACTATCCAAATCCTGCCTGGGTTTCTCTTCATGCGCAGAGCCTTTCCCAACGTAAGATCCCTTGCTGTGTTTATGGCGATGTTTGAGAGCAGGAGTTTGCGTGTGTATGTTTTAGGGGTGTGTCCCCTCAGTCTCTGTCAATCACTCCTCCCTGTGTCTCAGACTCCTCCTCTGATCTCTGACTGGCTCAGATTACTGCTCAGATTAAGTCTGGGATCTTCCTCTCTCTCGCTGGGCAGTGCATAAGGATGCTCAAAGCCAGGGCACAACGCAAGTCCTTTAAATGCCTACTTAACATGTGTGTGTGTTGTAGCCCTGGCTGTACATGTGCATGTTGGAAATCAAGCTGTGTCGTCAAAATTAAACTTTTTGTAAATATTAAAATGAAAAAGCAAATTAGCAATTAAAAGCATACATTTGAATGTAAAAATTGAAAAACCAAGTACAAAAGAAAACAGTTTGCTATTATTTTACTTCTTAAGAATAAAAGTCAGTCCGGCATGTAGTATATGCTTAATATGACATTTGACTGTATGACAGAAATAAATTGTTTTTAATCTTGACCAAAGTGATTTAAGTATAAATAAACTGATGAATAAATAAATATATGCATAAATGGAGAAACAAATAAATAGATACGTGCAAACGCAGAAATAAATAATTAAATAAATACATTTACGCAGAAATAAATAATTACATAGATAAATACATGCTGTAATGTATAAATAATCAAATAAATCAATACATAAATGCGTAAAAAAATAATATTCACTTTGTACCATTTTTTTCAAAAAATTTCTAATTCTCGAAAATAAGATTATCTTGATTAATAAGAAAAAGATTTGTTTAAGAATGATTAGATATTTGGACTGGAAACAAGAAAAGACAAGATATTTGGACTGGTGCAGGCCAAGAAGACCAAAAAGTCTTGTCACCTTTTTCACCCCTGAAGAATTTGGACCCCTAATAATAAAATAATAAAGATATTTTAACGCTTGCTAACATTTTAGCTTACATGTGATCGTAAACAATTTAACACATCACATGCTAACATATACAGGCTATATACGAATGCGAGGTGCTTGTTACACACATAAAGTTTATTGTATAGATAAACATATAGGTAAAGTTACAACACGAGCAAGTGAGTGTAATCATTGACAAAGCATATCATAAGTCACAAGCCTGCACTATGAATGTTTACATGTTGTGTTCAATAAAAACATGAAAACATATACTGTTTTTGCGGTATTAGTTCAAGCAGACTGTGTTTCTCTATTGTTGTGACTTATATGAAGATCAGAACACATTTTATGACCAATTTATGAAGAAATCCAAGTAAGCCCAAAGGGTTCACATACTTTTTCTTTCAACTGTATTAGTGCCATTGTTTTGTCTCAAGATACACACCAGTACTGTATTCTTCTAAGGCATTTTTATAAAAGCGACATATATCTTAATCCGACTGAGGCATAGTCCTGGTTTAGCTAAGCCTTGTCTGTGAAACCGGGCCTAAATGTTTCAACACTGATTGTTTACTCAATAACTGACTTTGTTTATATTTTAACCAATGAAAGTTATAGATTTTTTGTTCTTAATATAATAGGAATAAAAACAATTGAACATTAAGGCAATTATAAATCGTTCTCTGTTTTATAGTGTACATTTTCCCACAATGACAGCCTCAGGTGTGATAAATCATTTTGCAGATGCTGTTTAACCTAAGAGAACCTGTAAGAGCTTGCTTTACCTGACCTGAGACGCTGGTAAGAATATCTTTTTGGCTCACTGTTTTGAAAACCAGCAGGTGTTCCTCAGATGCGAAGAGCGTGCCATCACATTTTTCTTCTTTTAAATTGACGATGCAAGTCATTTCCAAGTACAGTACCTTAAAGTTTATAGCTGTCAAAAACCAAAGATGTGATCTGTCAGAGAGAGAGAATGAGAGACTGAGCAGTGCTCTGTGGGGGATCGATATTCATTTATAGACTTGAATTCATGGCCCTTCAGAAACGCAGCAGCTCTCCGAGTCTTGTGTTAAAATCTGCTAATGTGAAGCAGATGGAAGACCTTCAGAAGAAGGCATGTCACACTTAGCGCTCTCTTATAACCTTGTCAAGTGTGTTAAAAAACAGCATGATGCTTAAAAAGCTTATGACAAGAAAAAAATAGGGTTTATTTAAAGGTGGTGCATGTAATTGTTTAGATAATATGCAACAGGACAGAACTTTGAATCAGTTGGGAAAATATCACCTTTCAACCCTTTTATGTAAAAGAGCTCATAAGGAAACGTGGAATAACATATTTCATGTAGGTTTCTTGTAGATTTGTTTATAGAGTAATCAAGGGCTTCATTGAATTAAACCAAAAATTTTGTTAACCTTGAGTAAAAAAAGTGGAACCTTATGTAGTATCTCTCTCTCTCTCTCTCTCTCTCTCTCTCTCTCTCTCTCTCTCTCTCTGTTAAAATTGTTCAAACACTTTGTTATATATTTCTGTGGAAGCTTCTCTTGTTTGCCATAAACAAATCTCTTCGTTTAAGCTTGTACACATTTGGCAGATGGTCTTCTTCTGAACGTGATGCATGAATGAACAGAATTACTGAACCAAGACGAGAGAAATGAAAAGTTATTCACTGGAAGCCCAAACACAAGGTCAGTGGATGACAGATGGAGATTCTGATGTAAGGTTCACAGGAAATCCTCAATATACGATCTGTTTTCTTTTCTATGTGCTTAACTCACTGACCTCATAAAGTATTCAGATATTAAGTTGACATTATGTAGCATTCGCAAACCATTTTATCTACACAATGTGATGCTTTTTTACAAATGGGATGAAATATTTAAGTGTATTTTTATCTAATTGTTTGCATTAGATGCACATTGAAATTTGATAAGAGTATGTTAAAAAAAAATTCGCGTTGCCCTTCCAGAGGAAGATTTTATTGCAAAGATGTTGTTCTATATAGCTTTGGAGATTTGATGAAGTTCTGAGGTGTGTTTTATTGAAGTATCAACTTAGTCTCAGATATTTCTCCTTACGGGAAAATAAAAAAACAAATGTAACAATTGTTGAAGCACACAAAGAGTCTGGAGGTGTAAAATAAATGTAGATTGTAGAGATCAAATATTGAGATCTTTTGCAGAGTTGACAAATCTGAGATCAGTTTGACACATTGTTGACATCTCTTCTCAAACTCTAATGACGTTTGTGACATTTCTTATCTCAGAAGAAATATATGAGACGCAGATGAGACTAAAGCACATTGATGTCTTAAAAGTAAAATATCTTTTTGTTGGTTTAAGTCTCATTTAAAAATGTAATTTGATATTAAAGGGGTCATGTGGCGCGATGTTTTTCATGTTTTTCTGTGTCTTTGGTGTGTTATAAGTTGCATGCATGTATTAAATACGTAAATTTGCAAAAGTTTAAGTGTGGGAACAAAAGATGCATTCTATCTAAAAGTGAATGCTCACCCAGACCTGCTTGAAACACCTCGTGTATACACACCCCCACAAATCTATGTCAGTTTGTGGTATGATTTGACTAAGACCCCCCAAATGTATATGCAAGTAAGGTGGGTGTACCTGTCAATACAATTGATTTGGAACCTGATATTCCAAATATGCTAAGAGGCATCACGTTGCCATCACACGTTTGCAGTATTCGACCAATCGCTACGAACTGGTTAACTGACCAATCATAGCACACCTCGCTTTCAGAGCGATGAGCTTTGTAAAAAAAATCCACGGGTTTCCTAGAGGCAGGGCAAAGAGGAGATACAAACAAGCACGGTGTGTGGTAAACACAGGAGTATTTCACCTTAAATCGTGTATACACATTGCATTACATCTAAAACAAACGATAATATTCATTTTAGCCATATCACATGACCCCTTTAAAATTTAGCAGGTTTCCAAAGATTCGCTTAAAAGGACTAGTTGTTATAATCCCACTATTTCAGCACAGTTGAATTGCCCAATAGGACATTTCCAACACCTTATGCTATATTAGGGGGGAAGCAGTCAAGAATATGAATCGAGGAAAGGAAGTCTGAGGTTCCACTGGTAGGCATCCTCTGTGTTTGGGGGATAAAAGATTATAGAAATACATAATATACTTAACTTTCCTTGCCATTATCAGGGAGACGTCTCATGAGTTGTGTGTCCCAATTTCATCACATCAAGCCTTTTGGTGAGGTGCTGGTGATAATGCCCTTTGTGTGGTTCCCATCAATGCGACACATCGTCAGTTGTGCACCTCAGCCTCATTGGGTGGCCCTTTATCACATGACACCCTCAGCCAAGGGAGGCTCACCGTTGGTTGATCAGACCTGGGTGTGTGTCGCATTGTTACAAGGTCATCTGGCAGAAGCAGTGGGCAGCTATCACTGCAGCTCAAAGGCACCACAGTCGTTGCCCGCCGGCCATGAGAGTCGAACCCGCAACCTTTTGGTCACGAGTCCAACTCTCTAAACCTTAGGCCACGACTACCCAAACCATTAATGTGCGCTGAATGCTCCGGTCCCATGTGGCATACCGTCACAACACATTACCAAAATCAACGTGACCATGCACGTCAACCCATTGGCTAAGGCTGTCATAGCCCCACTTTAGCAGGTTTCCAAAGAAATAAAGCAGATATATATTTTTTAAGATTTCTAAGCATTGATTTATGAAATGAAATGGCAGTTTTTATACAAGACAACACAGCTAAAGTAGGCAACTCAGATGAGTTAAAATTGTGCTGTTTGTAAATCTAAACTCAGTTTATTGTGTATCGGTTCAGTCAGGTAATGCAGGAAAAACCAAGCGACGAGGAGCAGACGTGGCACTTCCAACGTGTGTGTGTTTTGTCATGCTCATGCATGATGGAGAATCTACAACAGTGTTTATCAAACTCTGGCATGCGGGAAGAAGGAACAAGGAAGGTTGGAAGGATTGGATTGTTAGTACTGATGCTATAGAAGCTTGCTTTTTGCACTTAGAAGATGTAGATCTGCGCTTAAGTTTTGAGATCAATTTCTATATTTGTATAAATAATTACGTTGAATTGATATGCAGACATATTTTTTAATTTGCCTTTGTTTGAAGTGCTTTTAAGGAATGTTTGTTTTTTGTAGAAATATTGTTGGTCAGATATTTCTCCCCGTTCTCCTCCTAGAAATTTTGCTATGGTAAACAGGATCTGTTTTCCTTCTCGTCCAATATGTGACTTGGATAAAATTTCGCCCATATGTCTTATATGTCTAATTATAGAAGTAAAATTGTGTTTCATGTTAACTTTCATTCGTACTGTATACACGTATGCCAGTTGGCTCGATGCTGACACAAATTGAGGGTATGTTAAGCGTCTGATCAATGGTGGAACCGCTGATCTAGAACCACATGTATTTACATTAGAGACGTGGTTGCCTCGCAAGCATTCTGAGCACTTTGTTTATTTCTTCCATAGTATACAGTCAGACTTTCTCTCTTAGTCCTGACTTCGGCATTTCCGTTGCAATGCGAGATCATTGGTTTTGTTATTGTAACGGAGATGTTTGACATATGTCCTGATCTGTTGTGTCTTCTGTCTCCGGTGTTGGGCTCATTGTGTTCGTGTGAGCTGAACCTGCTGGTCCAGGTGAGACGGGGATGTTGATTGCGTGAAACAAGACTTTGGGCGTGCCTCATGGAAACAGGGCGTGAGAGAACCGCACAATACAGAGACAGTTAATAAGCATTACTTTCATTTATTTTTAGTTGTGTGTTATGTTTAAAAGACGTTATAGGAAACACTTAAATGCCTCTTTTATTAATAGAGGAAGTACAGTAGAGCCGTTAATGTATCCAGATATTAAGCTCAATCTTTTGCAAAGTCATCCGTCTACAGAAGGAGGAGTGGAATATCTCAAAACAGAAAACCTGTCTAGCTTTTTTTTACTTTTCCAATTATGATAGGGTAGTATAGACAGACAGGTAGCGATGGGGAGAAGAGAGGGCAGGATCGGGAAAGGGTCATGAGTCAGGACTCAAATTCAAGTCACCCGAAGCACATTTCTGTCAGGTTCACTACTGTCAAAAATGATCTACAATTAGCATACAGTTTAGATTGGTGGTATGGTTCTGTTCAGGGCAAAACTCCCTGCACATCCATGCAGCCAGCATGAAGAAGGTGCAGATAGGTGCACATGACTGTGAATTATTATTTATTCCCCCCCAACAGAACTATAAGCAGCAAGTGATGCTCTTCTGTAGGCTATAAGCATTTGAGAAGAGCAGCATTCCCACTTCTGGTAGGCCTGTCACGATAGGTACTTGTTTGACCAATATACTGACCCAGACATAACTGTGACAACAATATGCTGTTATTGACTTTTTTAATTGATTAAACATGATAATAATTTTGCATAATGCACAAACACTTGTTTTGATCATAAAGAACTTAATTGGAAGAATATTAAAACAATATAGCTGGAATGTTAGTGAATAATAACCCTAAAAAAACGAACAATAATTCATGGAAATTTTGTAGAAACTCTGTTAAAGCGGTTATTCCGGCCGATCACATTTTTCAAACTTTGGCTACTGTGTAATATTACTATTATAGCATAAATAATACCTGCAAAAGGATAAAGCTCAAAGTTATATGCCAAGCGAGATACAAGGACTACAGAGATCAGCTGGAATTGACTAGAGCCCTCTACTTCCCGGGTACATGATGTCACTTTTCCGAGTGCTTTTAATAACCTCCGCCCACAGGAATATGCCAAAAATGTGGCGAGACCTTCCTCAGAGAAGATGAAGAGCCGCTGGAGTAGTGTTCGGTTATCAAAGATTGTAAACATTTGACTGAGCTACGCTCTAAACTATGTCACTTTCATCACAGTCCTACAGCTGGTAATAAGAATTCACTTACACACTCTCTATGATAACTAACGGTCAAATAGCAGCTTTCATAACTTTAACACTGGCTGTGAAAGCTGTTCTGTGTAATACAGTGATATTGTGTGCGTGTTCGCATACATCCAAAACAGTTCTATGAAACGTCCTCTGAAGTCCTTCTTGCAGTCTCCTAGTAAATCTGCTTGTTTTATTATGCAAATCTGTTATTAGTGATAATATAAACGGTCAGACCCAACCGGTCCGGTGTAGAACAAACCGCGATCTCTAACAATGATTGACGTTTGCGTATGCACTAGGAGACCTCAGTTACACTTCGATCGATCCGAATGTTTTTAACTGATGAAGTGAAGTTGACGCAATTGTTACTTTTTATTGCTAAAAGCAAAAGCTTATGAATTCACATGCACTGAGAGGGGGACAAACCAATCACAACAGCTTGAAGAGTGGAACTCGCTGATATGGTATGGGTGGGACCTCTTCACATACACACTCTAAGCAGGGAACCAATCACGACATACCTGGTCAGCTTTACCAATCAGAGCGTTTCTGAAGGCGGGACTTTGAAGAAATCCTGTCTTTTTGTGAGAAGAGAAACGGTGGTGGACGAAAGACTTGAAATTTGTGAAATATTAAGTTTTTTTTTAAACTAGAAACATGAAAATGTATTGTTAAACACAATCAAAGCTTCGAAAACAGGGAACAAACGGGCCTTTAAAGGAAAATCAACAAGTAGAACATTGTTACATTATTTGGCTTTTGTTTTTAAAACAACCATGCATGAAAACACAATGACAATATATCGCTGTGGTGAGGAAGGCGTGACGGGAGCCGTGAGGCGGGGCCGGTGGCGTGAGTGATAGTTGGAATCAGCTGTGTGCACACCGGTCCCGCATATCTCACAGAGGAAATCGGGAGCATAAGAGGATGAGCGATGGGACTGCTGACGAGAGAGGACTGGGCCCGGACATGTTTGAGTTTGTATTTATGTTCTTGTGACTGGCAGTCGACCTTGAGGTGGCTGCCGGCATTTTACTTCCGTGTTTTTGTTTGTTTATTTTATTAAAAACGTTATTTGAATGTTCTCCGGTTCCCACCTCCTTCCTTCCCTACTTTGAACTTTGTTACAATCGCATAACCAAAACACAGAGGTAATGTTTATATACCTAAGGTAAAAGCTGATACATTGATTATCGCGACAGGTCTAAATAGGAGAGCGGCAACAAAGGAGCTCTTAAAGTCCCCGTGAAATAAAAATTTGCAATTCTTATTTTTTCATGAAATACTGCTGCGTTTATTGTAAATATGTTTTTTTAAAGTGGGTCATTCTCTTTTAAATTTTGTGTCCCCAAATAATCTTCAGTTAAAATCTGAAAATGCACTTCATTCCTGTAATGACTATCCATCTTAAATGAGTATGTTAGACGGCTTGGGAGGAACATCCGTTAACTCCTTCAACTGTCAGTATGCTCCCAGATCCATTTCAAAATGCATCGGCTGTTTTTATACATCCAATTAAATCGCAGACAAAGCCGAAGGCCAGGCCCACTATTTTTCTTAATCGAAAACTGCATATCACTCGGAAATGTGTTTAAATACCGAAGTAGAACGATATTCAATTCAAATTTATTTATATAGCGCTTCTCACAATGTGCATTGTTCCAAAGCAGCTTTACAGGAGCAAACAGGTTAAACAGAAAAGGTAAATCACAACACAGCGCATGCTGTTTATCTTGAAATCTTGAAATCTTTAAGTGTACTTGAAGAAGATTTGAAGTAAAATATTGCGATTACTGTGTAGAAAGAAGATCAGCTACAGTTTCTTACGTGTTTTGTTACTATTTTACCCCAAAGCTCACTTGCGACTATATACAAACTTGAACATTTTTACCGGAAAGTATGTAAAATTATGTGAACAAAAATGTATTTTATAGACAACACAAGTATAAGAACAGTACTTAGAACACTACGCAAGTACAAGTAGATACCAAATTTACAAAGACTTTTCTTTCAGTGTATGTCATGCATACTTCAGTGCCATTTTAAGTACATTTCTGAAAAGATTTATAGACTTACATAAAGCTTTATTTTAAAAGTTTACTAACAGCACACTTGAATAAATGTCCTTTTTTGTTAGGGCAGTTTGAACGCAATGAACACAAGACTGTAACTGGGCCCCTGATGTCAGAAACTTCTGGAGGGTCCTGCGCTAGACCACCGGTAAATATGACTACAACTTCATGTGCATGCCATGTCATTCACAACAATACATCCGCCCAGCACACACCTCAGATGTGTTTAAAAAACACAAAACATCTTTCCATAGCAACTCTCAAGTCTTCAATTAACCTGATTGTTCCAAGTATTTTAAGGTCAAACATCACGCACACATGCATATGTTTAGTTCGCTGTCCTGAGGTTTGCATGAATTCCTAACCCCAGAGTTGTAATTAGGCGTTTGAGTATATTCAAAATATCCAGATGTTGTAAACATGTCTTGTCAAATCATGCAACCAATTACGGTGATTCAAACCACAAGCGTTTGGAGAAAATGATTCCTCCTTAACTGTGTTTTACTTCTGAAAAAAACATGTATTTACATTTGCGAATTATTTTAAGAGAGCAGAGCTTCGTTCCAAATCTCAATTCATGTCATTTAAACCACTAAATAACCACATTGCTTTTGAAATATCGTACGAAAATGAATTCTTGTTTTTTTTCCATATGTTCTGCACATAATTCGTCCTTCAGACAGGCAGACTACACAGAAATTTCGACTAGTTTTGTGAAAATATACATGCAGGGTGGGACGGTCTTGTGTCACGTGATGTTATGAAAGGGTTCTGAACTGGTTGCCGCGGTGATTGAGGCTGTAAGGTAGTGTGGTGTAAATATTTGGGCCTTTTATTGGATTCAGAGCAATTTGATCACACCTCAGAAATGTGTGAGTGTTACTCAACACTTATCCAGGCCAAAAAAGAAGATTGCATGCCAGCTTGGAACCTGAATTTCAGTCACTCAGAGGAGAAGGGAATAATATTTGGTTTGTTTAACTGTAACAGATTCACAAGAATACTGTTTTGTAAATTCAGTTTATCCTAGCGGTCTTTTAGTATTATTTGCTCCCTCTAGTGGTAGTGTGTTGAGATCACAGCAGTGCCCTATACGTAACATTTGCATTCATGCATCGTGGACAATTTTAACCAAAATGACTTGCATTTACTGGACTTTACAGTATACCTTATAAAGCAATAGTTCAAGACATAAATGAAATATATCATTATTTTGTAACCCATGACTCAAGCTGTGTTTAAAACTTTTTTCTGTTGGAGAATTTGGCAGGTTCTTTTAAAGAAACACTTCATAATGACCACATATACTGAACTTAAAATGTGGAACAGGCCACAGTCTTGCCTTCTGTCGAATCTAATATATGTTCATATATATCCAAACTACAAAATATAGAAAATCACACAGGAATGAAACAACTTTTCAGATTCATTATTAAACGTTTATACTCATCATATTGTTTATACTTGCACATACAGGCATCATAAAATGCACAGACAAAATACATGTGTGTTTTATTTTTATTTTCCTCATTATTTTTTTATATAGTTTTCATAATATTTTAAATGCACATAGTTTCAGGCAGTGCCCGGTAAATACTTTCTCATAGATATATACAAACACACATAATTGACACCACAATGTTCACGACCAGAAGAAGAGGAAAATCTTCATCAGCACAACATGTGTTAATTATATCTCCTGCAGCTCTCTGTGAAATATTTCTTCTCTCACTCTCAACCCATGAATGAGACCTTTGGCAGTTTTTAACAGTATCGGCCTGTTTGTGGTTTTTTTTTCAATGTTTTCGCATCACTCCAAACACCGTATTTACAGGCACTCCGAGAAAAGCCAAAACGTAGCAAAAGTAACGTTAGCATTACCCTGTTACATGAAGGTTGTTTGTTTTATTACTACCATCTGTGAATTGAAGAGACGGGATTTAAAATGTCATATTTTCCCCCGGTGTGTTCAGAAGTATTGCACAAGAACAAAATTCCATCGTAAACTCTGGTAATGCTCAGAAATATTACAATATGCCGCACTAGACTCTTTTGAAGAAAAGCTTTGTGGCGTCGTCGGTCCGATACCCGCAGCCGTGATGCTCGGGGTGATGTGGGTGGTTGCCAGGACATTGCTTTATGGTTGCTATGCGGTTGCTAGGACATCTTAGGGCGCTTTCTTATTGGCATAAGTGAAAAGAATCCACCCTAAGTCTCTGTTTTGGTTTCCTTCTAGTTTGATCATCTTCGAGGCAAATAGCTGCTAAGAAAAAGCGATGGCACACATCACTTCACAACACAATCATTGCAGGTATTGTTTTTGAGAAAAGTTGTTTAAAGTGATATATCGTCGCTGTCCTTCTGAAACCTTGTATGTCCAAATTTGCTGTTTTTCAGGAAATGGAAAAAACTTTCAGGGTTGACAAGCAATTTTTTATACTTTTTATTTGTTAGACATTTGCAAAACCCAGTGATAAACATAAAGGGTGACTAATAATAAGGATTTATGGCAAAGAAAATCATGAAATATGTCGATACAAGGTTTCGAAAGGATATAAGTGACATGTATGTTGTCTTTTTTTATACTGCACCAAAGATTGCTGGGAAATGCTGTTTTGTTGAACAAGTTTCAATCCAATCATTCTGACCCGAGGGTCTGTCTATAACACGCTTGACTTGTGACTTTGGTATAAGCCAATTCTCATATCAGTTATCCTGAATATATGATTTTCATCTTAACATCTGCATAATTGTCACAACATTTTCGTTCAGCAATGAGCTCTTATACGATGTTTGAAATGCGTGTGTAATTCTTAATCCATGTTGCTTTTGACTCTTTGTTGTCATGGCAATAGCTGCAAGGCTTCCACAGTTGATTCTTGCATACACTGCCCTAATTAAGTTTAATGGTACAGTAGAACACAATTGCGTCCTCACAATGTGTTGGATCAACCTGATGGTTAGATATTCGTCATATCATCTGAATAAATTCACCAGTTCGCAAGACATCGTGACAGCATACATCTGTGATATTGTGGCTTATATCCTGCTTTTCCACAGCACCAAATCACACAGTAGCCATTGTATCATTATAGCTCTCTCTCTCACGGCATCTCTTCTAATGCCTGACTTCAAGGTTGCTAGTAGACGAAACGGTGCATGAAATATCCCAATACGACGGTCGTTTTCCAGTTGATAGTTTTGCTTGTCCTACGTTTGTGAAGCGACATCCGTTGTTCAATTTGTAAAATTTGTACAAACAATAATGCGTAGCATGTGTTTACAGAACGTTATCTTCGTTCCACCTCGTATGGTTAAATATTTTATACTGTACGTCTGTTTTCAGCAGAGGGTCTTAAACCTGTAAGCGATGGATTTGTTTTTTGAGGGAAGACATTGAAAACGTGTTATAAGTATGATTGAGTTATTTAGCTCTGCATGATGTGCACACCGGTTCTGTGCACACGACTTTTGAAGTCAATATGAAATCCAGCCGATTTACTAAACACACGTTCCAGGTCTTATTGTTAAAAATAATTATATAGCTAGCTAATGTCACCATGTCTCTCCTTTTCACCTCCTCCAACCACCAGACTAAAATCCAATCAATATAACCCCATTCATTTCCAATCCATTATAAGTAAAGGGGGCTGGAAATGCTGTTTCATGTTGACTTTAAACTCCTCCAACACAAACCGGTTTCTCAAAAACAACCTCGGCGACTGCCGTCTCGTAATTCAATCAAACCTGGACTCCAATGCTGGGTTTCGTCCTCTAGACGGACACTCAGTCCTTTTGTTTAAACAGCACAAGACGGAAAGATATTGTCCAAAGGTAGTAGAGAGATACAAAGGTATCATCATTATGTCATAAATCACCATTATCGTACTTTGGAAGCTCTTGCAGAAAGAGTCCCAACCTTTCAATCTGTCTTCATGGCACCTGCTCGGACCTTCTGACCAAAAATCAGCTCTTAGCCAATGTGACGGTCACGCCGTTCGCAGCACCTGTCGTTAACACCCCTCCGATTGGTTTACCCCGAAATGTCAATCATCCGTTGGTTACTTTTTAAGGGGTTTGTTGACCTTGGGATTCCCTGTGCTGTAGCCGTTGGCGACACTGAGCGTCTGGACAGGCGTTGCGGCAGTGTTTGTTGCAGTCTGACCGGCTGTTACCGTGGCAACTGTGTCCTTTTTGGAAGTGTCGGGCTCCCAGAGGAAAAACTCATGCAGGAGGGTGTTGACTGTCTCAGGGCATTCCATCATCACCATGTGACTGCCTTCCTCGATCACTTTCAGAAACGCAAACAAGAGGATCTAGAAATAAAGATGTTTAAGGATAAAGAGGTCAGTTGCATTATGATTGTAAAGGGTTTACAGTATGAAAAACTATATTAAAAGAGTGATTCATGTACCATGGAAACAAAATGCATTCAAATTATTCAATCATAAACTTTCAGATTAATGATAGTCATATACAATGTATAAACAAAATATCTAATATAATCGGTAAATGAAATTTGTTTAATGTAATTTATAAATAAATGGTCTAATATAATCTATCAATATTATGTGTCTAATATAATGTATAAATATAATGTGTCTAATATAGTCTGTAAATATAATTAGTCTTATATAATGTATAAATGAAATGTGTGTAATATCATCTTCAAAAATATTGTGTGTAATATACTCTATAAATAAAATGTGTGTAATACAATCTATAAATATAATGTCTAATATAATATATAAACATATTGTGTCTCATAAAATCTATGTATATAATGTGTCTAATATAATCTGTAAATAAAATGTGTTTAATATAATAAATTGTCTAATATGATCTGTAAATATTCTGTTTCTAATATAATTTATAAATAATATGTGTCCAATATAGTCTGTAAATAAATTGTGACTTTTAAAATATCTGTTAATATTTTCTAATAGTATAAATAAAATGTGTCTAATAAAATCTATGAATATAATTGTAGTGGAGTAGGCGGGACGAGACTGTGAGTCGAGGCCGGTGAGTGAGTGATTATGAGCGTCAGCTGTATGCGCACCGGTCTCGTATCACGGAGGAGATTGGGAGCATAAGAGGACGAGCGACCGGACCGTCAATGAGAGAGGACCAGGCCTGGATTTTAGTTGTGGTTTGTTTTATTCGCCGGCAGTCGTCCGTGAGGGGCTCCCGGCTGTCTTTTTACTTTGTTGTCATGTTATTGAATGTTTAAATGTTTGCCGGTTCCCGTCTCCTTCCTTCCTTTTATTGAACATTATTACAATAATGTGTCTAATATAATGTATAAATAAAATGTGAATAATAAATAAAATGTGTCTAATAATATCTATAAATTTAATCTGTGTAATATAATCTGTAAATAACATTTGTCTAAAATAATGTATAAATAATATGTTTAATATCATCTTAAAAAGTAATGTGTCTAATATAATATATAAATATAATGTGTAAAAAAAATGTGTTCTATAAAATATATAAATATAATGTGTCTAATATAATCTGTAAATAAAATGTGTCTAATATAATGTATAAATACAATTTGTTTAATATCATCTTTAAAAATAATGTGTCTAATATAATCTATAAATCTCATGTGTTTTATATAATATTATATAAATATAATGTGTCTAATATAATCTGTAAATACATTTTGTCTAATATAATCTAAAAATATCATGTGTCTAATAAAATCTATAAATGTAAAGTGTCTAATATAATTTATTAATGTAATAGATTTACAAACAACGGGATGTATTAACAAGAATTGAAGTTCAGTACAAGGAGACACCAGTCTTTCATTCAGAGCACATCTGCATGTGCACATGCGTGATTCCTCTGTCCCAATAAACAACACAGAGACACTCTTGTGTGCTGGAGGAGAGTCGTAAGAGAGGAGTGAAGTCCTGTGTGTGTGTCTATTCTCACTTTCTTCTAACAAAGACAGAGTCTGCATCCCCATTCACATGCAGGCCATACTACAGAGTATTCAACATTAAGATTATAGTATACTGAAGTCATGTGCCCAGATGTGGTTTAGTATTTCTTATGCATACATCTATGCATTTCTGGCATAATATTAATGCAAGGTTAAAGGTAACATGCGTGTTAAGGTTAAAGGTGACATGCGCGTGAACCTAACACTTCAAGTCAAAGTCCATCCAAAAATGATTTATTTGCTATCCGTTTGATCAGATATAACATATTCGGTCACCATTCGCTTTCATTGCATTCTAATCACACAGTGAAAGTGAATGGTGACCGAGTAAAGAATGTCTCACAGTTGGAACAAACCTCAGCCATTCTCTGATCCTCTTCGATCGGCACAAACTTGTCGAACAGGCCGTGCACCAGCAGAATGGGTACGGTCAGTTCGGCGTGATAAACTTCATCCCCCTCCGGCCAGTACTGACCACTCATCATCGCTCGCAACACAAACGGAGACACGTTAAATGCGTTTCCCTCTTTGAGAAGCTGTTTCTCCTTAGCACCCTGCCTCGCAAAACCAGCTCTGTGTGGACGACCAAACAACAAACAAAAGTAAGATTACGAACAAGATCAATATTGAGAAGTATCACAGACAATAAGCATGTAAATACAATTTGCAACATTTGGTTTTGGGTAAATTTGATGAGAAATGTTTGAGATCGTAATGAGATCTTCAGTCATATTGAATTTTGTTTGCAGACTTGAAAAATCTGAGCTCAGTTTGACACATTGTTGAGAGATCCATTTGTCATCCCCCAGATGGAAAACGGCCCTTCAAATGAACCGACAGCTCTTGTATGTGTTATTGTGATAGGTGATGTCTTACTTGAGGAAACTCCAGGCCAGACATGGAGACAGACAGTGCAGAACACATGACGGCAGCTGGAAGATGGAACAGAGACTGGGCTCCAATGCTGTTGGTCCTCCTCCGTTGATCATCACCACCTTATGCACCTGCTCTGGATACTCGTGTGCCAGGAATGTACAGAACGACACGCTTCACAAGAACACAACACATCTCAATGATAATCATTAAACAACTCAACGTGAGTTACTCTCAACTAAATCCAATACCAGTCACATGTTTACACACTTAATGTGAAAACACACAATAAAAAACATGATTTTTTTTACATTTTTGTGTCAGGATCCAGGCCTTCCTGTTCTGAGTTTTCGTGCCTTGTGGACAGGTCGTGACAGTACCAGGTCTTGTGTGTGTGCTATGTCTTGTGTGGGGACATATGTTTTCTCATATGTGTCTTCCGTGTAGCTCCGAATGTTTTTGGTTTGTTTTGATTTCTACCGTGTTTTCCCCATTGCGGGTTTTTGTTTCTCTTTAAATAAAGTATCTTTTAGTTAAAACCCTTTCAATGCCTGCGCTTGGGTTCTGTCCCCCAATCCTGACATTTTGAAATGGTGTTATCTGTTTTGCAAAAAAAAAAGGTACATTTACACAACGACTATGTTTTGGATTCATGAAAATGCAATTTTTGAAACAGGGTTGAATAAAAAATACCATAAACTACAAAAATGTGAATTCCGAAAAACTGAGGTTTTTTGTAAATAAACTCTTCGTGACTCTTTAATATATGCTCACAAAGCGGATGCAAAAACAGGCATATTCATACATGCCATGTGTCCAAAACATGCAGGAATTTCTAAATAGAAAGATGAACGAACTGATACACTACATGGAATTTTTTTTGGGATAACCTCATCCAATGAACAGCTTTGACTACTTTAGTCATTTCCATGAGCACAAATGTTAATGCTACAGCAAATATATTCGAGAGAATTGCGTGCTTCTCATTTATTGAAGGACAGTTTGCTCAGGACTCTTTTGTATTCCAACATGACAATGCACAAAAGAAAAATGGAATTACTGGAATAGATAAACATATTCATTAGAAGGAATTGTCCCAATACTTTTGTCCATATAGTGTACATCCATTTGATCTCAGAACAACAGCATATAATGACTAGGTTCATGTATACATTTCATGATTCGGAAGTAAAGTTTATGATATGAAAATGTATCACTCACCCGTATGAGTGACCGATGAGAATGTTTCGTTTTCTTGCATATCTCTTGAATATGGCACGCAGGTCCTCTGCCAGGGCATAGAAGGTGTAAGCCGCTCCTATCTGTGGGGCGGTACTGGCACCGTGACCCGCTAGATCAGGAGCGATGACCTCATAACCCAGCCGTGAGAAGAAGTCTAGCTGACTGCCCCAGATGTCCAGCGAACCGCCAACACCGTGAATGAAGAACAGCGCCACGTCCGCGTGCGTTCCCTTACAGCTGCTGATGCGACGCTCCGTATCGATCAGTACGGTACGCTTGGGTCTCCGGCGTCTGCGTCTGGGCGGTGGGGCAGGCTGCTGATGGTCAGAGCAGGGAAGTGGCGGAGCGGGTTTGGGATCCGGGGACGACGGCGCAGTGGTGTAGTCGGACAGCTCCACCTCGACCGTGCTAGACTGTTCCACATCTCCATTCTGACACTGGAGGATCTCGGAGTGGAGAACATCACCCAGGTTCTCGATCACCAGCTGTCCGTTGCGGTACACCGTGATCTTGCGTTTGCAGTGGACGGTGCCGTCTTGTCCTGGGCGCTCTTCTGTCATAGGGGGGCGTTCTGGGAGGATGTGACGCACGCGCAGCACCCGACCCGGCTTCACCTCCACAAACTCGAATCCGTCTGCTGGCTTTCCGTCTGATGTCTCGACTGGCAACACGACGCTGGTCTTTCCCATCAGACAGCAGAAGATGCTCTCAGTGATGCTGGTCAACATGCTGCTGGTTCACCTGAGAACATACAGCCACAGTCTGCTCAGTTTCGGCTAAGTTTCTGCTCTCAAAGGCGTGTATTTATTCAACTTTAAATTACTTCCTCCTAAAACATTTTGCAGTCTACAATGCGGCTGACTTAACTCTAAGGGTTTAAAGCAATAATGTTTTACTTAAAAATCAAACATATCGGAAGAAAATGTTGTGCTCTTTTATAGCTCAGGAGATTTCTCTGTTGTTTCTCATTTAAGTATAAACCTAGTCTCAAATGTTCAAGGGTGTTTCTGCAACCACGGGCACATTCAAGTCCCCGCAATTACATATCCAAACATCATTTTTTGTCCCACAACTCTGGCCACAATGTTAAGATACATAAAATAAGCTAATTGAATTACAATATGATATTATTTCAAATGGAATAAAAGTGCTTGTCCCACACAAGGGATGTTTTGAGTCCTTACCGCAACAATAAAAAAGGCTTTTATTATGACATTTTATCAAAGACAAGCAAGTCCAGACGGCTGCATCCGAAATCGCATACTGTGATAGTATGTACTGAATTTGTACTGAAAGTACTTCGCTTTTAGATATAATGCATCTTTTGTTCCATTACTTTAATATTTGCAATTTTACGTGTCTAATACATGCATGGGCAACTTATAACACACCAAAGACACAGAAAAACGCCATATTACCCCTTTAAAACAGTAAATTCTATATAGTATTAGTGGGAGTAATATGAATACATTTGGGACATACTGCATCCGCTATGTTTTATGGTCATGTAACCCTTATGCTCTTTGACCTATGACGTATTAACAACCTATACGAGAGCGTTGATAAAAACATAATTTAGTCACGAGAAATTCCTTTATTGGCACTTACATTATAAACGGACTTCTGCCTTGAAGTTTTCTGCTATAATTATTTGATTTACTTTTGAAATTTGACCATTACTCAGCTCCATGGCATCATGGGATAGATAAGTGTCCATCCGATCCAGACTCACGAATCTCGGCGGAAGTAAACCATCCGGGTATTTCTCGCCTACTCTTTTTTTTGCATACTGAGGTTTCGGACATACTATTCATACTCATTTTCGCCTACTATATGGTATGGAAATGTTGTTGTATGCCAACACGGACGTTAGCGGCGCACGGGTTCCCTCGATCGAAAGCCTATGCAGACTTTTGGAAAATCGCAACAAATATGCTCTCTGTTTAAAGGTACAGTTTGTTATAATTTTGCAGTAAAATATCCAAAAACCAGTAGGCCACTGTTATATATATATATTTAGCTGAGTACTTACAATATCTCAAATGATTCCAACTGCTTTAAATCCTGAGAAAATCGGCATTCTAAACAGTGGACTGGGGCTTTTTTGACGCCTGTCAATGGCGTCATATCCGCGTTACTCTTTGTTACTGCATTTACTGATGTAGCAACCGTGTGACACTGTCGTATACAGATGCGGAAGTAGTTTGTACCGTCGGTCCGTCTAACATTATTGCAAATGATGTGGGTACATTCAAAATAACTTTTACTATGATTGATTTGAACACTTAAAAATGCGCAGTGTTATCACACCATCGAATTGGACAATTAATAAATATCTATGACTAACAATTTAGTTTTAAACCTTACATTACTAGGGTCTAATTCATTATAATGAAATAAAAAAAATTCATCAAACGCAATATTTCTAAACCTTAATTACTTTACCTCTTCTGCCAACGTGATTTCTCGTTCCCGTCTGATTGATGTATCAGCGGTACAATCAGCAGTGGAGTTGGAGACAACATACAGTTGTGTTCAAAATTATTCAACCCCCACTGAAATTGATTGATTTGGTCGGTTTGACATTGATTATGATCATTCAGTCATCCTGCTTACAATTAAATCAAAGAGGCACGTGTAGGTCAGACAAATATAACATAACATTTATAATGAAATAACCACAAATGTCTTTTCTGAGCTCACATCATTATCAGTTTTATTCAACCCCCAAGTGACATTCAATCTTAGTACTTAGTACAACATCCTTTTACAGTTATAACAGCTTTTAAACGTGAAGCATAGCTTGACACAAGTGTCTTGCAGCGATCTACGGGTATCTTCGCCCATTCATCATGGGCAAAAGCCTCCAGTTCAGTCACATTCTTAGGCTTGCGCACTGCAACTGCTTTCTTTAAGTCCCACCAGAGGTTCTCAATTGGATTTAAGTCTGGTGACTGCGATGGCCACTTCAAAATGTTCCAGCCTTTAATCTGCAACCATGCTCTAGTGGACTTGGAGGTATGCTTGGGATCATTGTCCTGTTGAAAGGTCCAACGTCTTCCAAGCCTCAGGTTTGTGACGGACTGCATCACATTGTCATCCAATATCTCCTGGTACTGAAGAGAATTCATGGTACCTTGCACACGCTGAAGCTTCCCAGTACCTGCAGAAGCAAAACAGCCCCAAAGCATGATTGACCCCCCGCCATGCTTCACAGTAGGCAAGGTGTTCTTTTCTTCATAGGCCTTGTTCTTCCTCCTCCAAACATAGCGTTGATCCATGGGTCTAATTTTGTTTCATCAGTCCACATGACTTTTGGCATACTGCAGTCGACTCTTCTTATTCTTTGGGGACAGCAAGGGGGTGCGCCTGGGAGTTCTGGCATGGAGGCCTTCATTACGCAGGGTGCGCCGTATTGTCTGAGCAGAAACTTCAGTACCCACATCTGACAAATCTTTTCTCAGTTCCTCAGCAGTCACACGGGGACTTTTTTCCACTCTACGCTTCAGGTAGCCCACAGTAGTCGAAGTCAGCATCTTCTTTCTGCCACGACCAGGTAGCGTTTCAACAGTGCCCTTTGCCTTGAATTTGCGAATGATGCTTCCTATGGTGTCTCTTGGTATGTTTAACATCTTTGCAATCTTCTTATAGCCATTTCCCTTCCTGTGAAGAGTAATCACCTGTTCTCTTGTCTTCCTGGACCATTCTCTTGACCTCACCATGTTTGTAACCACACCAGTAAATCTCTAGAAGGAGCTGAGTATCACAGTCATTTTAAAGCTGCCAAATTGGTGCTTATTAGGCTTTATTGCTGCTCCCTGATATCCACAGGTGTTTTCAATACCTGATTGAAAACACTTCATTGAACCTCTGTTCTTCAGAGTGGTAGTCTTTAAGGGGTTGAATAATTTTGTCAATGAAGAATTCACAAAAGAAACATTTACTACTGTATTACAAAACTAATTGATGTCATTTTAGTTGCATATGGTTCTTTAAGAAGTCCTTGTAGGATTTCATTCTGAATACAATTACAAATGTACACTAAATTCCCTAAAACCATTTACAGCATTGGGGGTTGAATAATTTTGAACACAACCCTATCCCATCATTCCACACTTCTACACAGTGTCATCAAGCTACACGATTGTTGTTGTTTTGATCGTGCACCCTCTAGCGGTGATTTATACAAACTGTACCTTTAAAAAAGGGTTATGACACTTACATGATTTGTCTGTCAAGATAATCTTTGCAAGTTGACACCACATTTGTTACTTTTAAAGCTGAAATACAATCAGCAGAAGTAAAAAGCTAACACAATGCTATAAACAGACTACACTGGAGGTCGCTCGATATCAACGTCATCAAGACCAAGCCTCTGACAACTTTATTATAAATGTTTTCCCTTGTGAGTAATTACTCCATGAATGAATCCACATCTACGTTTTAAGAGATTTGTTCCAAATCGCATTATTTGTGAGCTTTATATGCGCGACGACGTCTAACGTCCCGGCCAAAGGCAACTTGTTAGCAACTTGTTAGCAACCACCATTTTAAGACACAAAGAGGCTTTAAAAAAATCAAAAGCAGGTTATAATTGGTGTGTTTCATTTCATCGAATAAAACGTGAAATTATTTCGAGGTTTTGTTAACCCATTTACCATATTTCGGGCTATTTACCAAAAACCTAATGAAAAAAAAACTTAGACTAAAATGCTTACTCGCTTCCAGGTTTTGCATACAAAAATACGTCATCTCTGAGCCTCCCTATTGAAACAGAAATTACCACATGAGCACATTGCTGACAGATTAGGCCACGCCATTCCCTTCCTCACAAGATCCCAAAAATATAAGGTAAATATCATTATGTCAGTATTTATTGTGTGTCCTTACCATACAGTTTAATAATTCTGTACTTACAACTACATTTATAACCATTGAATTCATGTATATTAAGATGCAAAGGCGTAGATCTGGTTTGAACATTGGGGGGGTTGAACGTCCCAGATAGCACACGAACATCACGGAGACGTATATTTTAGAGTGTTTGCTCATCTGCAATACGTCTATAGGACGTTTCCTGTTAGAAGATGTCTTTAAGATGTAATGATTTAGAATGTATGTTAAACTGACATCTTATAGATGTCTATCAGATGTTAGTAAACAGCAGATGCTTTCCAGATGAAGTGATCTTTAACAGACAAGTTACAGACGTATGTGTGCTATCTGGGGTTGTATGCTGCCTGTTATTTTATTTTTTAATGTGTATTGTTATTGGAAAATTTGACTTTTCTATCCTGCTGCTATATTTACCTCAAATCTGTTAAAAAATAATTGTTAAGAGATTATACACCACATAACGTTATGAAATTCGTGTATAAGCCTCATTCATAAAATTCTAACATAGAAGAGATTATAAAAAGAAAGAAATTAAGTATTGAAAGCGCTTCACTGTTTTAATGAGTGAGCCACTTAAATTATTCATTCATCCAATTCGTTCAAAAGTCAGATTATTTTAGGGAGAAAACAAACATCAATGTGAATACTTTTGTCATTGATAATTACAGACACTATTGAAAAATGAACTTGCAAAACAGATGGCTGCTTTGGTAACTTGTTATACTGATAGTTATAGCTAAATACATTGCAATGGATTAGCTAGCTAATATATATGGGGTGTACTTAGCTATTATTACACAATATTCTCATACCTCATTCTCAGTAAATGCTTTATTTTTTCTGCATCCCTCTCTGACGAGCAGTTAAATATAGTCCGCTGTGCAGCGCTTCTCTTCATTTTTGGCGTACGTTAAGTTACCCGTGTGCTCTCCCATTGAAACACCGCTCGCGTTGTTTTGGTGAAAGTGCGACTCATTGGTTGGGCGGTACCAATCGGTTCAATGGAGGGGGAGTATTTTTTGTCTAATTCATTATGAAGAACTCTTATTTGATTAGGAACAAAATTATCGTCACAAAATAATTCTACATATTTTTCGTTTGATCTACTGTGATTTTCATGTTGAAATATTGGAGGGGTTGTAACTGATGGATTTGAATATTGGGGGGGTTACCTCCCCCCCATCCCCCCCACAAACTACGCCCATATTAAGATGTCAAAAACTTAATGTTGTAGACCTTACTAGATGTCAATTGGCTGCAATATTCAAAAAAATGGCATTTCCGCAATCTGTCTTTACCGAAGCACATTTTTAACTCTACATTGAATTACAAATATTGTTTTTTTATTTTTTTAGTTTGGATAGTCCTAAGTGCTCTGCAAAAGTTGCAGAAACACCCTCAAATGAACATTTGAACCAAAAAACAAATGAGAGTGTAATTGTTGAAACACATGAAGAGTCTGGAGGTGTAAATGAATGTAGATTGTTAGGTCAAATAATCTGGAGTTGAGTAAATTTGATGAGAAATGTTTGAGTTCATATTGAGATCTTCAAAAATATTGACTTTTGATTGCAGACTCGACAAAACTGAGCTCAGTTTGACACAATGTTGACATCTCTTGTCAAACTCAATGCCGGACACATTTCTGAGATCTCTGACTCTTTTTCTCAGGAGAAATATCTGAGATGCAGATGGGACCAAACCAAAAGCTCACTATTTAATAACATCGATGTTCAGGAGAAACAATTGAAACATTAAATAGAACTCATCCGTTATTTTTCTTTCTTACACAATAGGTATGTCAAACACACCAAGATATTTTCAGAATCGAGTCATTACCATAGATGTTCTCTGTTAAAGATCACTGTTTTGTCCAGGATGAGGAAACTGATCCGTGTGATTCAGTATTAAGTGATTTTTACTGGATTGAGTTGCTAACATCACTGCAGTTTAGCTAACGCTGTTGTTTTGTGACGGTAGATATTGCTGAATCCCCATTGGTCTTTGTGTGCTGTTCAGATTCGCTGTTCTGCACAAAAGCAGTGCGGCACTGCTGTTAAAGCGGTGAGCTCAGTATGAGAGAGATGCCATGAAAACACACACACACGCTGCAGAAAGAGAGAGATAGAGAGCGAGAGAGGGAGAGAGAGAGAGTCTGTATATGTAGAAAAGAATATCACAAGTGCTTCTTCTAGACAGCAGTGAGATGATCAGTGATCCACATTTATACACAACTCTACTCTTACTGTATGGTCAACAATTGTCTCACTTGTGTCTGTTCTGACTTCAAAGTAGTTTTAATAGGATACATCAAGAAACCTCACAAATCAAAACCCCTAAGAAAGAAAAATCACAGATCTCTTTTATATCTCACTTATTAGGCATCAATGAGATTCAAAAATGAGTCTCGTCTGCTTCTCCGATATTTCTCAAGAGAAAAAGAAATCTGACAAATGTTTCTGTCATTAGTGTTTGAAAAAGATGACAACAAAGTGTCAAACCAAGCTCAGATTTGTCAAGTCTGCCATCTAAAGTTAATATTATTGAAGATCTCAACATTTCTCATCCAATTTACTTCAATCCAGATTATTCGACCTCTATAATCTACATTTCTCTTTTTATTTCTCACAATCTTAAGAGAAACATATGAGACTGAAACACAACTGAGAACTCCAACAATTCTCCAGAGCTATGAAAGAGCAACATCTCTGGAAAAATACAGAACTAATATGTCCCTAATGTCACAAGAGCTATAAAAGATATGATAATGATGGAAATGGGATAATACTGAAATGCAAAGCACACAGCACACAAGTGATCGCAGGCACATCCAGTGAATACGGCAACACATTGTGCTTCATGTTGCTTTGGATGTTGGCAGGGATATTTGAGCGGAGAGGATGCAATGATTCACATCATGACCGAGACACAGATCTATATATAACCTGGCCTCCTCCAGCGTGTTTCCTTCGGGTACTGGTGATGGCACATGACAACACTGATACCCACCATACAAATGAACAGAAGTCTGTATGACTGACTTTTGAAATAAAGCCATACTACAGGCTGTGTGACATTAAAACTGTATTTCAGCTCAGTGTGTGTGAGGGATTCTGGGTACTAAAAGTGTAAATGCAAATGATTTAAAATGTCTGTCTTGATCTATTTTGCAATGGAATGATCATTTTCTTCATTGCATTTTTTGATAAAGTACAGTACGTACAGGTGAGTTTCAGTGTGGGGGAGAAACATTTCACGCAAATTCAATTTCTTACAAACATTCAACTGCAAAAATGGTTAAACTCTGAAATGTTTCCTTGTTTTTTTTCCAAAGATAATCCAAGCAGACCAGAAGGCCGCCATCTCTTCTTGCGTTTGGGCAAGTGAGACACTTTTGATGGTCCAATAATATTTCGTATTTTTTCCCCCTCCAAATCCATGATGGCCTGTTTTTTTGTCCGGAGCCAAAATAACCAATTGTGAAAAAATGTTGTTTTGCGTTTTTTTTACATTGGATGGCGACATTCATGCTGTGAATTTCAAGTTTCTTTAAGACACATGAACAGGTAAAAAAACTATAATAAAACCCATCATTCAAGGGTAGATAACGGCAAATAATAAGAAAATGAACTTTACTTTTGTCTCTCTGTTATATTATCTATATCGTTCTGGACCTCGCACCTGCTCTACTTTACCCAGATTCGTGTGAGGAGCCGTATACATTATTCAGGCCAAATGTAAGAAGGGTTTTTGCAGCTATGTATAATTCATAATAATATGAAGAGCTGCAGAAAAACATTGATCTGAAATGTACAGTCTCTCGTACATAAAAAAATATTTAGTGTACAATAATATGTATAATGTTACATATTTCATGAAATAATTCTAAATAACATACCGAAGTGAGTCATTGTAACTTGATGTTTAATTGTTTGCATATTCTGATTTAATTCAATCTAGTTAATTATCTAAATACTGTATTGAAGTATAGACGGGTTTGTCAAGGGCATTATCAATGTGATTTAAGACACTCCCGCACGCGTGAAGATCTCCCGGTTTGATTTAAGGATTGCTGCTTTTGCTGGAAAGCTCCTCTTCCCCTGTTGGCAGTCTCTGCAGCTGTTAATGTGTCGACTTCAGCATCCGCACGAAATCAATGCCAGCGCTCGCTCTGTTACGCTACATCTCTGAATCCTTATGCAATTGAGTCGGGCCTTTGCCTTTGAACAAAGACCGACCAAAAGAAAACTAAGGTGAGGACTTGTTTTTAATGCCATTTGACCAAACTGATATTTAGGGAGCCTAAGGGGGACCAAATGCAGATGTAATGATGTATGTATTTACACAATAATATAATAAGATAAGTCAAAGTTGTATTCTTGTTTTGCTTTAAAAGTTTTTAACAAAGTTATGGATAGATTTGGGAACTATGACATATTCTTATTGATCTCACACATATAAATGAATGAATGCTGTATTGCTGTACACCCGAACCACTTTAACATTACTTGAGGGGGGTCTCTCCTCAACCACCACCAGTGTGCAGCATCCACCTGGATGATGCGACGGCAGCCAAAGTACAACGGCGCCAGTGCACTCACCACACACCAGCTATAGGTGGATAGAAGAGAGATATCGAGCCAATTCAGGAGGTGGGGATTATGAGGAGGCCATGTTTGACAAGGGCCAGTGGAGGGAATCTGGCCAGGACACCAGGGTAACACCCCTATTCTTTACAAGAAGTGCAATGGGACCTTTAATGACCGCAGGGAGTCAGTTCCTCGGTTAAAATGTCTCAGCCGAAGGACGCGAAGACAACCGTGCCACCATAAATCAAATATACGTACGTAAAAAAACGTACGTGTTTTTCCTAACACCATGGTAAAAAAGTAAAGAGATATTAAAAATAATTGTCATTTTGGGGTGAATGGAATATCCCTTTAGACAATCAAGAATAGAGACCAGGAGGACGTTTTAAATACAACAGTGAGTGATGGAGGAGAGAAATATTGATCTTGCCAATTAGCTTAATGATTCTCCTGTATGTGCCGATGCCATTTACTGCATCACTACAGACGAACTCATGAAATGTTGAAGTTACACTGACATTCACAATGTGTATAGAGAGAATAAGAAGACCACAACAAGAAGAAGTTTGTTTAAATGTCCATGACTTATAATAATGTCTTTTGCTTATTAAATGAAGCCCCAAAGAAGCTTCCAAAAATCCTTTCAGACACCCAGTAAGCAAATCAATAATCATAACTCCTATTATTAATATTAAGTCAATATGTTTAGTCTCGGTTTGTACCAAATTTCCATCCTTTTCCTTAGCAGACTGTTGCCCTAGTCTTATTATAGCATGACAAGAGGTTCTTTACTATGAAAATGCATCCTTTATCAATCTAATCCTACACAACATAAACACCAAGCAGCTCTCTGCATGCATTGGCCCACATTTGCCGGGTGGGATTGTGTTTTGGCTTGTCATCACTTGGTCTGCATTGCAGAATTGGAGTGTGTAGGCAGAGCCTTTGCTGTGTATACAGTACACTGCTTTACCAACCTACAACAGGAACACTCTGTACACTCTCATTATCCACTTGGGTTAAAATACAGCATGTTAACGTCACATTTGTGTGTGCTTATATATATAAAACTCAGCATGTTTTTAAAAACGATGCTGCACAATACAACAGCAAACCCATCTCTGAATGACGCCCCATTAATGATTTAAAAGCCTTTGATACTTTGTTACAATCATCATTTCTTTATTCGCATTCCAGTGAACAGGTTGCCATGGTTTCTTCATGCGCAACATTGTAACATTTGTAAACACATCGATGACTTTGATGGATCGGTTGCTGCGCAACGCGTGCAGCAGAGATGCGCATCAGACAAACACACAGCATCGCAAAATAGAATTGTTTATCAAATATAAAAATGCATCTTTAAAATCATTATTACACATATTCATACATGATGATGCTCACCTGGAACGATGCTCTGAGACGAATAGGATCTGGATACGCACTAAATGTAGAAGATGCGCAAAGGGTTTTGTTTATTTCAAAACCAAATAAAGCCAGTTTTGATATCTACGTATCTGTTGCGTTTAGCACACTAATGTCAAGTTGTCGGATTCTGCAGAGCAGTTGAGAGATGTTCTTCATGTCAGATTTATGGCATCGAATCAAACGCGCGCGTACGCATGGTAATAAAAGGACAGTGACATCCAGCTGTCTGCATCTCAGCATCCTCACGGCTGGACGCTTCACCACACTAGTGCCCTTGTTTTCTCCTGTTGTCGGTGACCATGTCTCGGTTCGTTTTCTGCTTGACTGACACGACTCGAAACGAACTGCGAGGCTCGTGCAGCGGATGCTGACCAATGAAGTGCCTGCGCGTGCTGTTGCTAAGCCTAGACGAGATGTAGAGCAAGAGAAGCTCATACATGACACACAAACATATGTCATGAAGCTGTTGTGCTAAAAGCATGTTCAGTTGCGTTTTAATATTCGGAATAACATGAACACATTCAAATGCAAACTAAAGTAAACATGACTTTAAAAACATTTTTCAACAATATTTCACATAATAATGAAAGAAATATATACTACAATATTTTATTATAATATAATCATCAAAATGTATACACAATTATATCCATATTTTATGCAAAAACTATTAATACTGTTCTCAAAGGTTTCTTTTTTCATAAAATTTAATCAAGATTCCAATGTTAAATGTTTAAAGTAAACATCCTGTAAAACCCTGTGTTAAGAATGTGGCACTAAAATAATGCAGCGCATGGCACCATGAGATTCCTTCACTGACATCACAAGTTTTCAAGTAAGACTTAAAAAATCTAATATGACACTTCTGCCGATTTAATTCAGCTTCACAGTCTCTCATCTGCATGTGCTCGATGGGGTGTTGATGACTTAATGAAGAACATGTCCATTTTAATTCTTGTCCACAATGGGGTCTCCGTATGCGCAGTTGCTCTCGATGGCAAGATTATACCAGTGGCCTTCACCACCTTTATAAGCACCGGTGACAATTCTTGCCCAGCCCAGCTCACCCTGTGAGAGATAAAACATGGAACGCGCTTTTATTACGTGCAGGAATTAACTCATTCAACAGGAGCTGATGTTTCATATTAAGATTATCTGATAAATCTGTTTTTGAACCGTCTGTGAAAAGTAATTACCAGGGTCACCAACCAAGGACACATAAACCCAACAATGTTTTAAAATACATAAATATAAACTACATACTGCACTTGAATCCCACATTCAATTTATGGTGCCTGCTTATCTGATCTCCCAAAAAGTGAATTCATGCAGTCACGTACGGCACTTTTACTTGTAAATTTATAGCTCTATGTCAACATGTCGTTATCTTGTAAGAACTGGATTTCTGTAAGACAACTAAAAATGTAATTCAATTCTAAAGCACATGTTTTTGTGACAAAGTTAAGCAGATAAGAGCTGTCCTGTTAGGTCACTGACCCAAAACTCGCCCCAGGAGTTTCTGACGATCCAGTATTCTGTTCCGTCTTCTGTGACGCCCCATCCTGCCACTGAGATGATGTGGTTTGGAAGAGACAGAATGTGAAATTCAGCAAAAATCCCTCCTTCGTACGCCTCCAGACCTTTAGTGGCCATTATAGCACAGCTGCAAGACAGAAAGAAAAATGCAATTCAATAACAGCATCATGGTTTAGTCTCTAAAACATTACACGGTGTCACACACAGATATTACACATACTTTAGAAAAGGGTTTATTGGTGGTGCTGTTCACTCTTAAAACGGATGTCTTGATTTTGTTTGTGTTATCCTTTTTCACATATATTACATGATATTTCTAACACATTTTTGGTTGATTTTTAAAACAAGAAATAACACAGAGATGTGTTCAGTTAAGGACAACACATTAACTATTTACAGTTTGTTTTTAATCACAAAGTGTCCAGGATACAAAGGAACCCCTTTAATACGTCCTAGATTGCACCTCGTGAATTCGAGAGAACGACGAGATTGTGCAGAGCTGTCGAGTAAATAAAAAAGCTTGGATGTAAAACATTTTAAAAGTGATAACATTTTGAGTCACACTAGTTCTATAGATCCATCAAATGAACATAAAAGACCTAGAAAAGACAAGTAAAAAATAGACTTCCTGGTTAATACATCACGTCCCATGTCTTATTGAAATGTAAAAGTATACTGATGCAAAATTCCAGGACTCATTTATCTAAAACACCTGAATTCATCTCCACTCTTTATTCTAACATAATATAAAGACCCAAAAGAATGACTGCTGTAGACAAAAACTAAGGAGAATCAACAAAATATTAATAACTGCGCAAATGTCATCAATGTTTGATTTATTTACTGTCAGCTTTCTCCTAATTCCCTCAAAACACGTATTTACCAAGTTTAGTGTTTTATGTATTTGTACCTATACACGGGGCTGGGTTAAGAACATTGGGCCTTGGGGCTATACCAAACCCGAAGGCCCCCTTCATTTTACTGCCACACCACAGTGTCTTCTTTGTGTTTATTACATTGCATTATAATATAGAATTTTTTAATTATTTGATCTAATTTTCTACTATTTAAGTTTCATTTCATTTAATTTTATTTTTCTTTATTATATTACATTTTCTAATCATTTTATATAATTTTGTATTACTGTAATTTAATTTTACATGGAATATTTAATTTCAATTTTTCTAAGCACAAGTTTGCATACTAAACATTCCAGGCTATTTAAAAAAACATTAACTCCTGATATGAACTTCTAACTAACACTAAACTCTTCTTTCGAACTTTGGCTGAGCAGAAAACCCTAATGATATTGTTAAAATCCATGCTTCTCACGATGTCGCATTCCAGGGACGTGCGTGTTAAATGGCTCAGTCTTTCTGATGACCGCAAACAAACTTTGAGAAGGAGCGTTCTCCTCTCCCTGGCATTTGTTACCGATTAGATGTGCTGTCTGATATATGAGTCGGGGCAAATATTTCATTGTGCACCGTACCAATACTTTCGTTTTCATCTAAAGGGGAAAATTTAACATTTATAAAACCCTTGTTTTCTAACTGGTTGGTTATAAGAACAATAACTTACTGGTACTCCTAACTCGCATTCAACATGTCAAGCACATTGATCTGTAACGGTGGGTGATGCATAATATTTCAGCTGCTACCAGGAATTTCCTTGGGCATGAATGTTTTATACGAATGTGATCAGAAGTAGTTAGTTAGTTAGTTTTGGAATTTTAGCTGTAAGATTTAAACTTTTTTTCTCCTTTTTGTGCACCACTATCATTTTTTCAAAACACCAGCGAGCCAAGCGGAATACTTCATATTCTTGACAAGTGAAAGCATAGGGCAAATTATATAAATCAGGAACATTTTCCAATAGTTTCTTATTATTTTAAAATCAACCACTTATATGAATTGTCAATCAATGATGTAAGGAAAGCTCCCATTTCCTCCAGCCAATCAAGGGCCCCTTTCTTCCGTGAGCCCTGGGGCTTCAGCCCCACCTAACCCTTATGTTAATCCGGCCCTGCCTATACACCTCATATTTGAACTGCGTCCCCTCTTGAAACGCAAGCATGTCCAAATATCCCCCCCGAACATCACATCTGGACACAATTGTATATTGTGGTGTAAAACTTGCCTGATTGGTCCATGTTTGTAGATCTCAGCTTTCATTCGCTCTCGTCCTCTGATGGTGCCGTAATCTCCAACTTTCCACACCGTGTAGTTTTGAACGATGGCGCAGGAGCCAAAGGATGAACATGTGCCACACTGATTGAAGGAGTTGCATTCTGCAAACACACATTTAAACACAGAAACAAGACTTTATTAGCAGAAAACCTTGCAGTAAATTTGTTAGTATTTTATACAAATATTTTGTGTTTTCTAAGCAATGGTTGACAGTGCAAACGTTCTTACACATGATGCTAGGATGTTGAGTTTGGTAACTATGTGGTTGCTAAGGTGGGTATATCATCCACCAGGCTGAAATCTTAAATCTGGTCGTTTAGAAAAATACTACCACACGTTATGAGGCGTCATTTATGGCTGAACATCACAGAACCATGTCTTACTTTGGTTGCGAGCTTGATAATTATTGCAGGTCTCATCGGGAATGCCCTGACGATGTGCGTACTTATAAACAGTCAGATGATCTCCACCATAACACGAGCCCGCATCTCCACAGTCAATCACATTCTGTACAGATAGGTAGGCAGAAGGCCACACCCCCTTTCTCTTGATGTTGATGCGATCTGATTTTGAAGAAGGGAGATTAACACAAGATAACAGGAATTAACTCCATACAGTTTGATTCATATTTCCCCCATAGAATTGTGGAACCTTACTGCACTCTTAATGTATATAAAACATTTCTGTTAAAGGGGTAGTATGGCGCAAATACGTGTTTTTCTGTGTCTTTGGTGTGTTATAAGTTGCCCGTGCATATATTAGACATGTACAATTGCAAACAATTTAAGTGTTGGAAACAAAAGATGCATTCTATGTAAAAGCGAATGCTTAGCCAGACCTGCCTTAAACGCCTTGTGTAACCACACCCCTTCAAATCTATGTCAGTTCCTGGTATGATTTGACTAAGACCGCTCAAATGTATACGCATGTAAGGTGGGTGTACCTGTCAGTACAATTGCTTTGGAACCTGATGTTCCAAATATGGTAAGAGGCGTTACATTTCCGTCACACGCTTGCAGTATTCGACCAATAACTACACACTGGTTAACTGGCCAATCATAGCACACCTCGCTTTTCAGAGCCATGAGCTTTGTAAAAAATCAGCGAGTTGTATTGCATTACATCTAAAACAAACGATAATATTCGAACACCCCTTTAATCAAAATCAAATCAAATATAGGCTAAAATATTATTTGAAAAACTAAATTAAAATTGTAAATGTTTCTTTAGCAATAAATTGAAAAATATGGAAGCTGAGGCAGTAAAATTATTAACTGAAAAATATTAAAAACAATAAAGAAATAAAGAAATACTAAAGTGACGAAAAGCAAATATCACAATAGCTTAAATTTAACTAAAATAACCATTAAAAACAAAATCTAAATTTTAAGAAAACTACAAAAAAAATGAAAACAAAACTATAATAATTCTGTCTGTATAATACTTTGTATTACTCTAATGTAATTGACTCACCAATACACTCCAGAGATGGAAACTCAAGATTATAAGTTATTTAAGAACCGACACAAAACATGATACGTTTATACAATAATCATAGTCACTGCCATTTATTCAAACATTCATGTGCAGCTAGTCTGTAAAATTGCAAAAATTAAAAATAATTCAAGATAAATAATGTCTTCTTTACTCTATTGTACATGTCATGTGTGTACTCGAGTTGTTGGTGGTCTCACCTGCGAGGGCGCTGGTAGCCCCCATGGCCCAGCATGAGCCGCAGTACTGTGGGATGTGTTGGTTGCGGGTGATGCTCACATAGTTTTTGCCCTGAACGTTGCGCCAGTCCCAGGAAGCGGGGAGATCAAAGACATTTACATATTCATGAGCTCTGGGATATGTCCTAGAAACACACACATGATGTATTACACCATCAGGCAAAAAATCCAGCAAAATAAAGTGCCTTTAGATTCCTTTATGAAACATTAGCTGTTTTTTTGTTTCATTTATAGCAAAACTAAAGTAACTACAATTTAACACAATGTCTTAAAAATGGTCAAATAGCATGGCTAAAACTAATATTATTGTTTGTATAAGACGTTATGCAATGTGTATACGCGATTTAAGGTTTAAACGCTATATTTTCCACATACCGTGCATGTTTGTATCTCCTATTGCCCCGCCTCTCTGAAACGTGCAGATGTTTTTACGAAGCTCATTGCTCTTAAAAGCGAGTTGTGCTATGATTGGCCAGTTGATGGAAACGCCTCTTACCATATCTGGAAAATCAGGTTCAAACCAATTGTACTGACAGGTACGCCCACCTTACTTGCGTATACATTTAGGCGATCATAACCACGAACTGACGTAGATTTGTGGGGGTGTGGTTACGTCAGGCGTTTCAGGCAGCTTCGCTATTAGATATAATGCATCTTTTGTTCCCACACTATATTTTTGGCAATTTTACGTGTCTTATACATGCATGGGCAACTTATAACACACCAAACCCACAGAAAAATTCGCAACATATGACCCCTTTAACCATGGTATTTGTAATAAAACTACGGTTATACAAAAGGTAATAAAGCTGACGAAAAACATGATCCTGACGTTTTTACTACAGTAAAACCATGGTTTGACGTACATGTAAGTTCCTGAACAGTGTATCATTTCAAGCGATTTTTTAAAGGTACTCCCTTGTACCATCACAAAATTTTTTGCACAACAATGATGGTTTCATAAGGTATTACCATGGTAAACTGCTATATTTAAACCATATTGGTATATCACGATATTTACCCAGGACTTCAATACAACAAACATGCACATACAACACAAAACAAGCATGTTTTCTGTAGATCATGATGTTTTAAAGTACAGCACATATAAATGAGCTGTCATCAATCTGTACCGTTGCACCATCCCAATGCCTTTTGTGACGATAAATGACCATAACTTACACAACACAAGAGAGACGTGTATAGCATCATGACATGTTTTGTTATTATGACGTGTGAGTAAAACACATTCAAAAGATCTTAAATGTTCATACTTTATGAATGAAGGTCTGCGGTCTCTGATGGGTTTGTAGCACGAATCTGAAATCAGCTGAACATCATGAAATCCTCTCGCAAACACAAACACACACAACAAAACTGAAAACCAAAACAAACCAGACGCCATGCTGAACGTTAAAAACAAGACTTTATCGCCCCCTATAGCACTAAATACAAATAACAACCACTGAATCAAATACTAGTCACCCCTAGTGGTTAGAAAATGTGTTTAGAAAAAGTGGTTAGAAAAAGATAATTTATTTTTCTAGAATCTTATATTTTTGAACACTGAATAAACGTGTGGTATTGATTGACTAGTAATATCAATAAATAACGTCACTCACTTAGAATTACTTAAAACGAAACCAACAGAATTAAAATGTCACATGCTGTTGCTCTTTGGCAGATATTTCGTTTCTTAATTTGTATTATTTATTCATATTTATTCAATTATTTAAAAATTACAGTATTCTGAGAAAGTAGGACTGATACAGCAACTCTGTGGGGTTGTAATGAATCAAAGAGATAAAAATACACTCTATTGCTCTTGTTGTTTTGCTTTCCTGTAATTCGCACAAACACACATTTTACGTACTCAATTATAATATATTTTTTGTTTGGGAAAGTTGTATTTGCGCAGTTTCTGTAGTGATTCGTTATCACCATCAGATGGCGGCAAATACTTCGAAAAGATTCTTATTGTATCCGAATATTTTTCTTTGAACTGTGAGATATTCAATATTAATTGATTGGGTCTGATAAAAATGATATAAAGATAATCTTCCTACTTAACGTTAAATGTTATCATGTTTTATTCGTGTTATATAAACGTTTTATGATTGAGACAGGGAAGAGTTCATTATGATCAATTAAATGAAAAACAGTTGCATATAACATGTCAAAAATGTATGTAAAAATTACTAAGTGTTTGTGTGTTTTGTTGAATCCCCACGTAAAACGTACATAGTAAAGGGCCTACTTGAAGAAAACAGCTTCATAAAAAGTGCTTAAATGTCTTCGAGTCTACAATAATTATAGAGTTTCATTTAAGAAGAACAAAAGTCAAACAGGGTGCTTGATGCTAAATTGTGGACATGGATTTTCTGACAGGCCAGTAAGCCATGTCGTCTCTTGATCAAACTTTTATGTAATGAAATTATTGTGAGCACTCTTAACAGTCGGAAGTTATTTAATGACGTGAGTTTGTCCAGTCAGCAGAGTGCACGCACTGAGATTGCCGTGTGATTGAATTTGACGCCGTGCTGTTGCTCTTAAATGCAGCTCATAATATCCTGCCTGTTCAATTAAGTATTCAATGCATGTACTGCATCTCCTAACTCAATCAAACACATGAGAGCTTTTCCGATGTGTTATGTAGTTTTGAAAACCTGAACGTAAATTATGGGGTAATTTGGGGGAAGCAACAGGTTTCTTTATTCTATTGCTTATCTATGCTTTTGCAAGGACTCTGTGGGGGGCGGAAACGGAAGGTACAGCACATTATCAAAACGACTCGTTCTTGGACTCCATCATCTATAGTCTTTAAATAGGCTAACTTACACGACGAAAACAGTTGGGGTTGTTCATACTGATATGTTTAACTACATCTTGGTTTAAATATCTAGGCGAATCAATGATTTATTTGACTACTTCCACCGTTATAAGTAATGATCTTAAATGGATTTTAACACCTTTATTTTGACATTAATATGACCTTTTATTTTACATTAACATTCATAGAAATATCCATTTGGCGGAAGAGATTCTCTGATCTCGTGACAATGCCTCGAACTACTGTGTAAGGGGCTGTGTACACCCAGAGCGATTGCGGAGAGTTCTGCCAACGAAAGTCCAAAACGCTGGAGCGTCACGTCATGGAGCCTACAGATAGTTCCATGAAGTTGTAAATGCTTTATTTCTTAATTTTTGTATTAATTAAATGGCTTTTTCGTCTTTCAATGGGTTAGAAGTTCACATCATTTGGTCTGTTTAGTCGCAGCTCAATGCGTAACTAGTAACTTCCGGGAACTATGAGCCTCCATGAACCGTTCCATTGGAGTCTCTCTCCCAATGTGAAGTGTGACGGGGCAGAATGGGGAAAAGATTTTAAGAGAAATTACAAGTGAAATAGGAAGTTAACAATAACAACAACAATGATAACAACAAATGAAAATAAAAATAAAATAAACATTCCGTAATTAGGAATGAACAACGTAAATAAACAAAATAACAAAACTCTCCACTGGTTTGCAGCAAAGGGAAAAATCAACAGCTTCTCAGGAGGCCAAAGAAATAGCTTAAAGTCTTCTAAATAAGCTCCACAGGAAGCTGGATCAGACACATATTACAATAATAAAAAATAAAAAAAACTGAAACAATCAAAACAAAACAACAGTAGTGGAAAATAGCGGCAGCCGGATATAAGCAGCGGTTTCAGTAAGCGTTGCGTATAAGCAGCAACGTTGGGAAGTTGCATGTACAGCAGCGTCGGAAATGTTGTCCCACCGATTATGGTTAAAACGACAAATGCTCCTTCACCTCGTTAGCGCTACATCAGCTACTTTTAGCAAGCGGTGACACGGATACAGCATCGCCACGCCACAGCACAAGATTTATTAAGCCACGTCCACACCGTCACCAAAATCCGAATCTGTTAACTGCATGACTGTGTGAACAGGACAACCTAGGTGGAATCTGATCTGAGCCACTTCCATATGTGGTCCTAAATCAGATACTGGTCTGATACCTCAGTCTGAACGGTCATAGCGGAATTCATGCGTTGATCGATTTGCGTCATAATTCTGCTCAAATTTAAAGCATCAAATTATAAACATAAGCACTGTCTACCGCACGATGCGATTGGCTATATCGAATGTAGGATTCTATAGAATGACTATAGAATCCGTTATAATAAGACATTTGCCACTGGACACGGCGATATGCAACGTGCAAACCGGCATGCGCACTTCCCGAGAGTGGACTGCTCCGGGAATGCTCTAAAATCGCACCGCGAGTACAATCCACTAAGCACCGCTCAAAGTCAAACACACCCGCTAACTTGACCCTTGCTTAATTATGTATGAAAGCGTGCTGCCTGTTACGTTTTATTGTTGTTTTGCGCATGCGCAATTCAGTTTATAACCATCACCAGTTCACACTGGAATCTGATATTGGCCACATTTTAAAAATTGTGTGAAAAGACAAACAAAAAAATATGATCTGAGCAATAAAATCGGAATTGAGCATCAAGGCTTGCGGTGTGAACGTGGCTTTAGAGTCACGGACGCATATTCCGTTGTAACGGAAGCTAAGGCATAGATCGCCACGATATGGAGATGGTGGTCTAGTGGGTTAAACCACTGAACTGGTAAATCAAAGGTTGCTGGTTCGATCCCAGCATCCACCACCAGTGTGTCCTTGAGCAAGACACTTTACTCCATGTTGCTCCAGGGGGATTGTCCCTGTAATAAGTCCCTGTAAGTCGCTTTGGATAAAAGCGTCTGCCAAATGACTAAATGTAAATGTAATGTAAATGATAAATTACTAGGGATGGCTGCTGCGAAACTTGTGTAACTTTCAACACTGTGTCCAGCAGATGTTTCAATACACTGCCCAAAGTGCGATTTAAAAAAGTGACTTCAGCTAAACGAAGCATGGGGCGTTTCACAAGTGTTTCGAAACGCGGTATACCTGCCGAATCTGCGTTTGATTGACAGCCTCGGGAACAAATCTGTCGCACATCTGTCTCAATCTCACCTCGTGGGTTTTTGTGTGAGATTTTGACATAATGGATGATTTGCGATATATGGATGACCATTTATAGTTTAATTTGGTTAGTTATATATAGGTTAGATAAAAAATTATTATTAAGATAGGTAGGCTTAAACAGTGAGGAATAGGTAGGATAGATATAGTGGAACATTCATTAAGGATAAGTTAGATCTTTGCGGTAGCTGGAAGCACTGACATTGGCTGTTCTCTCTATGAGACTCACGTAAGAATTGTCCTCTGTCAGGCATCAACGTTCGTAACAACATAAAATCAAAAGGAAAAATTGTAGAAAAACGTTGTCACAGAGTTCCAGGTAAGGAAGGAAGGTGCCGGGAACCGACTAAATTTAACAACTTTTATTAAAATAAACAAACCACAAAACAAAATTAGAATTCGGCAGGTCCCTCACGGTCAACTGCCGGCCACACAAACATGATATAACATAACAAAAAATCTAGGCCTGGTCCTCTCTCTTCGTACACTCCTGTCGCTCTGCCTTTTATGATTCCGATCTCCTCCGTGAGAGATGTGAGACCGGTGCAACGCGCAGCTGACACTAATCACTCGCGTTCCCTCACGGCTCTCGCCCCGCCTTGCTCGTTACAAACGTTAATGAGGTGGTTCTTCGTCAGAAATAAAGAAAAAAGTTTAGATGCTCTGACAAAACCTACTTAAAAGAAGGTTTTATTGAAGGACAGGACAAGTCTCGGCCAGAACGTGTGTTCTGTGTTAAAAAAACGGTAAATCAGAGCATGAAACCAAGCAAAATGAAAAGACTCCTTGTAAAATAATCAGTATTTGACAGTCTCCTGAAAATAGACCTGTACATTTGTTTGAGTGTTCAAGTAAAAATGTCATTAAAATCTTTTAAAATACTCATCTTAACCATTTAATTTAATTTATGACACACACACAAACACATATGTGAGGGTTGGGGGGTTCCGATTGTCATATTTGTTCGTGGGGGGGCCCAAGGAAAAAAGGTTGGCATTTGATTGTCGCCTTTGATCCGTCTTACTCACAATAATTGTAGCTTATAGATGTGCCATCCCATTCCCAGTTGAGTATGTGACGGAGAAACTTTGAAAGTTGAAGCTTAAAAGCTTTAGCCAGCTTTTCAATGCAAATTCTCATTGTATAGATGGCTGAAGTGTGTTTAATAATGCAGTGCTTTAAGGGTAGAATGGTTATCGGCGGTTAAGAGGAGCATCAATGTTTTAAATGCTATGAAGGAAGTGATAACCTAGAACACCACACCCAGGTAAAGCTTTGCAGGCAAATAAGGGCTCTTGAGATAAAAGGCTTAAATGGTGCACAACATACGCAGTTATTGGTTAATTGTGTGGTGGCATAACTGTGGTCATTCCAGTACACAGGAATGCATTATTGATATTCTGGTCAGTGATAGATATTAGTGTCAGTTTGTTAAGCACTAGAAGCATTGGAATGATATTGAGGCGACTAGATTTTATGTTTGTCTGAAGAAAATGTAAGTATTTGTGAACTGGGAGCCATCAATCCAGGTTTTTTGGGTACTATAAGGTGCATGTACTATAGGTGTTTACTTACAGTTACTTTTTATATTATGTACTGTATTGCAAATTCCCACAAGTTTAGTTGTTATCATTAACTCTATTGACTAAATTCTCATGCGTCAATACGTGTCAACTCCATCAGAGGTCGCTTCATTCTTAAAATTAGATTTTGATCATTCTTTTTCTTAAAAAAAAGAAATGCTTAAAACTATTAAATGCCATAGGTGAAAATGAAATGAGTCATCCACAGTTATGTAGAAATGTGTAAATAGTAAATTCTGAAGCCATATTACAGAAGTGGAAAATCATGATGATAACGTCATTATTTTATTATTGATTAATCTTTTGCATAACATGACAATCGTAACTCTTTTTCTGTTGCTTTTTCAAAGTTTGCATGCCTGTTACTCAAGAAGAATTAAATATATCCTTTTAGATCCTGACAAATACGTATTTTGTTTTCGATACGATATACAGGTAAGTCCCTATATGGTTCAATCACAGAGATATAAAGAGAGTTATGTCTGCATCCCGGAGCACTCCAGATGGGGGTTGAAGCTCCAAAACAGGGAATTTCTTTTTCCCAGTGGCAGAACCACTAACATACATTGAGCATGTAGGAAGTAAGGAAAGCAGTCGATCAAGCGATATGATAGTAAGATACCTATTGTAGTTTCTGATATATTTTAAATCAAATTTATGTAAACGTAGTGTTGTGTTTAGGGTGAAAAGTTGACATTTAAGTAAAGGATTTATTTTACACAATCAATTAATCAGCAACATTATTTCTGCAATTTTGAAATGGAACTGGCAGTAGACTGACGGAAGTTTACGGAAGCTCCGCCCAAGCCATCTGACATAGGTTATTTAAGATGGAAATTCATTACAGGACAGAAGTGCATTTTCAGATTTTAACTAAAGATTATGAGGACACACAAATTTTTAAAAGAAAATGACCCACATTGATAAACTATTTATGATAAACACTGCAGTATTTCATGAAAATTTTGCCTTTTTTTCCACTGAGACTTTAAAACTTGAGAAATGTACAGTATACATGTGTTGCTTGTAGAGTGGTTAAATAGTGTTATACTGTATGTCTTTTTATACTGTATGTCTTTTCTGAGGACGTTTCCAGAATTTTGACATGGGACTCGTGTAGTTTAAAGCTGGAAAGATCGTCGTGGGTTTGATGACCAGAGATTACATGAACTGATTCTAAGTATAACGTTTGTGTAATCACAGCTTCTGTTTGATCTGTTTATGTATTGGGTTTATAATGAGCATTGTGTTGCTTTGCATGTGGCCTGTGCCAGTGAGAAATACTTGATTTTAGATATTTAAAATGTATATATTCCTGCGTGGTCGACAAAGCAAATGAAACCAGCATGATCTGACGTCGTTGTATTTTTCAAGGATGCAGGCTGTCAAAACAAGATAATCAGAGCAATAGTTTCAGAGCTGTGTGTGATCCCTCATGTTTCTGTATAATTGAGATGTAGGTGGATAATCAACATGCTCTCCACCCATGATGCTGGACATGAATTTTCCTCCTCTGTGATGAATTATGGATAAAAGGCGAATGTTTCCTGACGTTTGTTTGTCATAGAGTCTGAGCCTTTAAAGAACAATCGTAAAACCTGTAGATATTGATCAATGGCTTCCTTTTGACTCTATTGATTCGCTGGAGCCACTTAAGCATGATTGCACTACTTTTGTTTGACGGTGAAGGAAGATGGACGTTTTTGTCAAATTTGTGTGTTAATGCGATGAAAGGCGTTCTCTTTATAACCCTCTAGAGAGAGAAAATAAATGCTGACTGACTTCTCGGTGTTTCTTAGAACTTTGGTTGATAATGTTAGCGAGTGTAATTTGTTGTGTAAGCTATGCAAAGCTTCATTGTTAATAATGCGTGGCTAGTTTTAAAATATAAAATTGGAATTGATTATAATAATCCTTGTTCTTGTGTTGGATTGTTGTGTCGTTTTGCTTCAACTTTTTGTTTCTAAACTTTACAAGAAAGCACGTCTACATTAGCCAGTAAACAAGATTATAGTTTGGATTACAGAAAGATTTAATTTAGTGTTTTCCGTCATTCTTCCTGCAGTAAGGATATCCGGAATGTGTTGTGCTAACCTAAAGACACACAAAGTAACACATACATAGTACATTTAGTCTAGACACAGTGTCAGTGTTGAGTTTCCAAAACATTTTTAAAAACTTGGCTGTTTCATATTGTGCAATTCATCATATTGTTTGTCTCAACAACTTTTAATGATGGTTTAAATATTTATGCTAGATGTTTCAAACGCATATGTGCGCATTTGTGTGTGCAGGTATTAAATGTGTTGAGACCACAAATGGATTATAGACATTATTCTATTCTTAGGCATTAATGAGAGCCGTGGAATTAAACATCCAGGAAGTTTGCTCTGGTGTAAGTGCTTGGTGTTCAAATTTTGATATACACTTTTTAAAGAGTAGTCAACATACTATATGTAAACGACTCTCACATCATCTTTAATCAACACAGACTCACATTGAAAAAAGGGAAACTTTGGACCAACTTAAAAAAATTACTTTAACTTTAAGCAAAGTTTTTCTCAAATTATGTTTATGGCTTGGTTCAAATCAAAATTGATACATTTAATCAAACCACCATAATTGTGATCAGTGTTTAATTTAGTTGGGCATTTGATCCCTGACTTTTGTTAAATTCAATCTCTTTTCTCTTTATACGTTACAATAGTGTGACAATAAAAACACTCGTGCATTAAGAAGAAAAGGAGAGATGCTTTAAAGTTGCTTTGTTAAAGATGAGAAGTGACACTAAATAATGTGGAAGTTAATCTTTTATGACTGATTTGAATGTCCTGGTTCCCAATTGCAAAGATACTGTGATAAAATAAAAAAAGCAATTTTCTTGGCACACTTAGAGATCAACAGTCATCATGAAAACCTCAATTATGGTGACAATAATCAAACTAATTCAGATGAACAAATCAACTGCAATGCATGCTGGGAGTCATGAATGAGTTTTGTACTATGATGTTACCCAGCATGCATTGCCACATGAAGCTTTCTTTTGTTGATTGTCACCATTGTTGAGATTCATAAAACGATTCTTCATGTCTAATTGATTCAGCAATTTAATAATGCTTTAGTGGTTTCTTTTAGTTCAAATTGTGTTTTATAACCCCTGTTTTAATCTCACACTGTAGGATCACAAAATATTCACACATTTATAACACAAACCTGAGCAGTTATTTAACTAATTGCACAATGATTCTAGACACCAATAACTTGATCCAAATGGATCTTAGTTTTCATTGCCTCAACAAATTTATTTGAACACACTATCAATCCAGACAATGAAAACTTATCATCAAAATATAAGAGTCAAGAGCCCAACTAAAGCAAACACTGATCACAATTATGGTGGTTTGACGAAATGTATACATTTTGATTTGAACCAAGCCATATATATAATTTGACTAATAAAATCAATTTTAAGAAATTTACATTTTTTTTTTAAGTTCTCCAAAGTTAAAGTATTTTTTTAAGTTGGTCCAAAGTGATGAACATACACTATGTAAAAAATTGGATTATGTTTTAGTGATGGGCACTCCTGACATTCAGATTTGCTAACTTGCATGATACAGAACTCACAGAAATGATGAAAGATGCCTTTTAACACCGTTTCATACTTTTATTTGTTTGAAATGCCAGAACTTTTTGTTTGTTTACAGATTTTTGAAGCCCAGCATTCCACATTTCGCTGTATGGAGCAACACAAACACATGTTGCTTTATTGTGTCTGCATGTGTACCGTCCCACATTTATTTATTCCTGATTTTAATTTCATTATGAAATGTTCTAGCGTGAATTCAGGGGAATTTTAGTTGACTCTAGTTTTACCTAAATTCACCTTTTAGAACTGTCAAACAGACTAACCAAAGTGTTTAAAAATGGTTTAGTCTAAACTCAAATGTGCTTCATGTGGTAGAATCCCAGTTAAATAATAAATGTACATTAATGGGACAGTTCACCCCAAAATCAAAATCATTTATTCTTTAAACACCCATGTCATTTCAAATCTGCATGAATTTATACACTATATTACAGTTTATAATAAAATATACGTTTTTATTAGGAAGAACACTCAAGCAACATTGAACTTGACTTCTATTTATGGACACAAAACATTTCTCAAAATATCTTTGTGTTCGACTGAGTCACATACATTGAAAAAATCAATGATGACAGAATTTTTATTTTGGGGTGAACTATCCCTTTAATATGATAGTAAATATTTAATATTGCTTTGAAATGTTTTGGATCTTTTGGAATGATTAATAAAAACAGTTATGGCTGATACAAAATAAACTATTATTATGACCAATAATGTTTGACCAAAGGTGAGAAATAAAACACTGTTTTGAATTTGTAGCTCACATTCACACAACATAGGTCCACAAATGTATACCCACTGGGGTCCTGATCAGTTCAAAAGATGGACCGAATTGCTCATGACACACCACCACTCGCCCTTTCCTCCAAAGACATGGTCAGCAATGTCATCAAACATGAATGCACACAATGATTGACAGGCAGAAAATTATCACTCACTGAGTTTCGCAGGTATTGTCTCAGGTGTGGTTTCTTAAGAAGATTTCTGTAATGTCTGCCAGCTAGTAAGAATGGCTTGTGTGTGATAAATGTCTTTTAAGCACATGGACCATGGTCAAGTGGTCTGTCTTTCAATGTTAGTTTTATTAATAATTTAAAAATTTCACCCACCTGTGACATAATATTCTATAATTCTAAATAAATGCCTTATTAATCTTCTTTTCTATAATAACACCTCCTAAAAAAATATGCATCAATTAATTCAACTATTGAAGTGTCGGCATAATAATTGTTAAGTTAGCAAAAAGAGAGTGCTGCCCAGATGGGATAAAATCTGTTCTAGAAGCCTTGATGTAATGATGATGATTTCCTTGTAAAACAGCAGTCAAAGGGAGCGTCCCTCGGGGGCCAGAGGCCCCTCCTCCCGCCTGCCCTCATTGGATGCTTGCTGGATCACTCATGAGTTTGTCATTAACCGGAATCTCCTTGGTTTTCAGAGCTCCTTTGACTGAGTTCATGGTTGTGGGGAGTCATCTAGTCTACATGAACGCGTAAAAAACAAACTTGTCGGACGATTTAATTGCGATTACAATAAAGTTCCTTATTTTCGCTGCCACGGGAAACTGTGACTATTTCCCGCTGGATATACGCGCCGTTCCGGAGTCGGACGCATCCTGAGCGCTTGGCGCAGACGGTGCATCGGCGTGCCCAAAACGCGCGGGTGAAACTTTAAGCAAAAATTACATCTAAATGTCATTATGAGTTATATAATTCACGTTTAACCCTTTGGAAGTAAGAATACAGAAGGTTGTACGCATTTGGACACATGCAGGACGCACGCGCGGTACGGGTTTAACGGTACGGGTGTGCGGAGAAGTTTAGGACGCACGCATGATGCCGTCTTGCCCTAGATCGAGAAGAGATCGGGGTTTGACATCTGGATCCAGGACACCACAGTTTGTTCTTTAAACCACATCTTGATGTGACAGAGCTCGGCTCGAGCGATGGCTTCTGAGGTTGTGTGTGGATTGATCTTCAGAGTGCTGTTGCCTGTGTGTCTGGCGGCAGGTGAGCATCTTAAACTCCTTCATTATTTCACCCAGCTTTGTGTTTTTGAAGGGTTTTGGTTTGATCTTTAATTTTACATTAATCTGCTGTGTGGCTACATTGCGCGCAAGGTGATGGCGTTTATGAAACAGTTCTCATTGGCAAAAAAACTACCCTTTTATGTAAGGCTTTACGAGGTTTGCAAAAAGTGAGACACGTTCATGATGGGTAAAGAAAATGTCATTTATATAAAAAAAACGTGCTTACTGTTATGGGAACAAGTGAATACGCATCTCCACAGTAATAGCCATTTGTAACAATTTCATTTATAAAATCACAATGCGTCGCAAAAATAGTTAAACTTATATAAAATATATTTACATTTAATATATGTTTACATTAAGTAGAGAAAAACGCCATACAAGTTTAGTTTACTGTACAAATTAGGGTGAATTTGGAGAAAACACAAAAAGTGTCACATTTACCCTAAATCGCCCCTAAATCTTCCTTATCTTACTAAAAAGGAAAACGTCTCTTATGCTCATGTGTTTAACAAAATAATCTTGGTGAGACCGGAGCTGAATGTCAAACTCTCGGTGATGTCTTGTTTTTCTGTATTATTCAATCCAATTTCTGGATAGAAACAAACTTCAAAGTCTGGACTATAGAAATAAAACGACAATTTACCCATTAATTGTCTAGGAAACCTTCTATTTATTGATTGAACAAGACAAAAAGGCATTTTACTCAACACATGTGTATTGAAAATGTCAGCTTGTTTAATTGATTTTCAGTCAAATGCAAATGGGAACATAAAACTTATTGTTAAACATCACAAATGGGAAAAGCAACAGGGCATCTTAAACCTTTCTTTTGATGGACAGAAATTACAATTAAATGTTATTCAGAGAAATATAACAGCCTAAAAGTTTCAAAAAATAAATAAACAGATGTGATAAGAATGTGACAATTTATGAAAATGTTTGATTTATCCGTCTTAATGTATAACAGTGTGACTTTGTTGTGTTTATATATGATACAGATTATCGATGATAGAATCCACAGTAAGATGATGATTGACTGTAAATGCTGTGTAATTCTCTTTGAGATACATCTGCTTTCTCTTTGATGATAAACATATACTTTAAATCTGTAGTTGTGATTTGTTAATCTTGTTTTTAGAGAGCATGGCTAACAATTTAATGCCAGGTTCTTTGTTTTAATGTAAACTGATATAAAATGTGTCAAACCGCATTTGTTCTGCAGGTTTTACTCGGGGACCGCACTTCAATCCTTGTGTTGGTTGTGTTATTGTACTGTAGGGTGTAATGAGTCTTTGGTCACTGGGGATGATTTCATGTCACAGATTAATGATGAAATAATCTGTTGAAGCCCCTCAGAGACGGTCAACATCAATGACTTAAAACAGTAATTTTTATATTTCTATTTTTAATTTATACTATCTAATGCTTCATTTGCATTTTCTCAGATGTTACTATCAGAATGTGTATTTTAAATAGTTTTTCTTTACATATTTGAAATTGTTCCTACACCCCTTGACATGTTTTTTCATAATTTGTACCAAGATTTATTTAATAATTCCAAGTACTTATCATATTGAAACAGTAAGACATGAATGTCAAGATGTAGTTCCAGGGGTGTTGCTCGACCTAAAGCTCTACTGGGGCACAGCACCCCATTACTTTTTCTATCACTTGCGACACAATGCACTATACAAACTTCCCTTGCTTAAAACACTACTCCTTGTGCAACCAAAGGGATGTTCAACATTTATGCATTTAAACATATTTAAGGATCTTCAACATACTCAACATATACTTTATTACCATTTTTTGCCTGCATATGGAAATAATGAAAGCGGAGGTATACATTTTTCTTGCACATCTGCATTCATTACATAATGATTACACTCAATAATGACATCGTTTCAAGCATTAAGAATTACAATATTTTAAGAAACCAGTCGTTTTATGGCTCTAACTAATATAAAGAACATATTTTATCGTTTTCTAAAAAAGTCCTAATATAGCCGGTTCATTTTTGGAACAAACTGTACTGCATTAAACTGTATTGCCTATATAGAGCATAGTTATCTCAGCCATAGGTACTGACAACTTTTATGTAATGTCCTAAACTAGAGCTAGTAAAATAAATATTAATTTAATTTCTGAAAGAACAGAACACATACGTGTCGTCACCCATTGCGAGCCTGCGTGCACACTGCGCAGCTGCATGCTCCAGTTGTGGCAAGGAAACACACAGACGTGTGCAGACATGGATTTCTGTTCGAAAGTTTTAAATTTTTAATTTTATTGAAATATAACAAAATATTACAGATTTATACAGGATATTCAACAATTAGACAAACTTTTAAAGGGGCATAGGGATAGAAGATTAAGAAAAAACAACATATTTTTATATAAAAATAAAGTACAAACAAAAATAAAATAAATAAAAAAGTTAATAACTTAGAAAAAATAAAATAAACACTTTAAACAAACACCATATTATTAAATATAGATGATACAAAGGGGTAAAAATCATAATAGATTATTTTTATTAAATAGATCCAATAGGATTCTTGCTTTTTAATAGAGTTTATATGTATTGTCTTAAATACATTTTAAATACAACAAACAGAGGGATGATTTAAAAAACCCACATTTGTGAATAATTTTATTTCTAGCAAAAGTAAATTGTTAATCAAAGAACATTTTGACCGTCTTTTTCATAGTTTCCATACTTAATATCTATAAAAGAAAGACTCGCTCAACCACCGTTTTCTACTTTAACCATCATTTTTTTTGTTCCTAAACTAGAATATTTGCAATTAAGGGAAAAAAATATGCTCTGTATTTTCTGAAAATAAATTACAAAAAATTACGATTCAAAATTAAATCTAATGGTTAGAAACACTTCACATGGGTAGATATCGTATAACATCTTACTATTTCTGCACGAAAGTACGGCACGAGTTTGTGTTTTCGGACCGGTTAAGATGAGCGACTTCCTTCGACTTACAAGCGTGAATTAGGTCACTACGTTGATGCATATAGATCTGTTTTTTGTCGCAATTATCAATGTAAATGATTGAACTGACAAAAAAACACAATTATTAAAACTTAAACTTGAAATTTATACTTAGGGAACAGCCGATTTATACTGGGAAACATGCCCCAGTAAAAGGGGTCTATAGAGACGCCCCTGTGTAGTTCGGTCTGAATGAATGTCAGGTTCAATTTTGGGGTCAGAATAATGAAAATGAACATTATCATGTTGAACACCCATCTGCACTACGTTGAGAAATGTGTAATATTTATTTGCGATAACCGTTGTGCTTTGTTGCTTGAATCCATCCGTTGATAGTTGTGATTCAGATTAATTTGAAATGGCATAACAAAATTAATCTTGATGACCGTTTACAATCTGTTTAACTGTTTGTAAATATCTCATATTTACTCTTTCGCTGTTTTTCTGATCAGCCCTTAAAAGTGCACACTAAACATACAATTGTGGTCACTCTCTCTCTCTTTTAGCAAGTGGGGTCACTTTCTATACGTTGATAAGATCCACTCAATAAGATGTATCTCTTGACAGCCTAAGTTGGTTCTTTTCTCCTCCAAACGTGATGAAAAAGCTGCGGAGCATCTCCATTAATCCATGGAAAGCCGTTTTAACCGCATGAATTAATAATGTGGCATCAGAGGGGAAAGAATTGGCTGCCCATTATCGTAAACATGCCTTTAATATTTGATGATTTTATTTTTCAGTGGAAGTATTACTGAGCAAAGGTTATCCAGCCAAAAAAGAACGGAGAAATGACAGGAAAACTAACTGCAGGCAATAAATATTATTCAGTTAAAGACGCTGTGAAATTATTATACGAGTGCTGTTTTTATTCTTATGTTGATGTGTTTTTAATTGAAACTTTAACTTGTTGTTTTTACTCTGAAGTGAGGCGTTATATGGGACGGTGTTATTTTAGAGATTTAGAGCAATTCAGTGGATGTGCAGTATGGATATATGGATACGCCCCTGAATGCAAGATGAGTCATCAATGTTTTGTTTCATTTTTTTTGTCAATTTTTGGAAGTGCATTTTAACATCTGAGCTGATGTTGTGCCAACATATAGGGCAACTGCACCTTCAGCGACCCAGGTTTGATTTGGGGCATGAGGTCTGTTTGCGATTTCGATTCCGTGTATAAAAGTTCAATTATAAAGAATAAAGTTCAAAAAGACAGGTACGGAAAAAACTAAGAGACCGTTTCAAAACGAATTTCAGTGTTTCTGAATTAACTATTTATAGTTGTGTGTTTAGGTAAAATGATCGTTTTTGTTTCATCCTGTGAACTAGTAGCAATATTTCTCCCATAAAACAAAAAAGGTTTTTCCAATCGCATTTATTTGCAGAAAAACTGGAGAAACAGGTGAAAATAATAGAAAATATGCTCTGTATTTTTTCAGACCTCAAATACAGCAAAGAAAAAATGTTCAGATTCACTTTTAAGCAATACAACAGTCATATTATACATTTATTTAGGAAAGATGAATTCAAACAATATTTTTATGTGATTTTTCTGTCAGTCTTTCACATTGCTGTTGGATGACTTTGTCACTCCTGAGTCCTGAGGTTTGAATTTGTTGAAATGTACACTGGACTGAAATGGCCACTACACATCTAGAAATGCTGATTAAATAAACATTTAAAATGGTCTTTTAATTTTTCCCACAGCTGCATATCTTTATACACACGGATTACCTGAAAGCTAAGAACTCTTGCATGACACACACACGCATATTTTGTAAAGTATTCATCTTAAACTTTGTTATTGTTTATATGAGCACACAGGAAATGTTGATCATATCATTTATTTCCCAAAGACAGCAATGAAACTAAATCGATGAGAAATTACTTAAAATGAAACACAACAGAAAAACATTTTCCTCTGGGATGGCTTTAAGCATGTGCAGGTGATGTAGGTTTAAGTCCATCATCATTTCAGTAGTTTAAGTGTTTTCATCATAAATCTGTCTCTCTATTGAAATTCTTCTCTGCTTCTGCTGTGGTTTTCTCTTCTCTAACATCAATTATTTCTGAGATGGCTCATCATTTCAGTGTGGTCACTGCGGTTTTGCTTCTGTCTCTTAAGGAATGGCGCATTCAAAGCTTTGTGGAAGAATCAAGCTGGATTTGGATGTGGCCACATTTTTATTATTATCATCTCAAGTTAATTATCCATGTCAGGAACATCACTTTAAAAGCGAAAGATCTGAGAGATAATACCTCATTGATCCATAAAGAGTATACAGAGGATTTCACGTGTCAGCGTGTACTTTAAGTAATTGTGTTTGAAACTTTGTTATGGTGATTTAGCAGATTTTTTGGGTATGATTATGTTGTTGTTTATGATTAAATCAAACCTGTGGGTCACTTTAGGATAGCTAAAAATCCTTTAGATGAGTTTATTAAAGTGCATTACTGGTGTTTTTTCATTTGATGAGGTTTTGGCTTCAGTTGATGTTGTTAAAGTCTTGTGTAACTCTGCAATTTCTCCTGTGTTTCCTCTGCCTGCTGGTTTTATTAACAGAATAAATGTCTGTGCTGTAATCTTGATCTTAATGGGTTCCATCACTACGTGTAGTGTGACTCTCTCTCTGTCTCTCTCTCTCTCTCTCTCCCCCCAAACAAATGGCAAAGCTGTTTTAGTGTTTGTTTGTTTTTTACAACCTAAATTAAGTTACCAGTTTTACAATGTGTGTGTTTGTTTGTCTCTATATTAGTTTAGCCCATAAACTATGGTTAAACCTTTTTTGCTGTGTCCCAATCCGCTTACTTATGTACTGTTTTTGTTATGAATAAGCAGGACCTGCTCATGGGGTTGTGGCGCCCTATAGGCAAGAACATAAATATGGCCTCACTATTGTAAAATTGTCATAGCACTGCAATTTGACAAGTGAAAATAAAACTCACAAAAAATGACTATTTTTTTATTTACATGTAGAAGAGTTTTTTTAAGTGCAACATATTAAACAAAGCTGTTATAGTGCAAAAACTTTATATAAACAGATTATAACAAAGATAAGTCAATGAGTAAATTCCCTAGAATTTTGCCACAGTTTACTATAGTTAATGATATTATTATTTTTCATGTGGGTTAAATTTAAGAGGGTGATGGACATCGTTCTGATTTATTTTGAATAAGTTTATGCATTGAACAATATGAAACAAAACATACATTTATATTGAGCTCTTTTTCTTCCTCTGCTTCTTTTGGCTCCTGAAAAGTACTGCTTTGATGCCATAGTTTGCCTAAGCCTACCACCGCATCCTCAATAAAAAAGTTATTCGTTATTTATCTATTAATCAATTAAGATGAGGCGCATTTCTTGAAGTATGTATACATATTAGCCGTTAAGGCCATTGCACATTGAGTCTGAAATTTGTGAACGTCATAAAAAATTCATACTGGGCTTGATTTTCTGCAATTTTTGCATCCGTAGCAAGCATATGCAGGGGCGATTCGACAATTCAGAAACACCGTACACACAAGCACCAAATACAAAATGGGACTGCATGTGCAAAGACCTTTAGAGTGTCCATCATTCTGCACTTTCTTATTTCTACCGGAAGTTTTAGACAATCCGAGAATCTTTGGAATACTCTTTTCAACATACAACGACATACTAATTCTGTTTTCGGATACTATTTAGGACGGATAGTATGCAAATTAGACACAGCATTTGTCTTACCTTTCTTTAATATACTGTATGTTGATTGAGCCATTTAGAAGCTCAAAACCCAGACATCTTCATAGCACAAGGTATTTAGCACAAGAGGTTAATAATCCAATTCATTTCCTCTATAATCGGTTTCTAACAATAAAGAATCAACCCTTTCACCAATTTGCTTATTTTATGTACTAAAAGTATGTATTCCTTTTGTGATTGAAAAGCATATGGGTAGTTGACAAATAAACCTCAAATGTCTCCTATTATGTGACATGGCAAAATTTAGAAAACAAATTGTTTAAGAGGTCATATGACACAGCTAAAACGAATATTATCGTTTGTTTTAGATGTTATGCCATGTGAATACACATATTTTCCACATAACGTGCATGTTTGTATCTCCTCTTTGCCCCGACTCTCTGAAACGCGCAGACTTTTTACAAAGCTCATCGCTCAAAAAAGCGAGGTGTGCTATGATTGGCCAGTTAACCAGTGCATAGAGATTGGTCGAATACTGCAAGCTTGTGACGAAAATGTAACGCCTCTTACCATATCTGGAACATCAGGTTCAAAGCAATTGTACTGACAGATACTTGCGTATACATTTGGGCGGTCTTAGTCAAATCATAACAAATTAACGTAGATTTGTGGGGGTTTGGTTACAAGAGGCGTTTCTTGCAGGTCTGAGTGAGCATTCGCTTTTAGATAGAATGCATCTTTTGTTCCCACGATTAAATTTAATACATGCATGGGCAACTTTTAACACACCAAAGACACAGAAAAACATGTATTCGACCCATATGACCCCTTTAATAATAACATATTGTATATTATTAATATTTATATTTTTAATATAAAATCGCATTCGAGAGATTTATCTTCATTGTTGTTTTTTGCTGTTACACCATTGGACACATTTATAGTTGATTTGTCAACTACCCATGTACATTTTATTTAATAACAAGAGAGTAAGTAAAATGATATACTAAAATGTAACCATAGTACTTGTTGTTGTCAAGACGCTCATTGTGATCATTAACAAAAACACACATCGAAGGATTTTCACCAAAAATTTTAGTACTTTATGGGTACTTATTTTAACATATTATGATTTGAGACACACTCATTCTAATTTTGAATACTATTATGAACAATTAATATGCAATTAGAGACACCTTATATGTTAAAAGAAATGCCTGTAGCCTTTTAGACACAAGAACATCGGTGAGGTCAGATTCTAATGTAGGGTGATGCGTCTATGTTTTTACCCACTTGAAGGTGTTCACTGGCACAAAGCCGACTTAACATGGTGCCGGTTTCCTAAAAATATGTTGAGTGAAAAAATGTACGCAGATACTTTAAGTTTGCACAAAATAGACTACAATGGACAAACATGTAAAAAAATGTGGTGTCAAAATAAATTTGTCAATCTAGTATAAATTAGCTGTGGGAAACTGTGCAGTTGAAGTGTTTTGCCAGTTTTTACATTTGTACACAGTGATGTAACTGCCGTTTTGTTGTCATTGGCATCTCTTGAGGGTTTTCTTGTGACATGTCTGTGCATGGAAAGGCGTGTAATTGATATCAAGTCTTGTGCACAACTCCATGTTTGGTAGTGAAATAAATTTGCTTAATGTTTCGACCAGCTGATCGTGAAATGGGAAACTAGTAAAAGAAAGAAGTAACGGTGAAAAGGAGATTTTCAAATGAAGGCCTTTCACAACACTTCTACTCTGTTGAGCGTCCGTCCGCTGGATGATGAATAAAGCACACAGCTCATGCAGAAAAAGAACTACAGCTGATAGAATATGGATATTTTGGGCAGTTTGAGACCAAACCTTCCCAGTCTCAAATCTCTTTTTTTATTTGTTCATTGGTCATAATCTCAGAGTTGGGGCTGCGTGTTCACAAGCTCAACATTCTAGGGTTAAAATTATATATTTTTATTATTATTTTATTGTTTGTTAATTTCAATCAACTTCACTTTTGAAGTTTTGTGTTTTATTCTACACATGTGTTGCACAGAATTGAATAATTTATGGGAAAATGTATTTCAGAAAACTCTTATCCTTTTTTTTTTTTTTTTTAGATAAAATGACTTATTTTGACTATTGATTAAAGAAAATGCTTTATTGGCATGATAAAATAGTTTTCACATTTGCCAAAGCTCAAAACATTCAATACTGGGCAATATAGATTGCGATTAACGCTAATTATACATGTCTTAATCAATTCTGTGTTTTATACACATCTCTTCCGTGAACTTCAACTAGTGGTCAATGGGGAGTACTGCTTGATTTAAAATCACTACGAGATTGAGTCGTTTATAACGTGCATTCGAAAAAAACAACACTCGACAAACATCATCACTATAAATATACTTTATTATCATGAAAATACTTGGTTTGAAGAACAGTGATAGAATATGACCTTTGGCATTTCCTGGAACTAATCGTTCCTCTTCTGTTTCCCATATTCGGAGTTTCTGCCCAAGAGCACCCTCTGGCTTTCAGATATGGCGGCATTTAACCATAATTCATTGAGAAACTGAGAGCATAAGAATCGCCCGATATATCTCCCAGCCCTTTACACATATTTTTTGTATGTTACACAACATTTCTCTTCTCATTTATTGTCTCTTTGATCTCATGAGCTAATGTGCATGAATGTTTTCAGCTCTTTGGCTTCAATAGACTAATAATTAGAAAATATTTTAGCATATCACGCTACACAGATCGTGTCAGCTGGCATCACACGTGTGTTGTAACATGTTTTTTAATGTTTTTTTTTCTTTTCTCGGCAGCATGTCTGTTCAGATACAACGCTCTGTCCTTCATCTACCTCCTGCACCTGCTGCTCATCCCTCTCTTCCCCGAACCCTCCAGCGTGACCATGCAAGGTAAGACGCATTACTGCGCCAGCATAACTCTTCCTTAAGTGACAAAAATCCACTGCAGCAAGCACATTCGTTGTTCCCTAAAACAGCGTGAAGACAATTCAGTGGACCAGAAACGCCTACCAAACATCATCAGTTACAAGTGCCGACAATGAAGCGGCTGGGGTTTGGCTTTGAGGATGAATTCCTGCACACACACTAAAAAGAAGAAAGATTTAAAGGGATAATTCACTCAGAACATATACGCCTCTTCTGTTATTTGCTAACCAACTTTCTTGATAACATTTCAGCAAAGCAATGAAGAAGATAAATTGAAGGGACTGCTTCCTGAGATCTTTGACATTGATGTTTAGCTTTGTCTCGTACCTACCTGGAAGTACAGTACAGTACAGTATATAGTGGACGTGTGCTTGTTTTCTGTTGGTTAATTATGTATAAGAGAATGGTTGCATGGATTCTGATGAAAGGAAGAGGACAGGAGATTTTTAAGTGGTCCACTTACACTCTCATCAATAGTTAAGCAGACCTGTACTCGTATGAAGAGAAATAGATGCTGCGCTTCAGAGAGACTCACCGACCCTTCTCCAGATTTCAGCCGTGGTAATATGCAAATGGCATTTAAGCGACAGTTTAAAACAATTATGTCATCATTTATTCACCCTCATATGGTTGTAAACAGTGCTTAATTGGTCAATTCCCAGGTGCCGGAATAAGGGGGCGCGGCAGATCTGGCAAGTTAGTGGGGTTGGGAGAAGTAACGCAATGTGCAATCTCTGTGGAGTTTTCTATCCAACTATTTAGATCAGTGGTACGCGTGGAACTTGAAGAGACCCCTGTGGTACGTGACAAGACAGAAAACTCAAAACTCTACATATTAATTACAATTTTCTGTTTTAAATACAATTTCAAATGTTTAATACATGATCGATGAATATCGAATACATCTCAGCCTATGTGCAATTTTAGAATAGTTGAATGATTTTTCATCATAATCGTCTATTTATCATTGGTGGATGTAACTTTGGGCGTGTGACAGGCAGCTCAAACACAGAGTGGGAGCAGACAGATCAGACGTCCCTCACTCTCTCTCTTCCGATGAGCTGCTTGCAAATTACGTTTCTTATGTAATACTGCACTTGAACCGCTGTTTAAAACTGTTGTTTTTACTGTAAAGTGCTAATTCGACACATCTGCATCTAGTCGAGGTTAAATCAATGAAGCGCGCATTGTGATTTAGTTTTGATGCGCTACTATAACAAAAGCCTCTGCAGTAAACTGTACATTTTTTCGCATCCGTCGCAAGCATATTGAGATCATGAAAATTACATATCACCCAGTCTGTTATGTTGCCGTGTTTGAAAGTAATCAGTCTGCCAAGTTGTAAGTCTGAAGGTGAATGAATAACAAATTTATTGGCTTGTAAAAAAGGGAGTCGACTCTGGATCACGTAAACGAGACGTGAACTAGTCCGAGTCTCCAACTGCCGCGTATCTTCGTCACTAGAAAACATGATTGTCAGCTGTGCGTTGCCATGTGTCATTCCCTCATGGCTGTTATCCTATTATCTACTATCGTCTTTGGATGTTTCTTCGTCAGACTCGGGCTCAAACTGGTAAGGTAAAATCCTTGCCATCTCTATATATACACTGTTGGTAATATCCAACCACCTGTAAACCGTAACACAGTAATGATGGTAGGCGTTTCATTTGCGACCCATGATGAACGCGTTCGACCAAACACAGCAGACTACACTATCTGACCAATCACATGACAATAGGCTAGTGGATAGGAGGGGATTAGACAGATGAATCGCGGAACGAAATATTTGAGAGTCAGTCAAGAAGTAGCTTAAGAAACCTGACTATTAGCTCAACTCTCAACTCTCAACTCAACTTTATTTCAATAGCGCCTTTTACAATTTCCATTGTTACAAAGCAGCTGTACATGAGACATTTTGACTATTACCAAAACAGCTTAAGTCTTATACCTGTAAAAACAAGGAAAAGGTGAAAACACAGAAGACAGACATAAACACATACAAACGCTCCACACACAATATGCCCACATACTTACACACATCGACATAAACACACACACACGGATGGACACACATACAAGCACGCACACACACACACAAACACACTCACAGTGAAAGCACACATTTAAGATAAAGGAGAGAGAATCACAGGTCAAATATTAAACAGACTATACATTTCTATATGCAATAATAGTAATGTAAAACTTCTGAATTCTAAAGCAGCCCCCCCAACCAGTCAAATAGTGCAAAACAGTATGCAAATGTTGGCGAGGAACCCCAAACTCCAATCGTGAAAAAAAAGCTCAGGAGAACCTATGCCCAACCAGGGGATTCCAGTTCCCCTCTGGCAAAAGCTGCTGCCTCTGCACAAGCTCGACAGTGCTTGCACGACAAGGCTAAATAATAAATAAATAAACTTACTAATAAGGTAAATTATAGATTAAAGATTAATAATCTAATAGCATTTGAAATTTTGTAGTGAAGTCGTGTCAAGTCGCCACGTCCTTTATCTAGCTCTATCATCTCAGCTCTTCTCAGGTCACAGCTTCCCATTCTCTGCACTGCCATTAGGTCTGGGCATGAACTGCATCCTGCGTTAACCTTGGAGCAATGAGACAAGACTGGCTGAGAGAAGAGTACTGTTCTGCACTCTTTGATGCAACAGGTACATCAGTTGTTGTTGATGTGTTCCTGGTTTCGGTTGATCTAACTAATGCAGCCTAAACCCTCAGAGGATTTATATTATGGCAGTGTAGTGTATGTACAGGATAAAGCAATGTAAGTTGCTTTGGATAAAAGCATCTGCCGAATGCCTAAATCTAAATGTAAATGTAAACTTTAACTACTCATGCATTTTGTTCAGGTGGAGGATTATAACATATTAGGCATATTAAGCATCTAACCATCCGTTAACAGTATTTCATCAGTTCTTCTGCGTCTCATTGTCCATCAACACGAATCTCTCTCTATGAAGATTCTCTGATTTTACCTTGTGAAGATATCATGACACATTCCCTTCAATATATAATGCAAGCATGCAACAGGTCAGCACAAACGTTTTCCATTAGCGCTCGAGGACCGCGATCTACCACATGAGATCCCTGATCCGGATACAGTTTGTCCCGGCACAAATTGAGCCCTGGTTGTAAAACCTTTATGTGACTTTGTTCTGTGGAACACAAATGAAAATATTTTGAGAAATGTCTCTGTGGTTTTGTTTTCATACAATGGAAGTCAATGGAGTTCAGTTTTGTTTTGTTACCAACGTTCTTCAAAATATATTATTTTGTTCTCCACAAAAGAAAGAAACTCACAGAGGTTTGAAATTGGCATGAGGGCGTGTAAATGAAAGAATGTACCTTTTTGGGTAGAACTATTTAAACCCCTCATAAACCCGTGATGAGGTGAAACTGCACCGTCAGCTGGAAGTTTACAGCGGTTTGGGGGAGAGATGCTCCTAATAAAACACCTTATTGTTGGCTTCAGGTATGTTTTTATTTTACGAGGAGGAAATTTGTGATGTGAATAAAACGTTTTGGCGGACATGTGGACGTGGGGTGTTAAGGTCTTTTACAAGCTCCCTCCACACAGTCCCGTGTCTGTTTGTGGGAAATGATTCCAGATTGTTTTGCACATTGTTTCATTAAGTCTGAACAAGTCAGATCCCATGCCGATTTACAGAAGTAGTAGCTCACATTTGATTTCATCTGGCAGAGCTTCTCGTCGTCTGGATTCTTACGAATACGTCTCACTTGTGGCTAAAATGATCTCCATTAGGAAGCATTACATGCGATGGGCACGAACCTGCGCCGCATTGGAAAATATTGATTCCCGGTAGAGAAAACACTCTAAAAATACTTTAATACTTAATTTGACCTTGGTGTTATGCTATTTGAGAGCGGTGAAACAAAGTGGCTCTCACGATGAGCTTTTGTTCGTCTTGCAAGTACAACAAAGAACACTTCAGCATTAAACCTTGCCTGCTCTAGAAAGAAAAACTGGAATCTGTAACGTTTGCCTCTCTATCACCATCTTTGTTTGAAACAAAACATTTCCGGTTACTTCACATATTATTTCCCCATAAAATCATACCTTACAGATTAACATTGTGACAACCCCTACAAAGACATCATATTTATATAATATTTACAGTATGATGTTTATATGATATTTATGATATTAATATTGTTGACAACTGATGTCTATTTCTATTTGTTTTTTCCTCCTCCAGGCCGCACGGGGCATCTTCTGAAGTCTTTATGTTTCTCCAGCATGACCTTCCTCTTGTTCCACATCATCTATCAAATCACAATCCACAGTTTGCTGGCTGGGAAGTCTATTGAGCGTAGATTCAACTGTAAGTTCATACTCGCACATCTCTAAACGGTTTCACACCCCATTGTTGAAACGTATTGGTTTCTATAGCTTCTTTAACTGAGGGGGCGTTGTGTCAGCAATCCAAAGTTCCGTTCTAGAAAACACAATACGGATAAAAAAATTGATTGAATTCCCTATGAAAGGCTTTGGATAACTTCATTTTTTAAGATTCTATTTACCTCCAGTTTTGTATCGAGAAGCAATTTTTTCTCTAAGGGAGTTTTTTTACTTGAAGTTACATAATGGTTTCCTCAGATCAGTTTGTTGGTTTCTAAGATGTCCGGTTTTATAGAAATAGAGAATAATATTTATTTCTAAACGTAAACTTGGTTCTCTTCAGTGAATCTCAGGTAAGTGCTAGGAATCGGAAGAAATTGATATATTAAAAAAAAAACAAAAAGGGGTCTGCAACATGCTGTAGTGTAATGTAGTACCAATAATGATTTTTGCATAGTTTATTTATATATCATTTATACATTATTTTTATGACAATTAAGGTAATTTAAAAGCAATAGTTAAATTCTGTTCTCATTTCTTCACCCTCATCTCATTCCAAATCTCCATATTTTGGCATAAATTATTAGTCATTCTTTATGTTTGTCACAGGGTTTCACAAATATCTAACCAATATAAAGTTTAAATGCATGTCAACACAATTAATCATTTAAAAAGTATTTTTTATAACAATGAATTCAGACATTCAAAGTTTTCGGGAAGAATGACTTTTCTTTCGGGAAAGAAAGTCATACAGATTTGAAATTACATGAAGGTGAATAAATGGTGAATTTTATTTTTTGGTGATATTCAATACTCTATTATTTTCTGTTCTTTATTGTAAAGCAAAAAATAAATCTAATTATTCCTTTAATTAGATTTTGTGGTGAAACATGATCTTTAAATTTCAAGGTAAAACTTCAGAAATTTGGCCTGATATTGGCTTGATATTGCAGGGGAATGTAATGGTACTGTTAGATCTTTCTACCAGAGGAGGTCGTTGGTCTTACATGGGGGTCACTGACCTCTGAGATGAAAGTGAGATCTACATCTCTCCATTGATCTCAAGCATCACTGCTTTCTGCTGAGCGCAGACGTTTTATCATCACTTCATCAGGTGTGAATAGTGTACCAGAAAAGGAGATGAATGAGCACTATATTATACTGATAGACATTCATAACATTTAACATCAGCTAAAAAATATTTTTTCTTCGTACTTAAATTCATATACGTATTGTGTATCCTTAGTTTTCAACTCAGTTCATGTTGTATGTGTTGGAAAAGTGGTTTAGCTTTAAAAATAGCTTTAAATAACTGTTCTTTGGACTCGTGGGAAATCTTAGATGTCTTTGATCTCCTGCTATTGCTTGAAAAGATCAGACGCACATCGTCCATGTCATCCACAATTATTTACACATTCTTATGTTTAGGTTCCTGAAAATAGCATTCTTTCATAATGCTTTCCACCGCTTAAGACGGGCAGAAAAGTAGGCGGTAATGTTACTTTAAATACATAATACAATTTATTGTATTTACCGTCAGAATACAAGTAAACAGAGTACAAATTAGTATGTACATATTGTATACACAGACATAGATATGTATATGTAGACGTTCATCCAGAATGATTCCAGAACAACTTTAAGTAAATACATCCGTCCATCCCAAACCGACCGCGTGAAGATACCGTGACCATAATCTCTGACATCACTTCATCACCAACTGTTAGTCACAGTCCTGATGATAATGGTGCTTAGATATCATTCTGTTTCAGGGTCTTGACACTGACTTTAACAGGCTTCGATCCTCGTTAATGGATGTCTTGGAAACAATACAATTTCTCAAAGTCTTGGAGAAATCTGTTATATGTGCTGTGTTTTTTATCATTGCTAAATATAGTGGTTTTAATATATATGCACAAATGTGCTGTCAGTTAGTCTGTTAAGAGTCATTTATTGTGATTTGGTTGTAGAGCAAACATTGAGTGCTCAATGGAGTGGATCTGTATCTGTATCTGTGTGAAGTGTATGTGTGTTTCTGTGTAACAGGATCTCACTCTCAAGGGTTATTCAATACCTCATTACTCTCCTAATTTACTAAAAACACAGTCTGAAATATTGATTTGTTGTTACTGTAACTAATACAGACAGAAGTGATGAAGTGGATTTTCACGCATTAGATCTACAATAGACGACACTGATGTGATAAGCGTTACAGTGATTACAGAATTACTTTCTAGTGGGTTACATTTATGCATTTTTGCAAATGCTTTTTTCAGTAATCGAAATCACGATTAAAATACGACTAATCATGCAGCCCGCACGATTAATCGTATTTTGATCGCGATTTGGATTTATGCTTCCCACAATTTACTGAGCCTAATTGTTATGATAATGATTGATGATTGATTGCATGTTTTGAAATACAGTGTTGAAGAAGTTCAATGGCAGCAGATTATAACATATTTATTGATTGTAAAGTATAGACCTAATAAACATGCTGAAGTGAAATTATAAAACAAAGTTCTGAACTGACAAAATAATCGTGTTTATTAATCGTGATGATGATTTTGAGCAAAATAATCGAGCAGCCCTAAAAAGTGATTTACAATCCATTCCAAATGTTTTAAGAGGTGACTACTTCATATAAATGTCTACGATATGAATTGCACTAAATTATTATAGTTAATTTGTTTTATGTATATATTTATATTAGTTTAATAAGTGTTTGTTATTCAATTAAAAAGCAATAATAAAGACCCAACGCAAAACCTTGTGTAATCAGTGCAATCAGATTTTCTTTCGATAGCATTCTGTTAGAAGTTTTGAGTCACAGTCCTACACTCTGGCTTCTCCTGATTAAACCTATGACGTAAAAGTCTAAACTCCATGTTTATAAAGTCATAACTTTCATATGAGATCCTACAGTGTATGTTCATAAATAGAGTCTGATACGTAACAATTATAAAAAACAATTTTAAATCACACAGTGCACAGTTTTACTAATCACATTTTACAATCCACTGATGTCTATGTACATTACTTTTTCTTTATGGCAAAAATCATTAGGATATAAAGTTTGCTTGCTGCTGTTCGCTCTTTGGGACTAACCCACTCAAATTTGGTATCTACGTATGTAAAGTTTAGAATTTCAGCTATTGGGTTCATTTACTCTCTACAACCTCATTACAGCCAAAGGAGAGCGTTATAACAAACATGTTTCTTCATAGCAACGACCTTCTACAGCCTCTGATAAATGACTTCAAAGTTTGTCATATCCTAATTAATGGAAAGGTTATTAGTTCAGTTTTCAAACGATGTATAAAAATCAATCTCTAATCATCAGAATGTAAGAAGTGATGAAAGACAAACTGAAAGCTAAAGTAGATGATGACTTCTCTTGAAAGTTAACCACCTGCTATATTAAAGATAAAACGTAATATAACATGATTGAGCGCTAGACACATTTATTTACAGTATGTGTTCTGCAGAAATTACCTAAATGACAAAGAAAATCAATTTGGCTTTTGTTGTAGTTTAACGAGCTCCTGCACCACAGTCTGTTAAAAACGTAATTATTCTGTTCCTTCAAAGCCGATGTGGTGGAAAATGCAGTACAATAGGTAGTAAACCTTTATCTTTTCTATTAACCAGGTTCAGTGTGGGAGAAATCGATACGGCAGATCGGCTTTGAGAGGTGAGTCCTAAACTCTTCGTTTTTAACAAAAGCTTGCATATAAATGTCCTGGGAAATGTTTTACGAATCTTTCATTTTTTAAAAGAAAAGGTTTTACTGTACTTAATATTTTTACAGCCACTTTTTTCCAGCAGGACGCAAAACCTCCAGCATCACTGTGAAAGAGTATTGATTTAGTTTTATATTCAAGATTTAGGTGGAAAAGATATTTGTATTGCCCAGTGATTTGAACATAAAACAACTCATTGATTCATAAGCTAAAGAGTTTAAATGTTCAAATGTTGCTCTTTGATGTCTCTGCAGATTTGGTGGAGTTCTTTGTTGTGTTTAATTTTACATTATTGTAAGTCTTTATATTGTTAGAGTTGTATTCGGTAACTTGAAAAATTATTTGTGACCTCAACGTTCCGGATGTTGCCATCACGGTTGCTTAGATCTTTGCTACTTGTGGTTTTCCGAACAGGCCGTATCACTTAAAAACGTGTAAGATCCTCCGCTGACAGAGCCGGATAATATTACAGTCCACTTACATCAGTGTCTGCCTGTCTCCCGCTGTGGCTCCAAACTTTAACGTCCAAACTGGCGGTTTTCCGTGATGAACGCTTAACCCGATTAAACGTGACCCGCTCCTGACAGGCTAATTTTTCAAAGCCTACCTTGATGTCCGCACGCCGCCGTAATTCTATTGGCTGCGGTTTTCTGAGTACGGGAATCTCCGACCGGCACCTTTTCCTAGCAGCCGTGTTCGGATGACTTGATTCACTGTAAGTGGCAGGAAGCTGGCTTGTAAACTGTTTATGATCCTAATTGACCTGTTAGTTGAGTGTAGGCATCTGTCCGTCACATAACCGTGCACTCATGCTTGGCGCAGGTCACTCTGACAGGGAATCGTGGGAGATGAGTAAAAGCAAGGCGCAAAATTGACTAAAAGCTGGAAGTCGGGCAGAAATTGGGTGAAGTGGATGTTTGGGTTTGAACATTGTACTTCTGCAGATGGTAAGATAGTGATCAGAGTAATGGCGTGTTTCTTTAACACGGAGGACATTGGAAGCTAGGTTCTGACTCTTTTTCTCAAGCGAAATTAATGAGAGGGATGCAAAAGTTTCCATTTGCTCTCCATTCAATCTCATTGATATTTTGAAGAATTTTAACAAATACATCATGTGATGTTCAGCACCATCTGAAGTATTTCTTGTGACGCATGAATTAAAAATGTGTTAAATTCTACCTTTGCCATCTCAGCAGAGACTAAAATATTTTAAGAGTCATTTTGTGAAAAAGTTTTGAACATTTTGTTTTAGAATTTCATGTTAACTTGTAGGGCTTTAGGACCCTGTGGTAGTTCAATCAGCAGAAGGTTCAGTGTAATATATAATAGATAAATATAATGCAAAACCACATAAATCGTTCAATGTATGTGAGGTCATTCTGTTTTATGGTACATTAGTATAAATTAATTTGAGTCTCTCATATAGTAGTTGAGTTTGTTTTCTTTATAATAATGACATGAATGGCATTAGGCAAACTTATTTTGAGTGCTTCGAGAGTTTCTTTTAGAAACTATTCTGGCTCTTATTTTCTCTGCTGTGGGAGTTTTAGAAGAACAGAGTACGTGTTTTATGAGAAACATTTATAGTCTTTTACTGCCGGGCAAGTCTGATTTTTATTGAACTGGGTGGAGAAGAATTTAAAACAGGGAATTCCAGCACACAACACATGTGTGGAAAATACTGCAGGAGAAATGTGCTTTCTCACAGATGCTGTGAGGTTTAACAGGAATTCTGAAGATGCCTGCGGATGTTTATTTGTTATAGTCATGATCACCTGTAACACATCTCATTCAAGAAAATATAGATAATGTAAAAGAATACCTTCAAGCCCAAATGTCTTTGTTCTGTTTTTATTTTCTCCTCATTCTTAACTTGATAAACTTACCAAAAATATTTGTTTTGTTATTTTACTTGTTCTTATTTTGCATCATTGTTTTAGTCCTGTTGTCAAAAGAACTGTTGACTGTTTTTGTGTCATGACCCGTTTGTTGAGTCTCGTGTTTTTTGTGTTTATCATGTATGTGTTGTGTGCAGTAAAACTGTGTTTTTTGTAGTGTCATCGGTGCAGACGCAGGCAATGGCATTCGGGTTTTCCTCCCGGACATCGGCATGTTTATAGCGAGCCTGTCAGCGTGGATGCTGTGCAGAAGTTTGGTGCACAAACGTCTCACGGAAGAGATGGCCCAAGACAACCATGACTTTGATGCCGAAGAACAGGTGCGATGGCTACCGTCATCATTTGTTCACCCTCATGTTGGTCAAAACCTGTATGTGAATCTTTCTTCACTGGAATGCAAAAGAAGATATTATGAGAAATGTCTTGGTGGTTTTGTGTTCATACAGTGGAAGTCAATGGGGTTCAGTGTTGTTTGGTTATCCACTTTCTTCAAAATATCTTCTTTCGTGTTTTTTAGAAGAAAGAAAGTCACACAGGTTTGAAATGACATGAGGAGAGTTAATGATGGAAGAATTTTTATTTGAAGGTGAACTGTGCTCTCTAGACAAAAGTTCATCACAGCGGTGACCTCTGTGAGTGTCCACTCCCTTAAGAAAATTAACCATGGTTTTATTATAGACGGTTTCTTGGGAAGCATGCGTCTGGTCTGTGTTTGTTGATTCGGTTTGGAAGTGGCTAATAACATAACTGTTTATTTTTATGTATATCAATATTAACTTACAGTTGTGTTCAAAATTATTCAACCCCCAATGCTGTAAATGGTTTTAGGGAATTTAGTGTACATTTGTAATTGTATTCAGAATGAAATCCTACAAGGACTTCTTAAAGAACCATATGCAACTAAAATGACATCAATTAGTTTTGTAATACAGTAGTATATGTTTCTTTTGTGAATTCTTCATTGACATAATTATTCAACCCCTTAAAGACTACCACTCTGAAGAACAGAGGTTCAATGAAGTGTTTTCAATCAGGTATTGAAAACACCTGTGGATATCAGGGAGCAGCAATAAAGCCTAATAAGCACCAATTAGGCAGCTTTAAAATGACTGTGATACTCAGCTCCTTCTAGACATTTACTGGTGTGGTTACAAACATGGTGAGGTCAAGAGAATGGTCCAGGAAGACAAGAGAACAGGTGATTACTCTTCACAGGAAGGGCAATGGCTATAAGAAGATTGCAAAGATGTTAAACATACCAAGAGACACCATAGGAAGCATAATTCGCAAATTCAAGGCAAAGGGCACTGTTGAAACGCTACCTGGTCGTGGCAGAAAGAAGATGCTGACTTCGACTGCTGTGCGCTACCTGAAGCGTAGAGTGGAGAAAAGTCCCCGTGTGACTGCTGAGGAACTGAGAAAAGATTTGTCAGATGTGGGTACTGAAGTTTCTGCTCAGACAATACGGCGCACCCTGCGTAATGAAGGCCTCCATGCCAGAACTCCCAGGCGCACCCCCTTGCTGTTCCCAAAGAATAAGAAGAGTCGACTGCAGTATGCCAAAAGTCATGTGGACAAACCACAGAAGTTTTGGGATAGTGTTCTGTGGACTGATGAAACAAAATTAGAACTGTTTGGGCCCATGGATCAACGCTATGTTTGGAGGAGGAAGAACAAGGCCTATGAAGAAAAGAACACCTTGCCTACTGTGAAGCATGGCGGGGGGTCAATCATGCTTTGGGGCTGTTTTGCTTCTGCAGGTACTGGGAAGCTTCAGCGTGTGCAAGGTACCATGAATTCTCTTCAGTACCAGGAGATATTGGATGACAATGTGATGCAGTCCGTCACAAACCTGAGGCTTGGAAGACGTTGGACCTTTCAACAGGACAATGATCCCAAGCATACCTCCAAGTCCACTAGAGCATGGTTGCAGATTAAAGGCTGGAACATTTTGACAACGCAGTCACCAGACTTAAATCCGATTGAGAACCTCTGGTGGGCCTCAAAGAAAGCAGTTGCAGTGCGCAAGCCTAAGAATGTGACTGAACTGGAGGCTTTTGCCCATGATGAATGGGCGAAGATACCCGTAGATCGCTGCAAGACACTTGTCAAGCTATGCTTCACGTTTAAAAGCTGTTATAACTGTAAAAGGATGTTGTACTAAGTACTAAGATTGAATGTCACTTGGGGGTTGAATAAAACTGATAATGATGTGAGCTCAGAAAAGACATTTGTGGTTATTTCATTATAAATGTTATGTTATATTTGTCTGACCTACACGTGCCTCTTTGATTTAATTGTAAGCAGGATGACTGAATGATCATAATCAATGTCAAACCGACCAAAACAATCAATTTCAGTGGGGGTTGAATAATTTTGAACACAACTGTATACCAATATTTCATTGCATAGTAAGTGTATTGTGCTTTATGCTGTAGTTTTATTGGTGTTAAGTCGTGTGTGCTACCGTTGGTTTGTATGCTAAAGGGTGCACATATGGTGCTGTTAAAAGACTGTTTGTGTTTATTGCGTGTGAATCTGAGTGGCTTTGAGATCGGGTTAATCTAGAACAGATCCAACTTGTAATGAAACACTTGAATGTGTTCAAAATGGACTGGAATATCGCAAACTTTAATTTCTGTTTTGTTTACAAATGTAAATAAAAATGTTATAGCTCAGATGTTCTCTTTCATTTAATGGAGTTCACAGTTTTGTTTCAGCTTAGTCTCAGATGTGTCTGTTTGACCCATTGTTGAGATCTCTTCTAAAACTCTTCTGATGTCATCTGTACACAGGACGAGTGCGATGACAAGGTGGAACTGGAGGAAGATGAAATGGTCATGGATGAAGACTTTGATGCTGAAGATGAAGCTGAGGATGAGGAGGATGAAGGGCTGGATGAAGAAGAGGAGGAGGAAGTTCAGGAGAGTGCAAAGATGAAGGTTCTGCGTATTGTAGCGGGAATGGCGAGTAAAGTGAAAGAGGTCATCGGTAACTTGATAACAACAGCGGGACAAGTGGTGGTCACTATTCTGCTGGGATTAACAGGTCAGAAAGATGTCAACAAACAAAAGGTCACTTCAGTGTCCAAATTGGCCAAAATACAGAGTTTTTTTTCATTTAATCTGTTGTTAAGACATATTTTTTGGTCTGGTCTGCAGGTATCATGCTTCCCTCTTTGACGTCTGCAGTCTACTTCTTTGTGTTTTTGGGTCTGTGTACGTGGTGGTCGTTCTGCCGGACCTTTGACACTCTTCTCTTCAGCTGTCTGTGTGTTCTCATGGCCATCTTCAGCGCTGGCCATCTCATTCTCCTTTATTCTAACCAGTTCCAGTTCCTTCAGGACGCCATCAGACCCAACGACAGCTACAGCAGGTCAGAGACGCTCAATCATTTCATCCAGTCAGTTCACTCGCCGGCCATCTTGATTCATTCAAACGTGCGTCATTAATAAAGGGGGATCTAGATAGTGTGCAGTAGAGTAAGACAGTCTATCTCTGTCTGTCTTTCTGTCTGTCTCTGTCTGTCTCTGTCTGTCTCTGTCTGTCTGTCTGTCTCTGTCTGTCTGTCTATGTCTATGTCTATGTCTATGTCTATGTCTATGTCTATGTCTATGTCTATGTCTATGTCTGTCTGTCTGTCTGTCTGTCTCTGTCTGTCTATCGGTCTCTGTCTGTCTGTCTGTCTGTCTGTCTGTCTGTCTCTTTCTGTCTGTCTGTCTCTGTCTGTCTGTCTGTCTCTGTCTGTCTGTCTCTGTCTGTCTGTCTGTCTCTGTCTGTCTGTCGGTCTCTGTCTGTCTCTCCGTCTGTCTGTCTGTCTGTCTGTCGGACTGTCTGTCAGTCTCTCCCTATCTGCCTCTGTTATTCTGCCTGTCTGTCGGAATTTCTGTCATTCTCTCCCTATCTGTGTGTCTGTCTCTCTCTATCTGTCTTTGTCTGCTTTTCTGTCTGTCTGTCTGTCTGTATATTCCTATCTATCTGTCTATCTCTGTATGTCTGTCTGTCCTGTCTGTCTCTTTTTCTGTCCCTGTTTGTCTGTTGGTTTCTGTCTGTCTAGGCAATGAACGTGCACTGTAGAGGAAGAGAGTCTGTCTGTCCCTCTTTCTTTCTCTATGTATCTATGTTAATCATTCTCCTTCCATCTCTGTGTTTGTATCTCTGTCTGTCTGTCTATATGTTTTTCTAAATAACTTTGAAACTTCTACACTTCTAGATTCAATACAGAATAGTGAATGTACAAATTAACCCAGTTTACAAGTTAACATACAATCGACAAATCTGTTAAATATATATTTTTGCATCAAGTAATGCCTTCAAAATCTACAAAAATATTTAGATATACATAATTCTGTGTTGTGGACTATACATAAACATCTATTATGTATATTCAATTAAAAACAAAACTTTTATTTTTCATACACTTTTAGCATTTTACAGGTCCTGCGAGGTAAACATATGAGCATGACTGGAAATTATTATTAAGAATTAGATTATTTGCAAAACAATTTACTGAACACACATAAGGTTATGCAACAGTGATAGACCTTGTCAGATGTCATATGTTTATCTATCCTTCAGTATAAATAATAGATGAGTATTTCCCATCATGCCCTCTAGTGTAGCACAGCCCGATCTGTTAGACAGACACGATTATAGAGGTGCAAAAAATAAAAGATCCTATTTTCCATCTGTTCTGACAATAGCCCGTCCACAAAAGCTCAATACATGTGAACCGTAAAGTGTCATGCTGGAGGTGTTTTAAGAGTTTTATAAGGCACATCTACCGCATGTTGTTTGCGTGGTGGCACCTTTGCTTTTGTTCCATTCATGCTATTCTTATTCTTACACCTTTTCAGGTGTTCTCCAATAAAATCTAGATGTATTTTGTGGCCTTTAGGAGGACCGAATGATACAGGCGGACGATGCCGTCTATCAAGATGTTTTGTGATGGCGTTTGAAGCAGAGCATCTGTATAACTGCGCACATCCATAAACCAATCATGAATTTAATCACCAGTTGTCCCTCAGCGGTTATTTCCATCTGTATTTTCAGATCATGCTTTGTGTAAATGGTTTTGTACATCCATAGGTGATGAAACGCTGGTTTGGCCTTCTCTGTAGCCCTTGACTCTCTGCATGAGTATTGATTCATAGACCGTGTTGTCCATTATCTCTATGTATAGTAGAGTTACTGTATTTGCGCTCACATTCTTTTGGTCCATATATTATTTCATCTTTTACACTTCTGAAATGTTCAGAATCACCTTTTTTAAGGATTTTGGGTTTACATTGGTGTACTTGTACTTAAGAAACATTGACAATAAGAGTAAAATAATGCAATACAATAAATACAAATATTTTGGTGGAATTTTGAGCATATATTAAAATATACAAGTAAAAAAGAGAGAGAAAAGAAAGTGACATTAGATGTACGTGTTCATGTTCATCTTCTTTTCTTTGACACTAGCAGTGGTTGTTTATGTCACTTTAAAACATATTATTTTTGCTTCTTTTGGACTTAACACAAATACTGTAAAATACCTTAAAGAAAGAGTACATCTTTTATATTCTGAATCATATGAATATTTCACTTTGGACAAAAATGTCTTTCCAATGCATAAAAAAGTAAAAAAGAATTAAAATATTTGAACATTTTACACGTTTGGGGGTTTGCACTTCGTTGCACAGTTTCGTAGTTTTGAAAGCAAAGCTTACTGATGTCGCAGTCTAACCCTTTTTAAAAATAACAAAACATTTAAAAGGGTACATTTTAATGTTTCACATTTTGTTCACAAACCCATGCTTTTCATAGTTTTTATTGATTTATTTGAAGGTGAAATTTCCATTGTTCTGCTATTCTGCAGTAAATGATTCTGAATGAATGAAGTTTAAAGAAGCTGGTTTGTGTTTTGTGACGTATTCTTTGATTTTCAATGCAAAGGAATATGTTCCATTCCTTTATGATCATAATCCAGCGGTTAATTTGTTTTAAAAGCAGTTTTGGCATGAAGTGTGTGTGTGCGTGCATGGGTGTGCATGTGTGTGTGTGTATTGTTGCCTAATTGTATTCGATGAAAGAGACGTCGCCTTGATCTGCATCACTGCTGAGTGACAGTGTTGACTTTGCGCTCGACATCACTTCCTGTTTTCCAGTAACATGGGCCTTAGTCATGTGACCATTCCCTTTCAAGAGTGTGAACTGCCACAAAAAAGTTCAATGAGCTTGACATGAATAAAAATATGACATTATTCATAAATAGTTATCACAACGCGTGTGTATTAACAAGTAGGATCTTGTTCATCTCTTCCTCCTTCTACAGTGTGTTTGGTATTTCCTCCATCGTTCGAACAGACTGTTCCTCCACCTGGAAGCTTGCTGTGAATGATGGCTTGAAATGGCATCATTTTGTCAATCCCATCATGCTCTTGGTGCTGTACTACACACTGGCCACCTTGATCCGTCTGTGGCTGCAAGACCCCATGATGGTGGTGAGCTTTACACTTCATTAAAACCACTATACATAAATTATATGTGTTAAAAATAATAAAAATCACAATGGTAAACTTGATTATAATGCTGTATAATTTGAGTTGTATACGTTACTATGCAGGAAAGGTCAGTTTGTCTTTTTTGTACGTCACCTCACATAAAGAGACAGTAATCTGCTGTTTTGTGATTTTAACAAAGATGGCGATAGAGAGGCAAAAATTACAGATGGTGGTTTTAAAAAGTGCTAATATTTGGGGTGTAATATATTTGTATAATGCATTACGTAGGTTTCCATGTTTTCGGTGTTTGTTGTGTATACGTAGCATTTAAAGCCATTTTTTATATTTGTGTTATTTGTTAACACCAAAACAGGAATTTCGGATTATTTTATTAAGGATTTAATGGGTAAGGATATATTTTTCAACGTTTAATAATTGTTTTATCGCAGGCTGAATAGGTTAAATGCAGTAAAAGCAACGTTTGCATTTTCATTAAAGCACACACATGCATTCTTGGATAAATAACAGGGATTTTCTTTATAGATTATTTTTATTGTAACCGATACGTCAAAGTTGCCTGTTTACCTGAAACATGTTTCTGGTCTTATCTTTCCTAATTCAGTCGTCCACATTTAAAGAAGTCCATAGATAAGAGAGTCTGCTAAAACAACCTGGTTGTGTGAAGTGGGAATAGCTCCCCAAAAATGTCTCTATTTACTGACCCCTCACCTCTTTTTTTATATTAGCGATCCATTACATTCACATATTGATTTCTTTATAACAGTCATATCGAGCCCTGTCAGAAAGCGATGACCGGCTTTATCAATCATTTTATCACCCTCCACCATCCATGCTTCACAGGTTTATATACGGGTCAATCAATACACATGGTCTTCTTAAAAACCCATGTATGTGTGAGTTTATCGATTTATGGCCTTCGAGATGTGATTAAAGTGTGATATCACCATCAGGATGATGCCGTAAATCTGAGCCATGAGAAGCGCCAGTGTGACTTTACACAGAAATCAATGTTTATGCATGCAGAGTTTTTTATTCCTTTAACCTTTTCTGCTGTAAGTTGTTGTATTTGTGTGTGTTGATCTTTCAGCAGGAGGAGAACGAAGAGGAGGAGGAGGATGAGGAGAAAGAGGGAAATGAAGTCATGGGCAACGATGTGGCTCTCATGTCCGACCGGAAGCGTCTGCTTTGGTGGAGAGGCCGTCAGAAAACAGAGGAAAGAAATGTGAGAGACCAGAAAAAAGACAAAGTTAATCTGTTACGTCATCCTAATGTAGGAAAGTAGGAAAGTGGTTGGTAAATAATAATAACTGTCATTTATTATTATAATAATAATAATAATGTCCACGGAGTGGCATTCAAAACTTAGAATTCCACTTTGAAAAAATTTCAATTCAGGAATTGAAAATACAGGATCCAGAAGTCATTTTGTACATGAATTATTAAAACGAATTCATTTAATTCAAATGTATGTATATTTTTGTTCAAACTTTATATTTATTACTGTGATTTTCAGTTAAAACATATATTTCAATATATGAATATATAAATCGTAATAATTCGCATAAAAACAACACTTTTATTATATTTATTATATTTTTATTTTGCATTGCTGGGAACCTGCATATTTTAGACCAAACAGTATGGTAATATTAGAAAACAGAGAAATTCTAAATGTATGTAATATGTTGCAAATTTGTACATTAGTGATTCTAACTATAAAAATGATGGCCTATAGGACTGTTATCAAGCCGTTGTATTCATAGTGTTATTAAAGCTGCAATATGTATGTTTTATTTGGTTAAATGTACAAATATATACAGTAAATATGAATTATAAGCAGTTTTCACAATGGTAAACTTATGATAATTATTTATAATTGGGTCAGATTTTCCAGTAAATGTCTGTTTGAAGTCATTTGACTGTAACCTCCGTAAAGATAAATAAAAAGAGCAACTTTTTACAATTTATGTTTCAAAAAGAGATGACGATAGTCAGGATACAGTTATGGATAGCAGGTTTTAGCAAGTTTGTGTATATAATCACATAGTGAATGTCCATTTTAACACGTGAACAGGATATCTTGTTAACATTTACGAAAATCTAATACAATCACATTAATTCTGCAGTTTAGAAAAGTTTGCGAGGTTCATTGAAACAGTGAAACGTATATCCCGTTCTGCGCTCCTCAGCAGTGAAGTGCTGCTCTCGTCTCTCTCAGTGCTCTGACGGTTTTGCTCGGCTCAGCACTGATGTTAGAGAACAGCATAATGTTATTGATCTACTTGATGTCGTCGATACATTCACCTAACCTCGTCTGCTGTCTCTCTTTGTCTCCTCTCTCTCTTTAGCTTATTTCCACTCAGGACCCTTACAGCACCTCAGAGGTTTGAGATCTTATGTAACTCTGTGTTTGCACATCTGAACTCCAGACAAATTGATTCTGGCTTTCTGTGTCGTGTGTTTGTGATGCTCGTGCTGTGATGTGGTTTTGGGTTTAGTACTGTAGCAACTGTAGTTTCTCAGTTCACATTTCAACCCCGAAACAAAAGAAAATGGAAAGTAAATTTTGCATGATATGTCTGGAAGGTAATTTTTTATTACAATAAAGAGAATTTGGAGAATTAAGTATTTTCGATTTATGCGAAATCAAATCATAGTTTTAATAAATGTATATACTTAATATTAATACTGTATAATATATTTCATGTTTTGTGATTAAGTGTGACCTGGACATGTGAAGTTCAATACACGTCCAGACATAAAATATAAAAATCACTAAAAATATTCTTTGTTAATTGTTAATTATTGAAGCTTTGTCCAATCATATATGTTTTTTTATTATTAAAATGAATATTAATACTATTGTCAGTACAATGTCAAATTGGATCAAATTTATAAAATAGAGATACAGCTGTACGATATTTGCGGGAAAAGTCGAGCTCCTGGAGGCGTGTAGGGGGGCGGAACTACAGCACGAGCACACAATAGATCATCGCATTATCCCTGCATAATTATTGATTCACTACAAGTTTGTGTTGCGTACATTATGAATGTACTCGCAAATTGCCAACAAAACAGACATATGACTCAGTTTCACTTACCGTGTGCGGTTCGTGTCCGGCATCTTTTAGCCCTGGGACCACGCCATCTATCCGTTTCAAACGATCTCGCAATTAAGAGTTATATCCACCTTTTATATAACATTCATCACCCAAATGCAGTGAGCAAACAAACATAGCTAAACTTCCGTCAGCCAAGTGAAGTGGCATTGATGGGCCTGCTCTTTCTCATGCTGGCTGGTTGACGTTTGGGCGTGCATCACTGGGAGAATTGTCCAATAAGGGACTAAGAACCCTGGTTACGAAACGGGAATCCATGTTCGAAAAAAACTTTCTGAAGCCTGTAGGAACCCTGGCGAAGTGTATCGAGTACAGAAATACTACACCATACGTTCAACTCGTTTTTTCTCAAGTTGACCATATTAATCATGAGAAGCCAGCACGTTTAACAGTGTAAAGAAGTCAGAAGGCATGACATACCATGTTACCTCTGCTTTTAATGTTCATTATGTGTATCATCAGTAATGTACTGTTAACAAGTGCATGATCTTAAATGTTGTAATTGTGTGTGGACAGAAATCAGAAATTTTGTCTAATTCTGGTCTTTGTGTTTGTTATACAGGTTGTAATCATCAGCTCCAATGGAACATCATTTGACTATTTGTCCGCCGTCCCCATTGAGAACGGACCTGTGAGTCTGGACAGATTCTGCACCCCACAGTATAAAGTAGATCAACACATACAGTCTGATGGTAAGACACAGTCATTTATTAACCTATAGATCAATAAAATAAAATAAAATGAATCATGACATGCAATTCACATCTTATGAGTGCAGATAATACTGAATTCTCCAAAATAATAATTGTTTGAAATTGTTTTTTTTAATATAGTATATTATATTACTCTTATTACTTATTATGTTATCTCTGTTTTCAAGTCAAGTCATGCCAATTGAAATAAATTTGTTTAATCAGTTGTTAAATATATATACTGTAGGAATAAAAAATTAGCGCAATGTTTTCAAGTTTCAAAATCGTTATTTTCATCTTATAACAACACAATTATTATTTTATCCTTTCCTAAACAATCCACAAAAATCCACAATACTACATGAAACAATACGCAAAGTCAACGCACAGTATGAATAAGAAGAAACAATATCAAGGGGGAATTTTTTTTTACAGTATCAAATAAGCATGTAATGTTAATAATTGTAAAGAGACAAAAAGCATTTCAAGTTTCAATGCAAATTAAAATAATTTACAAAAAACTGACAACATTGTGTTATTGACCCAAACAGAGAAGACGGTTGTGAACACCGATGATGTTCTAGATTCAGAACCTCAGAACTATGAGCTGGAAGAAGAGGACGAGGAGAAGACCGAAGAGGAGGAGGAAGAAGAGGAGGAGGGTGGACCACCAGGAGCTCTCGTAAAAGTGTTCAAGTTCATCATGAAGCAAAGCTACATCTGTGCTCTGATCGCTATGATGGTGAGGAGGTCAAAGGTCATCATTTCACGCCATTCCAAACAATTTGATGAGTAACGTCTCCTTTTGTGTTTGGAAAGCCTTGAGAAGAGATCCCAAAAATTTATTGTGATGATTTATTTTATTTCAAGGCGTGGAGTATTACGTACATCAGCTGGTTGACATTTGTGTTTCTGCTGTGGTCGTGTACTCTGTGGATGGTGCGAGACCGGAGGAAGTACGCTATGTTGACCTCGCCCTTCATGGTGGCTTACGGGAACTTTCTGCTGGTGCTGCAGTACATCTGGAGTTTCGAGCAGATAGAACCAGTGCCTGGATTCTTCCGCAAGGCTGACAAGCCTGTTAGCCAACTCGGCACCAAAGTTAGTGAGACTTCAACCTGTAAAATGGCTCATTTTTTTTTGAGATGATCGTTGTTTGTAAATGTACACATTAATATTTAAGTAAACTTTTTAGAATGTAATGCAAGTTTATTTTACAGTTTAATTAAATTGTAATTATTTGCCAAAAGAAAATTCTGCATTAAAATGAATGCAATTATTTAGCAGTTATTAAAGTGTTGTAGTAGGTTTGTTAATAACTGTTAATAAAAAGTTGTGTTTATTAGTATTTTGAATAAGCTTTTAATATAATATAATATTTTTAGTGTGAGTGTTATTTTAGTGACATTTTTAGCAATTTGTTTATGTTCTTTTGTCATTATTTATTTGGTTTTTTTTGTATATTGCTAGAAGTTTCATTCTTTTAACTTCAGTTTAAGCTTTAGTTTAGTTTCTAGTTTAATAATTTTAGTAATAGAATCTTTTTTTTTTTAGTTTAAGTTATGTAATAACTAGTCTGATATTATTCAATATCAATTAACAGAAATGTTTCGTAGTTTAAGTAAACTATAATAACTTAGTTACTTTTCATTTCATTTTCATTTATTTACTTATAAAGCACAAATAAACACAACAAAGGTCGACCACTGTGCTGTACAAAGGAGACAGTTAAAATGAAAGGAGTAAAAGAACAAACAAGCATAGTACAAAATAAAACATTACAATTATAAATATTAGATAACATTTAGACTTATAGCGTATTAAAAGCACGGCTAAGTAAATGCGACTTTATCTTAGAATTAAAATCATGAACAGAGGAAGCAGATCTCACAGATAGTGGCAGATTGTTCCATAACCTAGGACCGGCCACTGCAAATGCACGGTCACCTCTCCATTTCAATCTTGATCTTGGATAAGATAGAGTGATACTATTTGAGGATCGCAGACATCTAGCTGGCCTATTCAGAATTCCAAGATCCGACATATATGAGGGAGACAGACCATTCATAGACTTAAATACAAACAGTACAATTTTAAATTAAATTTTGCATTCCACTGGCAACCAGTTTAAAGACAGTACAGTTACATACATACATGCTCAATGCAGAGAGATGGTGGACCAGGGGTCTCATTTATAAACGTTCCCTATGTACAAAACGGGGTTGTAGCCTATGCCACGTTCTCCGCAAAGGTTGTGATCTAATAAAATCAAACTTGACTGGAGAATGTGCTGAGACAAGGGGAAGTGGCGACACAGATGGCGATTTGGTGAAATCAAATGTGACAAGAACGACTAGTGAGGGATAATGTACAGGTAGCCGGTTGATATCGCAGAAATAAACCCAAACATTGTGATGAGGACCAGACGCGAAGCGGAGGTATCTCCTTTATACACACATTTGATTAAATATTTCACTCTTATTAACGGAGTTAAGGTATCAAGTGACTTCTAAAAGTTAAACAAAAAGGTATAGATCTATTTCTAGAACATTGCTGCTTTTAAACATTTTCCTGTGGCATGTTTCGAGTTTCAATGTTTAAATGACGGCGAGGAGTGTGAGGTCCACTTAAACTAAATTGCAAGAACTCATGTTCTAAAACATATTTAATGTATATAAAACATTGCTAGCGAGAACTATGATCAACGGTGCGCACTTGATATTATTGTGGACACTGCACAGTCCGGTGGTGCAGCGGTCTATTGGCTCATATGTCTCGGACCGTCACGTGAATGGAAATATGCATATGTAATTGATATGCAGATGAGGTTATGTGTAGTTAAACTAGTCGTTGTAAGCTCCATATATGGTTATATCAGGGAGGAGATCGGAGATACACATGTACACATTGCTATGACAGAAATATTTGTATTATTGTGAAATCCCTGTTTTGTCAAGCTTAAGTGTATTTAATTTGTTTAGCTGTGCTAATAATTATACAAAAATATGAACCATTACCCGTAATTAACCATAACTGTTATCTATATACTTTAAATAAACTTTAATCCACTTAAATAATAATTTAAGCCTTTACTGCATTCTTTAAAATGACTTTGGCCACTGAATTCATTTTATTTTAAATAAACTGTTGAATTGTGATTTGTCTTTTATCATGTCATTTAGCTAATGCATTTTGTAAATGGTGTATTTTGTCAGGTCCTGTGTCAGTTGAGTTTCTGGCTGCTGCTCAGACAGACATTGATGGAACGACGAGAGAAGATGGAGGAGGACGATCCTCTGTCTGATGTTAAAGTAGAGGAGCAGATGAAAGGTCATTAAAACAATAGAGCTTAAAACAATACTGTTGCTTAAACTGTTCATCACCTTCGGAGGTTTTTCAAAATCATGTCATTGGTTTGTAGATGAAGAGAATGTGCAAGAGGAGGGTGATGAGAACGACCTGATGCAGGTGATGGGGAAGCTGGTGATGGCTCTGCTGGTCAAATACTGGATCTACATCTGCGGAGGAATGTTCTTCTTCGTCAGCTTCGAGGGAAAAATGGTCATGTACAAGATCGTCTACATGATGATGTTTCTTTTCTGTGTGGCCCTGTATCAGGTACTGCTTTTCGATGAGGGGCGGGGCTGGTGATTATAAGGCCTGTCAATCACTTTTACACAATGATATTCATGTGATTGGATCTTGACGGGGGTGTCCTTTTCTTCAGGTTCATTATGAATATTGGCGCAGGATCTTGAAGTATTTCTGGATGTCCGTGGTGGTCTACACCATGCTAGTGCTTATCCTGATCTACACCTGTCAGTTTGAGAACGCCATTGACACCTGGTCGAGAATGACGAGAATTTCACGAGAAGTGTGAGTTTTAAAGACTAAGAGGAATGTTGAGATTTGTAATTGTTGAAACACATGAAGAGTATGGAGGTGTCAAATGAATGTAGATTGTATTTGTAGAGAATATATAATCTGGATTTGCGTAAATTTGATGAGAAATGTTCGAGTTCATATTGAGATCTTATATTGGATATTGACTTTTGACTTTTCGCAGACTTGACAAATTTGAGCTCAGTTGACAAATTATTGACATCTCTTCTGTTCTCTTCATTTGTGAAATCTTTGACTCTTTTTCTCATGAGAAATATTTGAGACACAGATGAGACTTAAGCAAACACTTGTTTGTCTCCAAAATCGATTGGGACATTATAGCTTTGTAATCATGTTTTGGCAAGAGTAGTTGAAACTTGTTGATACTTGTTGAAACATTCCAAATTTCAAAGCTAACTGGATTCGGATGTTTTCACCTTCCCAAATATTTACCCTAGTTTAAAAAAAAAATTGGTAGTAAAAACAAAGTACCCGGTAATTTCAGGGGTGTGACTTTCCTGTATAAATACGGATTTCGTACTTTTTGATTGCTGGGATCATCTGCGTAAATTGCAAAAAAAATATTTATTTTAAATTGTGGGGGTTTGGGGATGTGCGAGTAGTCATCTTGGCCGACAGGATCCTTTCTACGCACTCTTTCTACCAATTTTATAATATATTGTTTAGGTGACTGTTAAACTAATAAACATTTGAACTGATTATTCCATAATTGTTTGTTCTTGTCTTGCTAAGTGAAAAATATTTATTTTTGGCAAACAGTTGTAAAATTCATGTAAAATTTAATTGGTAACATAAAAGACTATTTTGGGGGGGATTGGACGCGGGTCCGCCCAGTCTTCCCTCTTTTTTTCCTTGGCTGATCACATGCCTGAAATTTACCATGGTCTCATCACAATAACATTTGAAGTAAAATATGGTAAAACACATCATATTCAATCACCCAAAAAAACATTTTAATTTCACTTTTACTATAGTAAAATCATGGTCCATTTTTAAGGATAAGACGTAAAAGAATAATGTAAAATCATATGCAAATAACCATGGTTTTACTACCGTAACTGTAGTTTAACTATGATTCTTGTAGTAAAACCATAGTAACCACAAATGTACCATTGGCCCACTATTGTAACCATAGTACACTGTTATACAAATACATGTGTTAATCAGGCCAATAAAAAAGGGTTACTGCACTTTTACTATAGTAAAACCATGGTTATGTCTCATAAAGGCTTTAGGATGCCTAAAAATGTATGTAGTGTAGATCGACATATCTCCAGTGTTTGAATAAAGTAGACATGTAACACTTTCCTTAACCTCCACATCATCTCTCTCTTTGTCGTCATGCAGACTAAATGACATTGGGCTGGTGAAGTACAACCTCTCTGAATTATTTACTCGAATTTTCATCCCCACGTCCTTTCTGCTGGTGTGTATCTTACACCTGCATTACTTCCATGACCGTTTTCTTCAGCTCACCGATCTCAAAGCTGTCATCAGCAAAGAGGAGAGCACCATATACAGGTACCGTCAATATTTTCATTTATAACGCGTTGGAATGCTTGATTCTGATTGGCCAATCGCGACATTTGTAGGTTTGTTATTCCGAGATAACAACCGCTAAAAACTAATGAAACACGGTAACCCAGATGCAGCAAATCTGTTTTTTACAATCTAAATCTAAATATGTCTTTTAATAACATTTATGACATTACACTGTATATACAAATGATCAAACCAAATTGCCTGTTTGTGACATTTCAATGTTGTTTCTTACCTTAAAACCAACGAAACTAAACGTATTTTCCTCGTGGAAGGTCTGCAAACGGTTGAAATGAGCTAGTAAAATATTTCAAATTCACATTTCATGTCCAGTTTATTTTCTCATGTGGCAAGTAGCTGTGTAATAAGTGGGATAATGTACAAGCAGCAAGCTGTTATCGCGAAATAGGCCCCTTTACACTGTCTGGGCTTATTTCTGCGATAACAGCCGGCTGCCTGTACGTTATCCCTTACTTTGAATATTTCTTTTTATGAAGACTTTGAAAGTACTGTGTGTCAATATGCTTTAAGATCTACTTAAAATATCTTGAAGATGTTTTTCAGATGTCAGTGCATATGTATAAGTCTGGATATCAAACGGTTTCACACAGAGACATAACTTGAACGTAAAGGAGCAGTTCACCCACAAATATTAATTCTGTCACGATTTACTAACCTGTCACCCTAAAACCGTTTTTTTCCGTGGACCACAGAAGGTGTTGGAGAATTATGATTTTTGGGTGAACTTCACCATGACTTGGTTTCACTTTCCTTTGTAATATTTGTCCTTCAGTGGAATCTAAAGCAGAAGGTAGTTCTCGTGTTTTACGCCGACAGAGTCATCTATATTCTGTTCGTTTCTTTTTTCTTTTAACCAATCATCTGCTTGCGTCTTTCTCCTGCCATCTCTCATGCAACAGCTTTACTAAAGTCAGTGGTCGTATCTATTTGATCGTGGATAGGTGGGTGTCCGCTTTCTTTCTCTGGAAACCACACAGAATGTTTCACCTCTTCTCTCATTTCTAACCCCTCTCTCCTGTTTGTCAGTCCACCATAACGACTTCCTCTTTTCTCACTTACTGTAATATCCTATCATCAGTCATGGGTAGACTGAAAAATGTATGTTTAAAGAATCATAACCTCATTTCTCTTAACGTCAACATGAAATAACATGTGCAACCCATTTTACTTCCATAACGTCATGTATTTGACCGGTTAAAATGCCAATTTTGTGCTGTGTAGGACCGCACTTGTTTTATTCGTAAGAATTTGATTGAATCTATAGAGATATCAAGTCAGAGTTGTCGGTAAAGCCAATGAAGACTTTGTCAAGGAGGATTACAACCACTCCTTCCAGAAACTTTAATGGTATTCAAGAAAAAAAAGGATGAGATAACTAAAATTTTTTAAAGTTTTAGGGAGAATCCTCCAAGTTTGTTAAGAAAATAAAGCTGCATCAGGATTATGAGCCTGCAATTGTGTATAGTAAAACATTTAGCCATTTTTTGTAATTTCTCTAGCATCCTACTCAACAGATCTTTATTCGGTAATTGTCATCATTTTTTCGTGTCAGCTAATGACCACCGAACGAAAGTCATTTTAAAAGGCGGAGCATTTCAAAGACAGTGAAGAAAAAATATATAAATAAAAACACGCATGGAGAGAGTAAATGGGGTTGATGTTGATTTCATGTTGTCTTTGCCTGGTCGTCTGCATCCAGATAAATCCCATTAAAAATCCTAACATCAGAATCCTGAATAACTCTCCCAACCACGTCATCCTCAAAATGAAGGGAATGTGTCTTCTGAGCATGATCTAAAGTGCACGTTCCTCACCTCAAATCTTGATTCTTTCTCTTTATATCACTCATTCTTAATCTCAACATCTAGACTTATTGAGTTTTGACATGACATGTTTCTTGCTTTGATTTCGTTGTGTAAATTACTTTAACAGCCTCAAGCAAAAATTCTCATCACCTCAGAACAAGTAAGTGTGGTAAACGGGAGGTAAAGCTCGATGTGACATGAAGCCTCATCATGCAAGCGTTAAAAACCCTTAAACACAATGAGAGGCATCTGGACGATGTGGTCTTCGGATGACACTCACAGTCTGTTTTTAAGACTGCTGAATTATTTCTTATGGTTTTGTTTATTTAGTTATTCATGTTTGGCAAAGACACATGCATTGCTTCTCTCAGGTGGGCTCCTGACATTGTATTGTTAATGCACACAGCTTTCCATTCAAACCCTGCCTGTGGAAACTAAACTAATAAATGATAATCCTGATTGAAGGTTTGTGTCATTGACAAGATAGGATTCATCCGAAAGGTTTTAGGACCCATTCTGAGCTGACTTAATCTGCATGTCATCAAGTAAAAAAAAAACTGTGCCTTTTCAGTTATGCATGATTCTTCAATTGGAGAGGAAATATCTAATATATATATAAAGTCAAATAAAATGATTGTTTATGTTTAATAAACATTTTTATGTGTCACTTGATGTCTATGGAGGACCAAGCCTGCCAAAATTTTAATAAATAAATGAAAAAATAATTGTAATAATATGAAAATAAATAAAGGCATGAATGACTCGATAAATAATCAGTTTTTTAACAATTTTTGACCACAATTATTTCTCAATTTTTTTAATTGATTTATTATTTAATGTAGGGGTGCTCCGATCAGGGTTTTTTTAGCCGATCACCGATCCTCGATCACTGAAAGCTGTATCGGCCGATACCGATACCGATCACCGATTATAGGAGCTGTTTGAAGCTTTCTCAGTACCAGAAGAGAAAGTGTCATGAATTAACAAATGAATATTAGTAAGTAACATATTTGGTAACACTTTCCTTGAAGCATTTATGTATAATGCATTATAAAGAGTTATTAAAGGGTAAAATGCATTATTAATATTCATAATGCGTAATGTTGTAATGCATTATATGTAGTTGTAAAGAATTATAACCAATTTAAAATGTGTCGTGGTACAATGAATTGCTTAGTGTTATAATGTATTAACTGTAATAACAATTATCTATTAGACATTACAATGCATTAAAATGTGCATTACAATGCTTTAAAACTACTTTTATAATAAATTAAACATACATGTTTCAAGGAAAGGTTTCTGGTGTAAATATGTTGTGGGTGCTTCCCGCATCGTGGAATTCGCATAGTACACACGTATCAGATTGATAATGAATTGTCTATTTCACACACCTTGTAGAATTGCCAGACCGGTGAAGCCATTCTCATAGCGCGTAAAATAAATGTCTCGTCAATTTTACGTCATCTGATCGTTTTTTCTGGATCGGCCTTTTAGAGACCGCCGATCATACTTCCCAACGTGATTATCGGCCGATTATGATCGGCGACCGATCAATCGGAGCACCTCTAATTTAATGTGTCCAGTTTTTTTGGATACATTTTTTGATCATGTCCTTTCATTATCGGTTCATTTATTTTTATATTCATTTAAAAATGTATGTATTTATTTCCAATATTTATTCTTGTATTTATTCTTATTCAGAGGATATATGTTAAATCACACAAGCGGTTTTATGTCACCACTTCAACCATACCATCACATATTTGCGACTGTTTAAACTGCCAGGAGCGGGTTTCACTCGCACACACAGCTTACTCTAACATTTTTTTTAGACACATCATTTCTTAAGATCAAAAAGCGTTAAAAACTAATTGTTTTGTTTTATTAAGTCATCCAGTCCTTTGTTTATTTTCATATTTTTCAAATATTTGTATATATTTATACCTGTATTTATATATTTTTTATTTTGGCAGGCTGGCTCCTCCATAGATGTGAAAAGTGTGATTGTGTTGTTTGTGTTGATTGTAAAGAGTATAAATGATACATTTGCCAGAATCAGTCTATTTTTTGCTTTTTCCTTTTCTACGTTTTATTACTAGATTGTAACAGAACTATGAAATTATGGACATCGTTTTACCAAAAAATCTTTTATTGTACTAATTCACAAAATGTCACTACCCCCACAAACAATATTAAACACAATAAGCAATACTCTTAACAAGTCTTTTTGTCTTATTTTCTATCAATCTATACATCTGTAAAAACAAAATAAATGTTTACATTTCTAAATAATAAAAATACATTTTACATTTTAATTATAAAAGATAATATTTTTCTTAATTTCATTTTACAGAAAAGCCTCTTTAGATGTTGTCACATTTATATTAAAAAACTTTTCAGAGTCATACTCATTTCCACATAATAATAAAGAAGTTTCATTTCTTAACCTGAAACTCTATTTGAAGAATCATGCTGCAGTAGGCGTTCATCTGTCACTGTAATAAATGAACGTGTGCTGATGTTGATGTTGTTGATTCCCAGACTGGCTCATCCAGACGGGAGTTTGGCAGATCTTACGATGGTGAGCACATCTCCTGAACCTCTGCTGAAGGAAGCGCAGGAGAAAGACTCTGTCAGTGAGATGCTGGCGGTGGATTGTGTGGATGAAGACAAGAAGAAAGAGTCTTTATCTATTCATTCTGCTCATCTGTCCAGTCAGGAGGATCTTCATCAGTCCAGTGCGGCTACAGATCCAGAAGCGCCTTCAGATCAGAGCTCAGGTGATTTTTTTACTGTTCTATTGTTTTATTCTTTATTCTTAAAGAAGTCTGTAAGATCGCTCTAGGTGTCACATGATTCCAGTGTCTTCTGACTTTGTGCTTCAGATCTGAAGAGTAAATGGCATCTGGTTGTGGACCGGCTCACAGTGTTGTTCCTCCGGTTCCTCGAATACTTTCATAAACTGAAGGTCTTTATCTGGTGGCTTCTGGAGATGCACATCATCAAGCTGGTATCCACCTACATCATCGTCCTGTCTCTCAAAGAGGTAAAGGATTATTTCAGGATGTTTGTACTCTAAAAGGTTTGAGTAATTTAATGAAATCGTGCACTGGTCTCATTCGGGTCCTCTGAAGGTTGAAGATGTTTTTGTTTTATTTGTCGCAGGTCTCGCTGCTGAACTATGTGTTTCTGATCTCGTGGACGTTCGCTCTGCCCTATAAGCAGATTCGGGTTCTGGCCTCGAGTGTTTGCACCGTGTGGACGTGTGTTGTCATCGTCTGCAAGATGTTTTATCAGCTTGAATCCATCCAGCCTAAAAACTACTCAAGCCATTGTACCATGGTGGGTATCATAAGTTTCTAAACAATGTTAGAGTGGAGGGACAGGTCACCCTTAACTGATAAAACAATTGTGGAATGTAAATGCATGTGAATAAAAGCATCTCTAAATTACAAATTCTGTCATCGTTTACCCAGCTTTATGTGCTTGTTCAACCTTTTTTAATCGTTTTGTTTGATTTTCATGTACTGATTTAGTAGTAATTATGTATAGTTGTGTGTGTGAATGTATGTATATTTTTCTACTCAGCCCCACAACTACACAGAGGAACAGCAGAAGAAGATGAATTCATCGCTACTGTACAGCATCGAAGGAGTGGACCCTGCCAACTGGGTCGGCCTTTACAAGATAAAAGATGCTTTACTGCCCAACCTGAGGGTGAGGCTTTGATCATATTATTGATTTCATATGCCACACACATAGGTTCAACCCTGTTACCAGAGAGATTTCTTCAAGCAAAATAATCCTATTAAACCTCAAAGTTTGAATAGATAAGAGAGTATAGGTCAGGTCTTTTTTCCCTTTTTAAAAATATGTATGATAATACGCAGTCGAAAAATATATTGTTAACAACTTTCATGCAAAACCCCCTCTGTCACGACTCGTGTGGGAAGAACCCAAGTGCAGGCAGCGGTGAAAGGGGCTAATGAAAACAAGACTTTAATAATAATAAATAAAAGACCCACGATGGGGATAATAACAACAAAACACGAACTAGGAAGGAACACGTTAACGAAACAAGAAATCAAAACAAAACACTTCCCACGTGACTATATACAAATAACGACACAACGTCTTACAAACACAGCAAGGTTAGGCTAGGCAAGGGTAGGATAGGCAAGACAAGGCAAACACATAGGAAGGCAAACTAACAATATGCAATGCAAACATGCAAACACTCAAAACGAACAAGCACAGGACAATAGAAAGAGGGCATTTAAAGGGGACCAAATCAAGAGGGATCAGGTTCGGGGCATGAAATAATTAACAATCAATAATGAAGAGACGAGAGGGCGGGAATAGAGACGAGACCGGAGAGAGCGTATAGAAGGCCATAAGGGCCATAATGCCTCTCTCCACATAAAACAAGAGGTTATGTCATGGTTCTGCTGCTAGGTCAAGAAAAACATGAAGCATGACACCCTCTGCTTTTAAAAATAAATTATAGCCTCATTCATTTATCAACTTTTCAACATTATATGAAAAGCTGCATTTTTGTCAAGGAATGCATCTTGATGGGATTCAGAATTTGTTGTAGATTCTGTACTTTTTTAGAAGATGCACAGCGAGAAAAACACTTTTATCACATGGGCTGATTTAACATTTGTCATTAACATGCGACCTGTATCTGGATGTTGTCCACATGCACAATGAAAAGACACACGCTTCCAATCGGATCTCAGTGTAATGTAAGCGCAATCCAGCCGTTGTCACAGACATGAATAGCAACACTATACTGGCAGCTTGTTTCTAACATACGTTTTTAATATATACGATGTAATCAACGCTCCGTTTCCAGCTTGAGCTTGAATATGTGATGGTGGTACGGCTGAAGTGGTCAAGTACAAAAGCTTGTATCATTTTACAAACATCCTCTGCTTATGCCTTCACCTATAAGATCATTAATCGTTTTAATAACTGAAGCTTGGTAGTCCAAACAATTATTGTATCTGATTCTAACCATGGTTTACTTCCCACCACTGCCTCGTTTTCAAAATGGCTGCGGTGGATAGGATACTTTCCAGTGTGTCATTATCTGTAACATGCTCGTCCTCTTCGTTATAGATCTATTTAATTTCAGACTATTGCTGTAAATAATGTACACTGCATCTGAAAACTATTTTTGTTATCATATATTAATTCTCTATGGTTTTATTTCAAGACATTTAACTCAATCATAAGTTTCCTCCGATGTAACTCCACCCAGGGATTCCCCAGGGTCCTAGCACGTAGGCTCAGGCGCATGCGCACTTCTAAAAAAACAACGTTTCTATTTTTTGACATACTAAAAGATGTGAAATTGAATTTGTACATTTAGAATGCTGAATATAGAATGCACTGCATGTTGCTTGCTTACCTTGCTCAAAAGCATGATGTATGTAAGTCTACATGCAGGGCCGGCCCAAGCCTTTAGGGGGCCCTAAGCAGAATTTTTTTGGGGGGCCCCTTCGTGCATCTATCATGAATCTATAACACCCAATTCTATTAGTTATAACTGTGTTTGGAATGTAGGAATATCATAAAAACAAAAACCTTGTATAATAGGTGTATTTTGATTGTGAAAACATTCGATGATTTTTTTACTTCCAATTTTAGATGAACGTTCCCTTTAAATTTTGAGCACAGACCATACAGGGACTTATTATGCAAAGGTTGCGGAATTTATTGCTAAATGCATTTGCAAACTGTTTGCAAAGATTTTTATTAAAACCTATAACCTTTACAACCTACAAACACTTCCAAAGCCACACAGTTTGCCCTTTTAGAGTGAGGATGATTTCATATGTTTTTATTTTTGGCAAGTGTATTTTACTTGATATCCATTAAATTAATTTACAATATGCACGCATTTACTCTTAACCTTATCTCAAATAAAAAGCTAAATTGACTGATGATTATAAATTACATGAATCACATAAATTCACGTAGCATTTTGTCGTTTGCATCAGTGGATACTGTCGGTCGTTCAACATTTCTATCGTTAAACACTAAACATTGTGTGTCAGGAATATATCCCAAAAAACTGTAATTTCATGTACTCTTGGGAACCCTCTGGTGGCAACGGGGCCCTAAGCATCTGCTCAGTTCACTTATGCCTTGGGCCGGCTCTTTCTACATGTAATAATAAGGAACTATGCTTCTAACCACAGCTCTAGACCTGTAGTTCCAACCACGCAACTTTGCGATGCTGCTTGCGTTTGATTGTTGGAACAAGGGTTTTTGGAAACACTTGAATCGTTGAACTATGCTGAAACGACGGAACGTGCGACCATAGTTGTAAACGATGCTTTTGGGAAATACACTCCTGCTTGTTCGAATCACAGAGATCACATGTTAATGACAAATACAAACATTTATTTAAATATTCAGATGAATGTGAAATGGAATGAATGTGTTTTATGTCTTTCTTCACCAGAATAACTTGTTGATGTTGGCCTTCTTGGCCTTTGAGGTCACCATTTACAGACACCAGGAATTTTTCCGTCTGAGGAACAAACTTTCCCCTCCCCCCTCACGGACCATCTTTCATGACATCACCCGGCAACACCTTGACAACGGGATTGTGAATTGTGCCAAATATTTCATCAACTATTTCTTCTACAAGTTTGGTCTGGAGGTACATTATAGAGTTTACCGCCCTTATCATTTTTATTCATAGATATTGAAAAGACTTTTAAAAGATTGAGATGAATATTTCATGTATCTTTTATTTGACCTATTTTATTACTTTAATTTACGTTTGACTTGTCTTTTGTTGGAATATATGTGTATAAAAGATTTTCAATGAAAATAAGAAATATTCCTTAAACGACTTCACGTGGGGAAATTAATAAAAACAATGGTGCTTTGTAAATTATATTTTTGTTATTTAATGCAATGAGATTCTGATGTTTTGAATTAAGTGGTCCCAGCATATGTATTTTTTCATTCAGTAGTACCTTGAAACACTACACCAGGTGTGTTGTTGATTTTTTTTGTCAGATGTGTTTTCTGTTGGCGATAAACGTGATGGGTCAGCGGATGGATTTTTACTCCATGCTGCATGGCTTTGCTTTGGCTGTGGTCATGTACAGACGCAGACGGAAAGCCATCGCAGAGATCTGGCCCAAATACTGCTGTTTTCTCGCCTGCATCATCACATTCCAGTATTTTGTGTGTATTGGAATCCCACCAGCTGCTTGTAAAGGTCTGTATAACTCTCAGAAACATAAAGTAAAAGAGGGAATTCACTAAATGGAGCAAGAAAGCATTTGATGGTTTAGTACAGATTTTTCAAAATCTAGTGTATATTTTTGTAATTAGTGAAATGTTTGACCATGCATATCTAAGAGCTATGAATATCCTCCTGCAATTATTATTTATACAGATAAAATCGCTAATGTTCATCTCTTGGAAGATTTTAATTTGACATGTGTTCAGGAAATATTTAATAGATCTATCCTATCTTAACAAAATCAGTAGGATCTTAAAAGCGTGTGTAGGCATTATCCTCTGCTTATAGTACCTGCAATCTTCAGTGTCTTGGAGTGGTCAAATGTACGACACTTTTCATCACACTGTGCGTTTGTTAATTTTGGGGGGTTCATTCTTCTGTTCTCTTTCTGATTTCACCGTTCTGCAATAGTGATTTTGTTGACTTGTTTCCAGATTATCCCTGGAGGTTTCCAGGCTCCATGACGGAATCTAATGTGATCAAATGGCTCTTCCTCCCTGATTTCCACACACAGCCCAGCTCCATTTTCCTCGTCTGTGAGTTGTTACCACACCAAACCTTAATGCGCTAAATTATGTTTAGAGACACTGTAAAAATACCGGCCAACCTCTAAAGGAATAGGTCAGATTCTTCTCTAATTACTTAGAGTTTACATAATTTACAGATGATGTCCTTTCTTCATTCCAACACAATGGAGAAAGGCATGTTTTTCTTTCCTGTTTTAAATAAAACATATCTGTAATTTTAAATACATTTTAGGGTGGGAAGTGCAAAGGGGCATGCCCCCCCAGAAAGAATTTGTCTCCCTAATCCTCAGTTATTTCAGGAGCAGAATGTTTATATAAAGAATATGGCATGCAGTTGTTTTTGAAAGACACACAGTATTTCAGTGTCTATTTAATAAACATAATCCCAATTACAATATCATGGGGAAAAATATAAACATGAATGTTATTGCCATAGTCATGCAGACCTACTGTAAGGTATTTTAATAGGCTATTGCATAAAAATTTATTCATTCATGACAAGAAAAATAAAAACTATGGATTAGGTGGATGGATTATCTCAGCAAAGGAGAAGTGCTCACTAACACAGATATAGACAGATTTGTAAACATTATTTGAGAGAAATAGGGTATTTGTGTACATTGAAGAAGTCTTAGATCTTTGAGTTCAGCTCTTGAAATACGGGGGCAAAAACAAAAGTGTTGCGTTGTTATATAGCAACTAGGGCTGTCAACGTTAAGGCATGCGATTATTTGTTCAGATTAACACATTAAAAATGTATTCAACGCCCTTAACGCAACATCCGTTTTTTCTGTCATCACTGTCTAGTGTGACATTATATAATCACTCTCTTATTCATATAAAAGACCTTTAAGCTATTTAGGCGCGATATGAAATGGTTGTATTGACACGTCCAGTATAGATTGACAGTTTCTGGCTGTGGAACTCAGCTCAACGCAAATCGACAGCGGACCCGTCTGGTGTCTGTATTTATATAGCAAATTTAAATACAACCATGTTAGACCAAAGTGCTTAACAATGTCTAGAAAAAGACTCACACACAAACATGACAAATACAGTAAAAACATCACAATGTCTCAGCTAAACTCGAAATAATAACCAAGGAATACAGGTGTGTTTTATGTAATGACTTTAAAATTCCCACAGACTGAGCAGTTCTTATGTGTACAGGTACTCTTTTCCACAAATTAGGTGCCGCCACTGAAAAAGCGCGGTCACCTTAATTTTTTAACCTGGTTCTTGGAACATCAAGGAGCACCTGATTGGACTACCTCAGTGCTTTAACAGGAGCGTGGACATGTAAAAGCTCTGATAAATAAGCAGGCTCCAACCCATTTAAAATCGTAAAAACATACAATAGAAGTGAAGCTAAGACTGGGGTAATTTACTCATACTTTTTAGTCCCAGTTAAGAGCCGAGCTGCTGCATTTTGGATTAACTATAAGCGTAAAAGAGATACCTGATCCAAACCAACATATAAAGAGTTACAGTAACTCCTTATGTGGCAGGTAGGGCTTGACTTTAACAAACAGAACTAATCTGTTTTTCATATTTAAAAGTCTAAAACTGTCAAAAATCACACCAAGATTCTTGGTAAATGGACAAACATACAAACCCAAATTACCAAGTGCATCTACACAAGCACCTAAATCCCTAGGACAACCAAACACAACAATCTCAGTTTTATTTTCATTAAGACAAACAAAGTTCTGATCCAGCCATATTTTTAAATCTCTCAGGCAATAAAGTTTTGACAGAAATGAAGCTTTACCATTTGTTTTTACAGGTAAATAGATGTGTACATCATCCACATAATAGTGGAAGGAGATATTGTGCCTTCTTAAATTATACCTAAGGGGAGCATATACAAAGAAAACAACATAGGGCCCAATATTGATCCTTGGGGGATGCTACCAATTAGAGGGGCAGCAGATGACGAAAATGAAATAAGGTGAACAGAAAAACTTCTGTCCGTCAAATATGATTGAAACCATTTAAGGGCTATGTCCTTAATGCTGACACACTTTTCAAGTCTAGATAAAAGAATAGAGTGGTTGACAGTATCAAAGGCTGCAGTCAATTCAAAAGGACTAAAACAGCAGAGTAACCAGAGTCCACAGTTAAAAGAAGATCAATAGAAACTCTTAAAGAGCAGATTATGTACTGTGACGGGGCTTAAAGGTCGCCTCATACGATCACTTCAACAAGTTGGTATGATTTATTAGGGTCTTCATGAAATGTCTGGAACATATTTTGCTTAAAACATTCAATGGCTGTCTAAACAAAACCCTTCTTGCCTCTTCAAAAAAGACCCCCTCTTCCTAGGTTGATGTCTCCTTTAAAACCAGACTGACCTTTTTCATAAATACTAAATTCATCTAGAAATGATTGAAGTTGATTAAAAACAACTCTCTCCAGGAAAAAGGAAGGTGTTAAGATATAGGTCTAAAATTAGACAAAATGGTGGGATCCATTAGAAGCGGTTGCAGAATGGTACACAACCTGAGCTGATGTGTTAACCAAAGATACAACGCTTGGTGCTTCAGAAGTATTAACTTCTCTTTCATGCTTGAATGAACAAAAACACTCAAGATCATTCACATCAAGAAACTCAAGTAAGCAGATTTTGTCTAGTATTTTCGCAAGCACAGTTTTCAACGAGTAAAATAAATTCTTAAATGAATGAAAAAAAGCACAAGATTTAGATATTAATGGTCCCTAATACACCTTCCACAAGCTTATATTTGATTTCTTTCAATAATTGGTCGTGTCACAATTGACTTTGACAAAAAGTGGTGGGTTCATGTTCCTTGTACTTATACAACCAGCGCATTATGCCTGTGATTATCAGGGTTATTAAAGAGTACATATCACAAGATCATGTAAATTACATTTCATGCAGTGTAGTATTACCATGTGTGAATGTAAGCAGTGTGCCAAGTTGTAAAGCCGAAGGTGAATGAACAACAAAGTTATTGGCAGGGAAAAAACTGCGTTGAATCTGAATCACGCAAACAAGTCGTGCCCTAGTACGCTTCACGAACCGTCGCGAATGTACGTAAACTTGTTGTTGGAGACTTGTTGTTGTTTTCTTTTAGACTGTTACTCGATTGAATATTTCATACAAAGCTGAATGTGTATCGGACAGGTATAGGTAGCTGTAATAATAAATAGCCTACGTGAATAAATAAATGAAAATTAGCAGTAAATCTGACACAATAAGGTCTAGTGGAGCCCCCCCATGGGATTAAAATGCCCCCTCAGTTTTGCCATTCTGGCGCCTGGCCTGCTCCCGTCTTGAGTCAAAAAAAATATATATGTAAGGGAGATAAATATGTAAATATTAGGGCTGTCGATGTTAAAAATATTTAACGCAGCATCAGTTTGTTGTGTCATCCTTTGTCTAGGTTACATTATAATCATGCTCTTATTCGTGTACGGGCTTTTAAACCACTTACTGTAAGTGCGTTTTGAAACAGTTACTTTGTTCAGTTAAGATAGACAGCTTCTCGCTGTGGGAGGTGGCAAAACGTAACGCGAGGTCCAGTCTGGTGTATACAGTCACAGGCTAAAGGCTGCGTCAGTGAATCTCTGTCAGAATCTGTCAGCCAGCGCACCAGTATTAAGTTCTCTTTCGTGCTTGAATGAATAAAACCACATAAGATTATGACAGAATGTCTGTTTTGTTTAGCATTTTCTTATGCACAGACTTCAACGTGTTAAACAAAATCTTAAATGAATGCAAAGAGTTGTGAAAATAGGAGTGGCGTCATCTGCGTAAAGAGGCAGTTCTTAAAGGGGCCACGTTCTTAAACTTACTGCTGTGACTCCTGCTACTAATGTAAAATGTGTGTTTAATCAGATTTTTTTATTATCGATTGACAGGACTTGTAAATATATGAATATATATATGTGAGAATAGAAATATATAACTGTATATACTGTATTATTCCAGTTGACTTCTGTTTATTAAATATCTTCTGATGTGAAACCATAGTTATTGATAAAATGTTGAGCTTATTAAGCAGTATAGACACCAAAACAAAAACAACAGTGCTAAATTCAAATATGACACTTCAGTAAGTTCTCGAATCTCATTGGTTTAGTGTATCTAGGTGAAATATGACATATAACAGCATATGACAACAAGACACAAGAACCAATTAGATTTAATGTTATCAGTGTGTAATAATAATAGCATTTAGAGTTTGTTTGAATTTCACTAAATAGGCTCAAAATAGGACAGTTTTTTGTTCTCACAAATGTATTATTTAGCCTCAGAAGACATTTTCTGTTTTGACCGGCTGGAGTTATCATTAATGTAAGGATCACTGTATTGATGGATGTATGTGCTTTTTGGAACATCAATAAAAGTTGGGACCTATACATAAAGTGACAAGTACTTTTATTTACTATTTTTAATTGTTTTATAATTGTACTTTTGGAGTAATTCTTACATTTCTGTGTGCTGTAGATGATTTCATGCTCTTGCTGTGCGCGTCGCTGCAGAGGCAGGTGTTCGACGAGGAGAATAAAGCAGCCGTTCGTCTGATGGCGGGAGACAACGTTGAGATCTGCAGGGACCTGGACGCCGCGTCGTTCAGCGTTCACAACCCCGTACCAGACTTCATACACTGCAGGTACACGACCGTTAGGATGAGTGAAGCCTTTATTTCGCTTTTACATCATGTCACTCTACTCAAGCTCTTTTTTCACCCTCACTTTCCAAGAATTTCCACAGCTCATGTTCCAGAAAAGAGGGGAAAAATCTATAACACGCCACCGCCCGCTCTCTCTCTCTCTGTCTGAGCTCTAACCCAATAAGTAGCTTTTAAGTATGGACTGATGTTTTTTTCTACAAGGTGATTGATTTTACAGGAGGAAGCTTCTACTTGTTGTGGTCCATCAATGCTGAACATCTCAGCTTTTCATCATTGCTTTTAGAACCGGCCTGTGGCTAAACACCACGTCTGTCTACAAACAGAGAGGATGCACTTTAACCTTTGGAGTGGCCCATCTAAAGTGCATTCCGAGAGATCCGTGACGGCTTTTATTGTGTGATAAAATGAGCGTCATGTGAAGGAATTGTTCTAGATACAGTATATCGATTCGCTCGTTAGGTCGTATAATGTCCATTATTCTAGTGTGCTATTGCTGTAGAATACTTCTTTTAAACAAAAAATACTTTTATGTACTTCTCAGGATGATAATTGAATAGGCCTGTCTCAAATTACTAACGCAGTGAGACTCTTATCGCGCGATAAAAAAAATGTCGCCGTTAATCTATTCTCAAAGTTGTGTTGGGAGCTGGGTCTATACTACGCAAGCTATGATGACTTTCACCTTGATATTTTAGCACGGATGTATACCAGCTTAACTGCACTGTACAGGGCGAGAACGAGATTTTTCAACTCCTGTGATTCGCGTGATTCGCGGAAGCAGAAGCCGCCTCATCATCTCATAACCAGGGCTTCATTCGCGCGATTCGCGCAGCAAGTAGGTCTATTGCCTCTTTGCATTAACATATAAATCACTCGCGCTTGACACGCCATTCGCGTTTGGTCTGAAAACAACATAACGTTACTGTGAAATTACCACATCAAACGTGACGTGCTAACATGGATGCAGGTATGAAGCCGCCGGGTTTGCTTCAGGGAATATTAATTTTTAAGAAGCTTCCCAATGGAAACATCGACAAGACTAAGGTTGTTTGCACCTTGTGCAATGCGGAATTGGTTTAAAAAAAAAAAACACTTTCTCTCAACAGGTCTAGCTTTAGTTGAAACCAGTAACTTTGTATTGAGATCTAATGTATTATGGCTCCTGTATGACATATCGCTTGTTGCTCCCTCACTCTTTGTAAGTCGCTTTTGTCTGCTAAATGACTAAATGTAAATGTACTGTAGGAGCTCTTCCAGTCTCAAGTACCACCTAAACGCAAATCATCCCTTAGCTAATGCGGAAGTAAACACAAGTTCATCTTATTGAACATAATTTAATTTTCATCACCAATTATCATAGTAGAACAGCTTTCTCAAGCAGTTTGTGATGCATTTTGGAAACAGGAGATGAGCCCCTGGTCTAATGCGCCACCTGGCTTGAGAAACCCGTTCTCAAAGACTTACTTTTAGTCATTATTTGGGTAGCACACATATTCTGAATGCCTTCGGCAGAATTCAAATGAGCCATTTTAATCTAGATTAATCTAGATTAATTCCAAGATTAATCTAGATTAATCTAGATTAAAAAAAATTATCTATGCCCACCACTACAAATTACACATGATTATATTTGCACAATACCTTCATTGTACTTTTAAGTATATCCTGATCAAAAGATTAGTATACTTGGCTTGTTGTGTTTACTCTTGCGATTAAGTAGCCTGTTAAATACTTTTCCACTTTTCCACTACTTTAGTAGTTTACTGGGAATATACTTCAAAGTGTACTTTCATCAACTAAAATGTGCTTGAATAAAAAAATACTCAAATTAAGTATTGACCTTGTATTCTTTTACAGTAAGTGCACTTTTAGTTTAGTGTAGACTGAAAATGTAGTTGTAAGTTTACTACTGGTAAACAAATAATAAACGTAAGTTGTATAAACTAAAAAGTGTTCAAATTTAGTCCAAAGTAGTACTGAGATAGTACACTTAGAAGTATACAAGTGCATTGATATTATGTTATATTACAAGTATACTTACTATACAACCTAGACTTCAAATTCAAAGATATTTTAGGTGTACTTATTAAATAATCTTGAAGTATACTTGTTTTTGTAGGGGATTTGATGGGAAATAGTATAACACATTCAATAAATGTCATTAAAATAGAAATATGGCCACTTACACACTAATTTGACACACAGCTTGAATAATATGTTGATCAGGATGAAGTCAACGTTTCGCATTTACGTTTCTCCTCCTCTCAGATCATATCTGGACATGTTCAAGGTCATCATGTTCAGCTATCTGTTCTGGTTCGTCCTGACGATCATCTTCATCACGGGGACCACTCGCATCAGCATCTTCTGCATGGGATACCTGGTGGCGTGTTTTTATTTCCTGCTGTTCGGAGGGGAGCTTTTACTCAAGCCTATCAAAGAGATTCTGCGGTACTGGGACTTCCTCATCGCTTACAACGTCTTCGTTATCACCATGAAGAACGTCTTAGCTGTGAGTTCTTAAAGGACGAAAGAACACCTTTGTTCAGAACACAAGTAATATTTAAGGATGATGAGAATTCATCTTAAAAGGTAGACGAAAGTCTTTTGCTTTACTTTATACAGCTGTGAGATTATTATGTTTTTGTTTTTTTCAGATTTTGGCATGCGGTTATATCAAGTCTTTGATGGAGAACAGCTGTTGGCTCATTCAACTGCTCAGTTTAGCCTGCACCATTAAAGAATATGAAGATCTGCCAGGTGAAAAAAACATGAATGCTTGGGGTCGTGGTCCCAGCTTTGCCACTTGCCATTCGAATGTGATGTTTACACTTATGAAAATAATGAAAAAATAATATTTAATAGAGACAGACAGACTGACTCTGAATGGTGTTTTACTAAACTAAGTTCGGGAGGAGCAGGAGCAGATAATTAACTCGGCTGGTCGGCTGTCAGCAATCATAACAATCAACCTATCACTTCAAAGAGAGAGAGAGAGTGTCTCTATAAATAGTCAAGGCGTCTTACCTTCACTCTCTCTTCAGTCTCTAGCATTGGTATATCCAAAAGCACAGCGATGACAGAGAAAGAAACAACCCAAACGGAGATCTCCACAGACGATCCGGGTCCTTCGGCGTCCACAAGCGACGGCCAACCCAGCAGTGCACGCCGGGAAACGCCAGATAAACCCGCGGCTGCTCCAAGAGGCCGTCGGCTTTCCCGCGCCTCCTCTTCTACCCTGAGACGCAGTGGCACGCAGTCACCACCGCCTTCCAGGCAGGCATCGGCGTCCCCAGCTTCCTCTTATGGGTCCATCCTCCCCGACCTCCCGCCTATCGAGATGTGGACGGTTTTAGGATTACGGCAAGCGCTAATTAAAGCAGACGTCCACTTTTCGCGCCGTTTGAACAAGGCCGAACTGTACGGTTTGTACTCTTCCCTCCAGCCGGATTCCCGGATTCCGCTAAATGTCTCTCAGACGAGGGCAACAGGAAACCCGAGACAAATCCGTGATTCCCCATATCAACGGCCGGAGCAGACTCCAACGAGGAGGGGCCTCCGGTCCGAAAACCGCCGGAGCGTTACCTCTGCAAGCTTGGACCGCGCCCCGGACGCCAGATCCGACCAGCCGCAGTCTCTTCCCCACGCAGCAGAGCTCCAGGCAGCATCCTCAGGCACCTTTCAAACCCACCTCACAACGAGCCGCCCCGGCAGCGTGAGCATGGCTCCGCAAGCGGCCTCAGCTCACCCACAGTTCCTCGCTTCCTCAACCAACCCCTTTCCAAACCAATGGCCCGCTGCCCCGCCCTCGATCTCCAGTGCGAGGCTGCCTCCACTGATGTCACAGGCTCAGGCCTACGACCGCTCCGCCTTCCCTCAGGTTCCCGGCACAGACATCGAAAACTTCGCAAGACCGGCCCCGCAAACAGCCCCAGCGGCCGCCATCCCCGCTTTGATGACTCTCCCTCAGGCTCGTCCCTCCTTCACTCTGGCATCAGCAGCACCGATGCCAGTCCCGCTCAACGCTCCGGCCCTGGAGCCGCCGCCCGTGACTGCACACATAAGAACTCAGATTCTGGCAGGTGCGGACGTAGACCTTTACACTCTCTTATCCCCACTCTCACCTCCGTCATCAGATCGCCAAATCACTTACGGCGACCTCTCTCTCACTCTGAAAAACACCACACATAGCAGTACACGCTCCTTAACATTCCCAGAATTCACCGTAGCCTTTTCTCGCTATCTCGAGATAATAAGCACGGCATTCCCTCATAGGAGGCGCGAGCTCACCGACTACCTCGCCACCTTCTTACGGGGGAACCCATTTCTACACGTACCATCGTTTATTTTCTGCCAAATGTGCCATCCGCGTAGCTCAGTGGAACCAGTGTCCTTATTGGGGAGCACTGGACACTGAGCTTCACAACAGAGTTTTTCTCGGTTGCAAGAATTTTTCATGTGCGGTCTGCAGATCCGCCGCCCACATCACCACTTCTTGCCCGTTGATTCACTCACCCTCCCCCCCACGACCGGACTCACCTCTTGTTAAATCCACAGGCTACGTCCCACGCTTCCTATCATATCCTGCCAACCAACCTCTGCCCGATTCCGATCGCCGACAGGCATCAGGAGGCGAACCATGCAGGAAATTTAACATCAGCGCCTGCTCACGCCAGCGGTGCCGCTTCCTGCACGTTTGCAGCTTCTGCGGTGGCGCGCACGCCCACATTGTGTGCCAAGTCTCCAAAGCTTCTAATAAAAAACGTAAACAGTATTTATCGACTCCAGTGAATGTTTTAAATTTGTCCTTGGAACTGTCTCTTCACCCCGACACACAATTTACTGATTACGTTCTGTCCGGTCTCTCAAACGGCTTCAACCCAGGTATCGAGAGTCTACCTTCCGTAAGCCTAGTCTGCCCCAACCTGCAGTCCGCGCTCGCCGAACCCGAAACGGTTGATCTTCTAATAAAAAACGAAATCGACTCAAACTTCATGATCGGCCCCTTCGCCGCTCCTCCCTTTAAAACATTCTGCATCAGCCCCATCGGCGTAGCTACAAGAAAATTCTCAGGCAAACAACGACTCATATTTGACCTGTCGTCCCCTCACAATTCCCCGTTCCCAAGCATTAACAGCCTCATTCCACTCGAAGAGTTTTCCCTTCTATACCACGACATCGACCAAGCCATTAAACTCATCAAAGCCGCCGGACACGGCGCCTGGCTCGCTAAAGTAGACATCACCTCCGCCTTTAAAGTGATGCCCATTGACCCAGATTTTTGGCATCTGTTCGGCATTCGATGGCGCAATCAATACTACTTTTCTGTTCGCCTCACTTTCGGTTGCAGAAGCAGCTCAAAGATTTTCGACATGCTGTCAGAGGCAATCTGTTGGATTCTCACCTCCTAGACGATTTTTTTGTTATCTCGCGCCCAGACTCAATCCCAGCCGCGCATCTCACGATAGTCCAAAAAGTCTTCGCTAAGCTCGGCATTCCACTCGCCCAAGATAAAACCTCGGGTCCGAGCACATCAATCGAATTCTTGGGCATCAATCTGGACTCGCTGAACTTTCAGGCTTCCTTGCCCAAAGAGAAAATTGATAGATCAATTCTGATCGCTTCCACTCTCCTAAACGAAACTCACTGTTCCAAACGCGAATTGTTATCCGTTCTCGGCCATCTCAATTTCGCGATGCGCATCATTCCCCAAGGACGCTCGTTCGTTTCGCACCTCCTCTCCATCGCTTCCTCAGCTCACGCCCTAGAGGACTTAATAACCTTAACCAGCGCATGCCAGAACGAGCTCGGTTTATGGATTAAATTCCTTAATCAATGGAACGGCTTGTCTTTCTTTTACAAGGACATGCGCGATCTCCCCGTGGACATTCAATTGTTCACAGACGCCGCCCCCTCCGTTGGTTTCGGAGGATATTACCAAGGACGCTGGTTCGCCTCCACATGGCCCCCACAGCTCCTAGAATTACCGCAGTCTCTATCGTCCTCAGCTTTATTCGAGCTGTACCCTCTCGTAGTTGCCGCATATCTGTGGGGGAAGGAATGGTCTGCCTCAAGCATTATCGTTCATTGCGACAACGAAGTGACAGTGCACTGCATTAATAAAGGCCGTTCTCATTCTTCCGCACTAATGCCTTTCCTTAGACGTCTCACCTGGATATCGGCTAGCGATCAGTTTATTGTTACGGCTAAGCATGTTCCAGGTTCTGCAAACCAAATAGCCGATGCTCTTTCCCGTTTTGCCTTTCAGAAATTCAGGCGACTAGCACTAGAGGCGGACCCCCTCCCAACACCAGTACCTCCTTATTCGGAACTGATATTCCCGTAAATCACCCGCTAAGATCTCTCCTAGATTCTTCATTTAATTCCATCTTCCAAGCCGTCTCACTCAGGACCCTTCAGACTTACCTAACCGCGTGGAGGAGTTTCAAGTCATTCCACCAAACATAACAACATGCCTTTTCCAGAGTTCTCCCTGCTAACCATCACCACTTTCATATCCTTCCTAAATGTCAGCAAAAACCTACAAGCCAGCTCGATTAAAGGGTACCTAAGCGGAATTCAATTTTTCCACAAACTCATTTTTAACTCAACCTGCCCAGCTATATCTAGTCCTCAAACCTCCATGCTCATCAAAGGAATTCAAAAAGCTCAACCCGCCTCCCCGGACAAAAGACAACCCATAACTTTGGATATATTGACCAAATGCATTTCTACCCTCCGCAGAGGTTACCAATCCACGCACACCTCGCGCACACTCGACGCCATGTTCACTCTGGCTTTTTTCAGATTTCTTAGATGCTCCGAAATGACCACAACATCCAGCTTCAACCCTTCAGTCCACCCCACCATCTCAGACCTGGCAGTGCTCGATGCAGAAACAATCTCCTTCCACATCAAGCAAAGTAAGACGGATCAATTTAAAAGAGGCCATTTCATCTTCATATTCAACCTTCAATCACCCATCCAGCCTTACCAAACCCTCCTTGCCTACCTACATTTGAGGAGATCACAGGCAAAAGTCCCATCAGAACCTCTCTTCATAGATGACTCCGGTCGTCAAGCCTCACGTTTCTGGTTCCAAAATCATCTCAAATCAGTATTGCTCCAATCCGGCATCCCCGAAGAACATTTCTCGAGCCATTCTTTTCGCATCGGCGCAGCTACCACAGCCGCCCAGAAAGGTCTTTCCCAGCAGCAAATCCAAGCTGTTGGTCGCTGGACATCAGAGGCTTTCAGAAGCTACATTCGGACCGACCGCTCACTCATCAAAGAAGCACATCGGACACTAATCTCCCAGATCGTCTAGCATCAACCTACCACAGCATAGCTTTAGCATCCACCCCACACCGGCCTGTATCTACATCCACGTTCTGCAACAGCAGACTTCACTCCCTTAGAGGCCAGCATCGCAGCAAGCGACCGCCCCATAAGGGCCCGTGCCTTCATCTATGTCCTGCAGCAGCAGACATCCCCCACCCCTAGAGGCCAGCATCGCAGCAAGCGACCGCCCCATAAGGGCCCGTGCCTTCATCTATGTCCTTCAGCAGCAGTTTTTACTCCCTCAGAAACCAGTAGCGCAGCAAGCGAATGCCCCTCAAGGGCCCGCGCCTCCGTCTTTTCTGCAGCAGAAGACATCATTCACGTAGAGGCCAGCATCGCAGCAAGCGACAGCCCATTAGGGCCCGTGCCTTCATCATGTCTCGCAGCAGCAGACATCATACTCACAGAGGCCAGCATCGCAGCAGCGACCGCCCCTCAAGGGCCCATGCCTCCATCCACGTTATGCAGCAGCAGGCATCCTACACACAGAGGCCAGCATCGCAGCAGCGACCGCCCCTCAAGGGCCCGTGCCTCCATCTTTTCTGCAGCAGCAGACATCACACACACAGAAGCCAACATCGCAGCAGCGTCCGCCCCTCAAGGGCCCGTGCCTCCATCAATTTCTGCAGCAGCAGACAGACTACACACAGAGGCCAGCATCGCAGCAGCGACCGCCCCTTAAGGGCCCGTGCCTCCATCAATTTCTGCAGGAGCAGGCATCCTACACACAGAGGCCAGCATCGCAGCAGCGACCGCCCCTCAAGGGCCCGTGCCTCCATCTTTTCTGCAGCAGCAGACATCACACACACAGAGGCCAGCATCGCAGCAGCGACCGCCCCTCAAGGGCCCGTGCCTCCATCTTTTCTGCAGCAGCAGACATCACACACACAGAGGCCAGCATCGCAGCAGCGACCGCCCCTCAAGGGCCCGTGCCTCCATCAATTTCTGCAGCAGCAGACAGACTACACACAGAGGCCAGCAGCGCAGCAGCGTTCGCCCCGTAAGGGCCCTTGCCTCCATCTTTTCTGCAGCAGCAGACATCACACACACAGAGGCCAGCATCGCAGCAGCGACCGCCCCTCAAGGGCCCGTGCCTCCATCTTTTCTGCAGCAGCAGACATCACACACACAGAAGCCAGCATCGCAGCAGCGACCGCCCCTCAAGGGCCCGTGCCTCCATCAATTTCTGCAGCAGCAGACTGACTACGCACAGAGGCCAGCATCGCAGCGACGGCCCCTTAAGGGCCCGTGCCTCCATCTATGTTCGGCAGCAGCAGGCATCCTACACACAGAGGACAGCATCGCAGCAGCGACCTCCCACAAGGGCCAGTGCCTCCATCTATTTTCTGCAGCAGCGGACATCCTACACACAGAGGCCAGCATCGCAGCAGCGACCACTCGTCAAGGGCCCGTGCCTCCATCTACGTTCCACAGCAGCAGACATCCTACTTCCAGAGGCCAGCATCGCAGCAGCGACCGCCCCACAAGGGTCCGTGCCTCATCTACGCTCTTCAGCAGCAATCACCATTAACTTAGTGGACAGCATCGACTTAGAGGCCAGCATCGCAGCAGCAACCGCCCCTCAAGGGCCCACGCCTCCTTCCAGGTTCTTGCAGCAGCAGAAATTATGACCTTAGAGGCCGGCATGGCAGCAGCGTCCACAAGGGCCAGTGCCTCCATAGACGTTCCGTAGCATCGGACACCACTCCCTTAAAGGCCAACACCACAGCAGTGACCTCCCCACAAAGGCCCGCGCCTCCATCAATGTTCTGTAGCAGCAGACATCACTCTCTTAGAGGCTTGCATCGCAGCAGAGACCGCCCCCCAAGGGCCAGTGCCTCAATCTACATCCAACTTCAGCAGTCATCTCTCACTCAGAGACCGACATTGCATCAGCGTCCACCCTACAAGGGCCCCATGCTTCATTCATCCCTCCGATCAGCCGGCATCTTTCTCAAGAAAACCTCAATTCCCTGCCTCAGTAACACCTGGAGTCTCTTCAAGACTCCGCAACATCGGATTCATACCAAGCAAAGCCGGGTCACCAGCAGCCAATACCAGCCTCGTTTTTGGGGGGTGTGCATATGCGGCTGCCGTTCTGCACCGGTCGCATCTCTGGGGGGAGTGTTCCTGGTTCAGGCTAATGCCGGATTCGGAGCCCTCACCCCGGACAGGGGGGAGTGCTCCGGGCTCGGAAGAATGAACGAGCTCGGAGCCCTCTCCCCGACAGCACACCAAATACGCATACCCTCAAACTACTTTATTATCTTTGTAGGTGAACTCGTGAAATGGTGTTTTACTAAACTAAGTTCGGGAGGAGCAGGAGCAGATAATTAACTCGGCTGGTCGGCTGTCAGCAATCATAACAATCAACCTATCACTTCAAAGAGAGAGAGAGAGTGTCTCTATAAATAGTCAAGGCGTCTTACCTTCACTCTCTCTTCAGTCTCTAGCATCCCACCACCACCCCGGCTCCTCACCTGGAGCCCCTCGTCTCCAGCAGGACACAAAAGGGGGGGGGAGTGTTCCGGGTTCAGGCTAATGCCGGATTCGGAGCCCTCACCCCGGACAGGGGGGAGTGCTCCGGGCTCGGAAGAATGAATGAGCTCGGAGCCCTCTCCCCGACAGCACGCCAAATACGCATACCCTCAAACTACTTTATTATCTGTGTAGGTGAACTCGTGAAAAGAGTGAATGAAGTAAGAGAAGGGTCAATTATAAATTTTATTTATTCGATAATGATAAAGTAGAAGTCAAGTGTTAAACAAGCTAAGAAGGATGGATTGATATCCTTTATGTGAAATTCAACATGAAACTCTTAAATCATCTATAATGTCCTTTATGTCCTTCATGTGTGTAGTTCCAGAGACAACAGATAAGAATAAATGTGACCTGCCACAGGATGAGGCCGGGATCATCTGGGACAGCATCTGTTTTACCTTTCTGCTTCTGCAGAGACGCGTCTTCATGAGCTACTACTTCCTGCACGTCATCGCTGACATCCGGGCGGGTCAGATACTTGCATCCCGGTACGATCTGTTTAGCACACAAGCAACTCCTTTCACACAAGCAGTCTTTACTTTTTTTCTATATTTGCACTTTTCTGTTTCTGCTGTAGCACTAAAATTTCCCTACTGTGCACTGTAAGAAAAATCCGTAAAAAAAACGAAAAAAGTACTTGCAGCTTATTACACAAATTTTTACCGTAATTAAAACAAGAACAAGAACATTTCTGTTTTTTAATGGTACAACTACTGTAAAAAACATTTTCATTTATTTAAAAAATAATGCATATTAAAAACAGTTATTTTCTGTGTTTTAATGGTTTACCTATAGTAGAAAAGTGGACATTTCCTGTATTTTAATGGTAAACATACAATAAATAAACAGGGCAATTTCACTCATTTAATGGTATACCAACACTCACTGACTTTCCCCTGTAATTAAAAAATGGAAAAAGTCTCCCAAAATACTATACTAATGTATAGTTTACCTACAGTAAAACCAACATTTTTTCTACAGTATACATAAGTGTGAAGAAGCAGTGAAGAATTGTTAGTTAACTGTGTACTAACAGTTATTTAACTAATTATTATTAGTAAACAACAACAACTTTGTAATAAAAACGGATTCTTTAATGAATACAAATAATTTGTAATAACAAATAATTACTAAATAAGTAATAATGACTGAAACATATTGTATGAGGTCTTACTTGAGCAAAAGTTTTACTTTACGGTGCATGTGTTAAGGACAAGTGGGCAAATTACAAATATTTTAAAAATACCTGTAACACTCCTGTGTGTTCCCTGCCTGTTTTCCACGTTTTTCCCCATGGACTATCATTTTGACACGCTCTCTCACCTGTGTTTTTGTTCTCATTGACTTTTGCACCTGCACCCCATTATCTAGTTCATACCCATCACCTGTGTAGTCGTTGTTATCTGTTCTATTTAAGTTCTCCGCTTTGTTCAGTTCCTTGTCCAGTTGAAAATGTTTGTGGTGTCGTGATCTACCCGTATCTTGCCCTGGACTAAAATATCCTTTTGTGTATCTGCTCGTCTTGACTATTTCCTGCATGGACCGTGACAGAATACTGGACCCTAAAAGATGGATTATCTGCGGCTCAAAATCTGGAGAGATATGTGGAGGACTTCCTCCTTCTGAGTGGCGAGGTGAGCTGGAATGATCGCTCGCTTAATGGGTGTTTTTTGATGGGGTTGGATGATGACTCCCTTCGGGGTCTGTGTCCTGAGTTCAGGGACAGACCCGTTGCGGAGTTTGTCGATCTCATCCGATCCCGTCCTTGCACGCTGCGAGCGATCCAACTCACCTCGCAATCTTCAGCTTGTGTAGGTGCTTGTTCAGCCCCCCCCTTTTTTTTAGAGGTACAGGTTCGATCGGACCTTTCGCAAGCAGGGCGGCAACCTCAGCCTGAAGCATGGAAGTGTTCTCCCCTCGCACTGAGGTGTGGACAATGCTCCAAAACTGGGGCAGGTGCCTGGCAAAACTGGATTGCATAACCGAGACGGGTTGTTGTCTCTAGCTAACGTAATGGGCTGTTGGATTCTCAAGCGCCCAAGAACCATGATTGCGGAACCAGAGAGACGATCTGCTTCACTGTGACGTGGGAGGCTGGTTCGGTGTCTGACAGTGTGGTCACCTCGCACAGGGCCGGACCCCGTGGTGGTTGACTGCTCTGCCTACCTCCCTGTTTGGTGTTGCCGCCGGCCAATACAACGTCACGTGGAGATTGCGGAGGGCAGCCAGAAGTTGTGTCACCCGGTGCACCGTCTTATCGAGAGTGCTGCGGGGAAGCCCGGAGAGAGAGAAGCTCTCTTTGAGAAAGAGTGGCCGCCCGGCCCTAAAGAGGATGCCGCTTTGACCCGCCAGCCGTGTTTGGCCGGGGGGGGGTTGCCCGCTGTACTCTCCATCCCCATGGCTCATCCTGTCAGGGCCGCTCTGCTTTAGGCGGGTTCCCAACGGGGTAGAAGCCCCCTCCCGTTGGGGCGGGGCTGCTGGAGGGCAGGCTTTGCTCGGGATTTCAGCGACCGATAGGTGGCTGGGTCACAGTGGCACAGTCTGCTTCTTCACCACGAAGAACCTCCACGGTGTCACCAGCCGTCATACAGCCCTGCTTGCGAGATGACCTAGAAGGCAGCAGACCTTCTGAGCGTCATCACACAAGATTGAGCCACAGATGTGTCCTTGGACCACTATCATGGACATCGTCCCACCCAGGGCTCTCGCCATGACCTCCGACGCATGAGGCGCAAGGCCTGTGGCGGTGCGCAGCCGGGTCGGCCTTCCCATCAACCGGATCCTAACACTTTGACATATGACCCAATGGGTCGCCATAGCATTTTGGGCCTGATTGACCGCCATAGGGTGGAGGGGGGAAGCAGTTCAACCCACATCATCATAAATCTTTGACACGAGTGTCAAAGAGCTTAGATGCCCTGAAAGGGAGAGTTGGTCGACCCCTCGAAGTGGCAGCGTCCGCGGTGCACCACGGCTGGTCAATCCACATAGGGGGTCGACATATCCCTTAGCTGCTTCACAGTCCAGGGAAGTTGCAGCTCCCTGAGCCCTTGAGACAGGAACATGCTTCGAACGGCATATTCCACGTCTTTATGAAATCCTCTTGCACCTCCAGGTGCCCGGGGAAGCACGGCCGTCATCTCTGCGATGAACGAATGACCCCCGTCATCTTCCTTTTTTTTGTACCCATATGTACTGGGCGGAGACTGGCGTGCGTGTGACATTCGCCAAGCCCATTGGCGTTTTAAATTCCTCTTGGAGATGACAGGTTCTCAAGATCAAACCCCAGTCTGTCTCTCAACATGGGATGTATAGAGGAAAAGCAATAAAATTACCAGACAAAAGGAGCGACACAAAACAAAAGCTGTTATTAATAAGGCTGCTTTTGCATCGTCACAGTCATCAGCATTTTCGAGCGACAAAACATACAAAGTATCCAACTTTGGTCACTGAAACAAAACAAGATAAACTAAGCAATAGAAGCCGGGCAGAGCAGTTCTCTCATCTGACGTTAGTTCTCCCCCTCCGTCTCGACATGTCGACATGTGAAAAAAAACAGTTCCCCCAAATATAAACAATCTGATTATATTTGCCCAACAGGGATATTACGTTATCAGATTTTCAATATACGATTACTATTGCGTAAATAATTTGCGATAACAAATCATTAAATTGTATCAGAAAAAGTTGGTAATCATTCTGGCTCTTAAGGCAAAACGTTTTACAGGCGTAAATTTATTTACATTAGTACTCTGTAGAATTGGAGATAAAATGTGAAATTATTATAAGGTTGAAGTATATTTAAAAACATAAATGCTGTGTTTGGTTAGTTAATTGATTATTTGAATTGATTGACAGCACTAAAATAAACATGTTAAAAAAATTATAACAATGTATGTTTAATTTCACTATACGTGTGCGATTAATCACAATTAAAAAAATTCATCTATTGACAGCCCAAATAAATACAGTGTTATGTATGGATGTGTTTGTTGTGTCAGAGGAGCGGAGCTGTTTCAGGCCAGTATTGTGAAGGCCGTCAGAGCTCGACTGGAAGATGAGAAGAAATCCATGGAGCAGCTGAAGAGACAGTGAGACTTCATTAATATCTTATTAAAAAACAAATATGAAACGTCCACCTCCAGTCTGAGCCTGCCCCCCAATAACTCTCACCGTAGAGTGTCTTTCAGATGTTGTTAGTCTCTGTTAGTCAGTGTATCACGTATCAATAAATGTTTGCATGACTATATTAATCAAATTTGTTCAGGATGGATCACATCAAGATGCGGCAGCAGAAGTTTAAGAGGGGGAAGGAGAAGATGCTCAGCATGACTCAAGAGTCTGGAGACGAACAAAAGCTGCTTCCACCCGAGCAGGAGGAGGATGATGATGATGATGGTATGATATAGATCATGATGGTGTGAAAGTGCTAGTTTATTAGAAAAGGGCTTCTCATAGGAACTTCTTTCAGATCAGAGTCAACTTTTGTTTAATTGTTTGGAATCACTAAGACGTTTGTTTTGCTTCTGTTGTAGCGTTTAAATTGTAAAAAATGATATTGTAAATTAATTCATAAAATATAATGCATTTTAATTTAAAAAAAATTAATGAGGCATACAGAAAACATGAAATGAAACAACACCTTAATATGAACAGAATGCTGGAATACATATCTGTCATTAAATCAAACAGGATTTTTTTATAATAAGAGAGTTTAATGAAACCCAAGTCTTTACTGTAATTTGTTGTTCACTTGCCTTTAGGGCTGTCAAAGGAGTAATCGCGATTCATCACATCCAAAATAAAAGTTTGTGTTACATAACATTTGTCTGTGTACTGTGCATTCTAGGAATTATTTAGGAAATATTTACATGTTTTTGCCAATAATCTAATTTTATATCATGTTTATTCATTTGTATATTTTTTTCTTAAATATATGCATGTATATGTTTGTGTTTATAAATACAAAATTATTATGCACAGAACACGGACATATAATGCGATTTGTATATTATTATTCTGAGTCACGATTAATCCTTTGACAGCCCTACTTGCTTCATGAATCATAGTGATTCTAAACATTGAACTCATGAACTCGCGCTGTGTGATTTATTTGATAGCTGAAGTTTTTTAAGGGGTTATATTGGACCGTCACTTTTTGGACAGACAGACGTGCTTCATTAATATTGTGACGTTTCATTTGCAGAGAGAAAGAGAAACAAGGTGAATAAAAAGCAGTGGTGGAGACCGTGGGTTGATCATGCGTCCAGTAGGTTCAATATTAACATCTTATCTGCTCTCAATACTCCTTGTGTCCTTAGCAGAGGTCTGAAGATGAGCTCTGTTATACATCAGACCTTAAACCTTTCCTGCAACTCTCAAACCTTCAAATCATTTCGTATTATTCATGAAATGGACCTTTTTCGCAAGCCTGTGAAGATGCGTTCAACGGTAAATCCTTTAAAACGTTTATATAACTATACTTTCTATTATATTACCTTTGCATCACATTACAAAAAATAGTTAATGCTAACGTGAGGGTGTTAGTTCTAATTCAGCATGTATGGAAGTCAGGGTAAATTTGATATCTTTCTCTCTTTAGAGTGCAGTTATCAGACTCTCTATTTTTTTTAAAATTTTGTTGAAAGTAGTGAAAACACTTTCGTTGAGATTCATATCGAGTCTCCCATTCACCGCTATAGAAGTTTACCCAACTACAACGATTTCCGCTGCTAACAAACCCAAGAAACGCGAAAAAGTTTTTTTTTTCATTTAGTAAAGATTTCTACCAAATGCGTCCGACTACTAAAAAAATGAATGACCCGGTTTTAATTAAAACTAATGAACCAATATGAATTCATAAAACTTATGTAATATGCAAAATAGTTTGTTATGTACTTTAATATTTTTTTGTGCAGTCATAGCTGAAGAATTTGTAAAGAAGTGTTTCAGAGCAGCAGGAGAGAAAGTTTAATGTCTGGTTGGTGGTTTTGACGTGGATGTTGGACAGATGTGGTCAACAGAGTTCACAGTAGAGAATCTCTCTGCTTCAATCAAATATATCCGGAAACTATGAGAGAGATAGATTTCACATAAGTATCACATAATAAAACAACCGTTCACCCGAAACTGACAATTCAGTTTTTCTGTCCACATGTAGATTGAAATAAGTATGATTATTTCTCTTTCGTGGAACACAAAGCAAATTATTTATCTTGATGGAAAATCATATAGAAAGCTACTTTACTTCAAAATATTTCTTCATTATTCCAAGTTGGGTAAGAAAAATTATATAAAAAACTTATTTTGTGTTCCACAAATGAAAAATGTCTTACATGTTTCAAGCATAGATCTGTTGACATATATAGATGGCATCATTATAAGGGCTGTACGTTAACCTTTTTTGCACACAGCACCAGTGATACAGAGGTTTAAAAGTTTTGTAGCACAGGCCAAACAGTTGCACAAGTATGTGTCTTTTATCTTCCTAAAAAAAAAACACAAGCGCAGGTAATCACATAAATAGACAGGTAACTGAAAAATGACATTAACGTTATACAAATGGATACATTAGGGCAATACAATATAATAAGAGTTTTCCCCAAATTCGTTTTTTTCTGAGTTCTGTATTTTCAATGCTTTACTTTACAGTAGTAAATACATTTGTCGATAAAAATACTATATAGCCTGCTTTAGTATTTTCTACAGTACACTGCAGTAAAATTCTGGTGTACTATAGTATATTTGAACCTTACTTACTTACTTACTACAGTAAATATTAAAGTATACTATAATGTTCACTACAGTTTATAAACTATAAATTATTTTATCATCTGGTTCAAATTAAGCAGACTTTTATTTTGGTGCTTCCCTCAAACAGTGAAATGCTCGTAAAATAAATTGAGAACAGCTCTGTGGATGAAGTTCATGTGTTCATATCCTCGTATAGTGAGGTACAGACAAATCCACGAGTATCACGCTTGTAACATGTTAAAGTCTGCTACTCATTCACTCAGACACGCAGAACAAGCAGAGGACAGATTTAAATAGTAGAATTCCGTTGTCGTGATTCCGTCCATGTTTTCCCACATCCTGCAGATCATAGGGCTCTAGATCAATGGACGCGATGCAGCCGGAAAACAAGTTTTAATTGCAAAAAACAATAATAAAAAAGTATATAGTGGTGTGCCATTAATTTACCTAATTCATTAACAAGCAGAACGACACACTTCACACAAACAAGCGGCTCTGTCTAATGCACCTGCCAAACTCTATCGCATGTCACACTATTACATTTATTTGTAGCACAGACTGTTTTTTTTATAGCATGTACAGCCGTGATTACATATATATGTATGTTTACATCTATGGTCTCAGGGCGAATGAAGTTAAGAAATGACAGACTTTTCATTTTTGGGTGAATGATTTTTTAAGGCATAGAGTCAGGATCTCTATCTCTCTCTCTTTAAGTGCTAGACGAGCTGTTAGATATTGATTTTGGCTGGAATATGACAGAAAGCCATCAAAAGCAAGATAAATGCCATCAAACTTTTCGTCTTAACCATCTGACAGATCCGTGATGTGAGTGAGATGGTGTTTCTTTGCTCTTTGATGTGCTGATCTCAGTTATCAGCACAATATCCAAACGTGTCATATGCTTTCATTTCAAATAAAAATGAAAGTTACGAGTTTAGATGTCGGTTTTTGTTTTATATATTGACTGGATGTGGCGACTTGTTATATAAAGAAACATGGCTTACAAAAAAAGGACTGGGGTGATACCATGGTATAGTGATGGTATCAGATGATAATACCACGGTACCTGAATATAATCACCGTATTCATTTATCATGGTATTTCCATTTAATACTTGATAGAATACTGTGGTATTACCATCATGTCTAGAGAAAACATGGTATTACTGTGGGACCACGTACCAAAACCATGGTAATACCATGGTACTTTTTTGTAAGGGTTTTATATAAAGATAAACTCTAGTCACTGTATAAAATCGGACATCAGGCCTGTACAGGGTGGTTATTTGGTTCCACCCCTTTAAATAAAGTGTTTTCCCAGCATCCTCCCCTGCACTTCCTCTCCATTGTGGAACTTCTGTTCAAGGACACAAGGCAGTTTCTTTACTTCAATTCATGTTGTGCTGTGTGACTGTGACACTGCGGTCACAGAGATTTCGGTGAGACCTCCTAGATCCACAAAAAATATATGTGTGTTTTAATGTAGATGATTAATAGAAAATGATTATTTATTTTTTAAATCTACTTTTGCTTGTATTAAAGGGATCCTCCAAAATGAAAATTCTGTCATCATTTATTCACCCGCGGATTGTTCTTCTTTGTTTTGCTGAACACAAAGGAAAATATCTTGAAGAATGTCAAATCTCAACCCCCATTAACTCCCATACTATTTATTTTCCCTACTATGGCAGTAAATGGTGGGTGAGCTCTGACATTCTTCCGAATTTCTTCCTGTGTGTTCAGCAGAACAAAGAAGTGTAAACAGGTTTGGAACATCCTGAGGGTGAATAAATGATGACAGAATTTTCTTTTTGAAATAGCTTTTGCAATATTTTCATATGTTGTTCTGAATTGTTTTTTGCTCATTCACTAATTTTATTTTATTGCCTTATTTTCCAGTAGAAATCTCTTAACAATCTTAAATCAAGACACATTCACTTGAGATGCTAAATGAAATAAAGATAGTAGGTCATTTTTTTTCTCAAGAAAGTGTATCTTGAGTTAAGAAAGTGAATTTAGTAGTTTGTGCAGTGATTCTATCCACAAGTTTCCTACGCCCCATGACACTTTGTGCGAATGATGGGATTAACTTCCGGTTCCCTTTTTGTCGGTCTCTCAACGTTGTGTCGAGCCGACAGATGGGGTTCGTCCTTGAGAACCTATCAACTCTGACTACTGTAGAAGAGGCCAATGAAATTTGGCTGATGAATTTGCATGCCGGAAGGAAGACAGCGTGCAGCATTCATTTACCTTTTGTTCTTCAGAGCCATCGCTCATGATTACAAACTACTTAAAAATCTTCAAGAAAAATTGCCAGATCTATGACGTGAAGCAGCGGAACGTCCCTATCCTGCAGCGACCTTCCCCTGGGTGTCTCGGCGGTTCCAGAGGTGTTAAGAGAGACTTTCCAAAAAGTCCTTTTAAGGACTGTGAATTCTCCAGCAGGGCACGTCCCGCTGTTCTCTTGGGTGCGGCACCCTCATCGAAGAGAGGGATGTACACGATAGCTGCATCAGGTTTCTGGGCGTCCAGCATGCTGAGGCAGCTTTCGTAGACACATTTTGCCCGCACTGCGGGCAGATGATCATGCAGAAGTTGCGGTCACGGGTGGCTGTCTTCCTCTGGGAACCAGCCACCACTTCGTCTGCTACTTGGGCTGTGACTGATGTCTGCTAGGGCTAGCAGAGTTGGTTATATGGGGATCTCTGCGAGCGTAAACCCGCCAGCCATGTTTCAGAGGCTCCTGGGACACATGGCGTCCTCTGCGGGGGCAATACCCCTCGAGTTGATGCACATGAGACCGCTCCAACACTGGCTACAGAGTCGAGTTCTGAGGAGAGTGTGGCACACCGGCAGCAGGCGCATGGTGATAACGCCCCTCTGCCGATGGAAGACGGTTTTGTATTTTGTACAGATGCCCTTGCACACAGCTGGCCGCGGGACAAGTGGAAGTACACCTTCCCCCTAGTGAACCTCATTGCACCGACACTGTGCAAGATCAGGGAAGAGGAGCACCAAGTGTTATTGGTTGCGCCACATTGGCCCAACCGCACTTTGTTCTAAGAGCTGATGCTCTTGACAACGACTCCCCCCTACCCCATTCCCCTGACGGAGGACCTGCTCTCTCAGGGGAAGGACACGTTCTGGCATACCAGACCTCTGGAACCTCCATGTCTGGTCTCTAGACAGGACGAGGATATCCTGAGTAGGCTACCCCCGTCTGTGGCGGAGACCATCACCCTGCTAGGGCCCCATCTACTAGGCATATATACGCCTATAAATGGCGCCTCTTCTCATCCTGGTGTCTCTCTCAATGAGAAGACCCACGGAGGTGCTCGATCAGGATCATGTTGTCCATCTTACAAGAGAGACTGGAGACTAACATCTCAAGGTGTATGTAGTTGCTATCGCCACTCGTCACAACTCAGTTGATTGAAAGTCTCTAGGGCAGCACGACCTGGTCACCAGGTTCCTAAGGGGTCGCGAGAAGGCAGAATCTGCCTCGTCTCCCCTCCATACCCTCTTGGACCTTAAAGTGGTCCTGGTGGGCCTCTCTGGGCCCCCCACCAAGCCCCTCGTAGGTTCTGATCTTCCTCACCTTTCGAGTAAGACGGCCCTCCTGATGGCGCTAGCTTCCTTCAAGGGGGTAGGGGACCTTTAAGCATTCTGTGTCCCCGGATTGCCTTGAATTCGGCCCTGGCAACTCTCACGTTATCCTGAGACCCAGGCCCTGATACGTGCCCAAAGTTCCCGCGACTCCCTTCCAGGACCAAGTAGTGAACTTGCAGGCGCTCCCCATTGGGGAGAAAGACCCATCCCCATCCGTGTTGTGTCCAGTATGTGCACTGCGCCTCTACTTGGACTGCACGCAGAGCTTCAGGAGCTCTGACCAGCTCTTTGTCTGTTTCGGAGGACAGCAGAAGGGGAGAGCTGTCTCCAGACAGAGACCATTTTCCTTTTTTAATGGATATCCGTGGGCGGAGACCGGCATGCAAATTTCCTTAGCCCAAATTTCATTGGCCTCTTCTATAGTATTCAGAGTTTATAGGTTCTCAAGGGCGAACCCCATCAGTCGGCTCGACACAACATTTACCGTATTTCAAGTTATACCATTATACTTAAGATCTTGTGCAAAAGCTGCCTTTTTACATTTTTAAACATTCTCTCCACATTTTGTTTATAAGACAATAAGTGGAAGAAATAGCGTATTTATTTTCCATCAAGCATATCAGATGAAAAATCTAGTCCACATGATGCGATATATTCCAACACGTCAGTAAAATACAGTTGAAAGAAAAAGTATGTGAACCCTTTGGGCTTACTTGGATTTCTTCATAAATTGGTCATAAAATGTGTTCTGATCTTCATCTAAGTCACAACAATAGAGAAACACAATCTGCTTAAACTAATACTGCACAAACATTATATGTTTTCATGTTTTTATTGAACACAACATGTAACATAAATAGTGCAGGGTGGAAAAAGTATGTAAAACCCTAGGCTAATGACTTCTCCAAGAGCTAATTGGAGCCAGGAGTCAGCCAACCTGGGGTCCAATCAATGTGATGAGATTGGATGTGTTGATTAAAGCTGGCCTGTCCAATAAAGAACACACACCAGTTTTGAGTTTGCTGTTCTGAAGAAGCGTTGTCTGATGTGAACCATGCCTCGCACAAAAGAGCTCTCAGAAGACCTACGATCAAGAATTGTTGATTTACATAAAGCTGGAAAGGGCTACAAAAGTATATCTAAAAGCCTTGATGTCCATGTGTCCACGGTAAGACAGATTGTCTACAAATGGAGAAAGTTCAGCACTGTTGCTACACTCCCTAGGCGTGGTCGTCCTGTAAAGATGACTGCAAGAGCACAGCGCAGAATGCTCAATGAGGTGAAGAAGAATCCTAGAGTGTCAGCTAAACACTTACAGAAATCTCTGGCACATGCTAACATTTTTGTTGACAAATCTACAATAAGGAAAACATTAAACAAGAATGGATTTCATGGGAGGACACCACGGAGGAAGCCACTGCTGTCCAAAAAAAACATTGCAGCACGTTTGAAGTTTGCAAAAGAGCCCCTGGATGTTCCACAGCACTACTGGCAAAACATTCTGTGGACAGATGAAACCAAAATTGAGTTGTTTGGAAAGAACACACAACGCTATGTGTGGAGAACAAAAGGCACAGCACACCAACATCAAAACCTCATCCCAACTGTGAAATATGCTGGAGGGGGCATCATGGTTTGGGGCTGCTTTGCTGCCTCAGGCCCTGGACGTATTGCTGTCATCGATGGAAAAATGAATTCCAAAGTTTATCAAGACATTTTGCAGGAAAACTTAAGACCATCTGTCCGCCAACTGAAGCTTAACAGAGGATGGACGATGCAACAGGACAACGACCCAAAGCATAGAAGTAAATCAACAACAGAATGGCTTCAACAGAAGAAAATACGCCTTCTGGAGTGGCCCAGTCAGAGTCCTGACCTCAACCCGATTGAGATGCTGTGGCATGACCTCAAGAGAGCGATTCAAACCAGACATCCCAAGAATATTGCTGAACTGAAACACTTTTGTAAAGAGGAATGGTCCAAAATTTCTCCTGACCGTTGTGCAGGTCTGATCTGCAACTATAGGAAACTTTGGTTGAGGTTATTGCTGCCAAAGGAGGGTCAACCAGTTATTAAACCCAAAGGTTCACATACTTTTTCCACCCTGCACTATGAATGTTTACATGTTGTGTTCAATAAAAACAGGAAAACATATAATGTTTGTGCGGTATTAGTTTAAGCAGACTGTGTTTCTCTATTGTTGTGACTTAGATGAAGATCAGAACACATTTTATGAAGAAATCCAAGTAAGCCCAAAGGGTTCACATAATTTTTCTTTCAACTGTATAGTAAATAATCCTTGTAAATCCAGTTTACTGCCTCACGTTTTTATTAAAGACCATGCAGTGTTTAGATGATAACATGATCTCTTTTAAAACTGTCAACTAACTTTTTAAGCTATGAGCACATTCAGTCTAAGAGATGTTAAATGTTCATTATCTATTTGCTTGATATAAGCGGTCCACATTTTAAAGTTCGTCTTTTAAAAACTGTACAGTCCCTCACAGGAGCAGTCCGTCTTAACTTTAGAAGTGTGAAGTGCTGTTTTTCAAGACGCGAAATAAACTTCACCTGGTTGTAAGTACGGTCACGAACAGCAGGTGTTGCTCATCAGTTTCGAAAAAAAAATCAGAATAATTATTCAATGCTGCATATAGTGCAATACCCTTAGCCCTTCTTCTGCTGCTTCACCAGATGTTGTACCCATGTTCATTTTCACAGTAGTGCCCTCCGGAAACTTGTGGATTATATTTTTTGTTATCTATCTTAATTTAAAAGAAATCCAGACAGCAAGTTTGTCAGCTGTCGTGGTCTAGAAAGGAATGAAATAAAGAAGTTTTCCCTTGGTCTTTATAGAGCATTGGTTTAGCTGGCTTGTAAAATACTTACAAATTGCCGTGAGATGGTCATTAGTTTTATTAAATGAGATTTGTTTCAGGTCAGAGGGATTGGTTGGTGTTTTCTCAGGCCGAATGTTTGTGGCTAAATTAACTGTATGATCTGATGACATTCTTCACCTGTTTCTTACTTTTTACCCTTCTGTCTAAACAATCTCGTGGTTCCTCTCTCAGTGGTTAGAAGTGGTGATTATTACCTGTTTGAAACTGACAGTGAAGAGGAGGAGGAAGAGGACGCAGAGAAAGAGTATGAGGTGCCTCAGAAATCTGCCTTCCAGGTGAGTAACCCTGCATCTCATCTCAAGACCGAATAATACACTTTCTCTGCTGGAAAAGGAACATTCATTTGAACTTACTTTTGTTTTTTTCCAAGTTAAATTTGTTTGTGTTGCTCTGTAGCTCAACTGGTAAACCTCAAGGGTCGATCCCCTTCAAATTCATAAATGTTAACAGCTCAGAATAAGGAGTCAACATATGTACTATTAAAAAAATGTGTAAAATAAAAAACATGCTTTTCTGCCTTTTAAGAACCTTTACAAAAAAAGAAGCTCAAGTGCGATATTAATGTATTTAATTAAAATTCAAAGTATGAAAAGAAACTTCCAGTATATACAGACAGTATGTACTTCTCCAAAAAATGCTTGACGTTTTCTTTGTAAGTTTATCTCAATAAAACATTAAGTATTCTAAGTTGACTTGGCCTCAGTAGTTGCGTTTACTCTGAAGTGAGTATAGCCGATTAAATACATTTCTTCACTAGGTTGTTTACTGAGTGTATACTTAAAGGCAGGGTGTCCGATTTCTCATAGCCGTTGTTGATGTTCAAATCCCCAAAACAGACACACTCTACCCCCATCTTTCGGTTTCGTCAGTGCTCGGCTCGGCTAATGTCCGTCCTGTGCACTGTGCACCTTACTGCTGATTGGCTGCAAGGTTGTTTCGGTACTCGGCCCGACTCTGTTGTTTAAGATGTAATTCGGAAATCGGTAACCCCGCTTTTAAGTGAACTTTTATATACTAAAAATGTGCTACAAGGATTGAACTTGTAGTATTGTTGCAGGACAAACAACTTGTTGTGTCTTCAAAGTGTGAGGTTACACTTGAATTATACTTAAAAGTACACTTTTATAAACTGTAAGGTGGGCAAATTTGGTCTTAAATAGTTTTGAAATGGTAAAGATACTAGTAAATAGATATTACTACATAAAGTGTACTTAAAATGTACTTTAAATTAGTTACTTAATATTTGGGAACTTGAGGTTTGCATGTTCTTTGTAAGGGAACTGAATATTTCTTTTTATGGCGGATTCTTTCATCTTTTACATAAACACATTTAATAAATGACGATCTGTTGTATTGTGTAGTGTTGTGCAGCAATGTTTGAAGGACTTGTGGATGTTGATGCCTATGACTCTTTCAATCTCTCTCCCGGTTCTTTGTTCTCAGCGAGCAATCGGAAAGTTTGCTTCGGCCCTTGTGGCTTTACCCAAATCAGTCATTAAACTGCCAAAAACCGTCCTGCAGTATATTATCAGGGCAACCAAGGTATCCGAGCTGTCCACGTGTTTCATCTGTTCTGCTTCAATCCTTGTGTTTGTTCATAAAAGACACTTTCCATTCCATGTTAGTCCAACCACATTTCTGTTGTTTAAGCTTCAACAAAAAATAACAACGACAAACTATCAACTTATGTACGAGACATGGAATGGAAACGTTTCGACTCATTGTGACATTTATGTGGTGTTTTATGGAAGGAACGGTTTTTATTTTCAACTCATTATTTGATGTTTTCTCCACTGTATGCTGATGGTTTTGTGGAGTGACTTTACAATTCTGTTGTTAGTGGCGTTCACCACGTTCATTGCCTCGGAAATCTGCTTTATGTGTGTAGACTGGATTCACACAACTTAATGTCATCAAATGATTCAGTATGTAAAGAAATGATTCAGTTCATCATCAAATGATTGAGTACAAATTGTTTAAATCGCAGTTGACATTTGGATTGAAGAGTTGTTTGTATTCAGTGTGGGGAATGTTTGTTCTGCGGTTGTGTCACATTCAGCCTTTTCAGGGGATTAAATATAAACTCATGGTTGTAAATGGTGTATTTTATTTAAAAGTATCTTTTGGCTTTTTAATTTGGGTAAGAATGATTCATGTGTTTAAATTCTGCTAATCTCCTGAAAAGACCGGACATGAAACACATTTCTATATTGAATTATTCTATGTGAAACTCAGTGTTAAGGTATTTTGTATTTATACGTGAATTTTCGTTGTTGTTACATTATAGTTTGTGTATCACGCTTGGATCACAGACTCTAAAACAGCACTGAAAGAAAGAACTAAAGGACGGAAATATTTCTGGAAGCGATATGGCCGAGGTCACAGACATAAGAAAGATAATAAAGACGGTAAGAAAGAGAAATGAGCAGATATTGAGTGTGTCATTTTCTTTTTTTAAACAATTGTGTGGTTTAATAAAAGCTCTCTCTCTCTACATCTTACATTTCAACCATCCATCCACCTCTCTCCCTCTATTCATCCATCCATCTCACTCTCTTTCTCCATCTATATATCCATCCATCCATCCTTCTTTCTCTCTATCCATCCATCTCTCTTTCTCTCTCTCTCTCTCTCTCTCTCTCTCTCTCTCTCTATCCATCCATCTCTCTCTCTCTCTCTCTCTCTCTCTCTCTCTCTTTCTATCTCTCTATCTCCATCCTTCCATTCAACAATCAACGTCTCTCTATCCATCCTTCTATTTATTCATCCTTCCATCTACCCCTCTATCCATCCATCCCATTCCAATCTCTCACTCAATTGCCTTTCCATTCAATGTTATTTCAACCACATTTGTGTTATTTAGCAACCATGCATCTCTCTTTCTCCATCCATCACTCACTCCTTCTCTCTTCATCCATCTCATTATTTTTCTCTCTGTTTCTCTCCATCCATCCTTTCATCTATCTCTTTCTCTCACCTTCTTTCATCCATCCATCTCCCTATTTCTCTCTCTCTCTCTCTCTCTCTCTCTCTCTCTCTCTCTCTCTCTCTCTCTCTCTCTCTCTCTCTCTCTCTCTCTCTCTCTCTCTCTCCATCTATCCTTTTAACCATAAATGTTCTTCTGTCCACCTTCCATTTATTAATCCTTTCATCCACCTCTCTATCCATCTATTCACCCCTCCTCTCTCTCTCTCTCTCTCTCTCTCTCTCTCTCTCTCTCTCTCTGCATCCTTCCTTCATCTCTTATCTCTATCTCTCTATCTCTATCTTTATAATAACTAAATGAATAAAAATAAATCTCTATCCATCATGCAACCATTCATCTATACCTCCTTCTCATATCCATTAATCTATTACTCCCTCTCGCTATTCATCCATTGATCCTTCCATCCATCTCTCTCTCTTTCTATCGATCCATCCCCCTTTCCTTCATCCGTCCATCCATCAATTTATCTCTCTCTATCCCTCCCTCTCTCTCTATCCATCCATCTATCCATCCATCCATTCATACCTTTATCTATCCATCTATACCACTCTCCATCCATCCATTCACGTCTATCTCTGTCCATTTTCTGTCCATTTCTTTATCCATCTGCAATTTATAATTCTGGTAAAAATTCCATCTGCATTTCATTGGATTACTTGTAATCTGCACGATGAAATAACAATTTACTCTAATCTTGTAGATGTCTGCAACAAATTCTTCTTTATATTCTGTGGTAGTCCATGGTGTTTTAATTCCTTAAAATATTAAACATTCAAATATTTTATGTGAATTGTAAGGTTGGTCTTACAGACGAGAAACCTCCTGTGTGTGTGTGTGTGTGTGTGTGTATGTGTGTATGTGTGTAGGTCATGTGGCAATAGAGGTTGGTGAAGAAGATGGTCAGAGTTCTGAAGAAGACAAATCAAATGAAACAGGTGCCGTCATATAATCTTCATGATAACAGTGTTATATGACCGTGAACTTCAGTGAAAACTCATGAAACGGTCTCTTCCTGCAGACAACATCATCAAGAGGGTGTTTAACATCATCAAGTTCACCTGGGTTCTGTTTCTCACCACCATTGAGAGCATCACCACATGGCTGAACTCCGTCTGCAGAGAATACATCGACATCTCCACCGTCCTGCGCATTGAACGCTGCATGTTAACCAGAGAAGTCAAAAAGGTTCTCACTGAACAATTCTGCCAAGGTTAAATCAGATCTTAATCAGAGCGTCACTAATGCACAGATCTGTCTGTCACGCAGGGAAACGTGCCGTCACGTGAGAGCATTCATGTGTACTATCAGAAACAGATGAAACTTAATGTGTCTCGTGAATCTGGACTGGATTGCATCAGTGAGGAGGATTCAGGCTCGCATAGAGGACGCCGCAGACGGGTCGGACACAGTCTGGACTCATTCGCGTCCCGGGACAGCATCTCCAGGTTTTTATGACGTTCAGTAATTGCACAGAGGAGCTGTTGTTAAGATTGTTAATGTCCTCACTCTTTTTAGATGCTAAATTTTCCCAACTCTGCAAGAGAAGGATGGAAAAATGATACAGTAAAATTAAGCTTACAAACTTAATTATGTGTTGGGTGCAACCAAAATCTTTAAGCAGAAAAATACAATAGATGAAAAACTGCAAAAGCAAAGAATTTCGGCGCCCGGCACCAAAATGTATATTTTTTGGAATATGTTTTTTTTTGTCTTCAGTAAAAAAAAATTGTCTTCTGGCATGTTTTCATGTTCCGGTGGATTCTCGGTTAATAAAGATGAACATTTGTTCTTTGAAGACTTTCTGTTTATTTGACAGTTTCATAAGTCGTCATAATACATCATAAGCTGCGTCTCAATTCAAAGGCTGCGTCCTCTGGAGGTCGCATTTGTCAACTGCATTCGTCATTGAGGTTGTCCCATTTCATTATAAAACATGATAAACTGAACAACTATTTCTCTTTAGACTTTATCATTGTAGTTTCTTTCTAACCTTTCTGAAATAAAACCCAAATCAAGAAACCTTGATGACCTATACCAGTGGTCATCAACCTTTTTGAGCCCAAGATCCCCATCCTCGGACTTGATGAAAGGCCAGATCTACCAGTCAAAAAGTAAAAAGTAAAAACATCCCAGATAGAACCTCCAGCTTGAGGCCATTTATTTAGTCTATAATTGTGAGCCTGTTCAAACGCAAATTTAAACAAATTGAGACACAGCTACTGTCTAGTTTGAGGCTCATCTCCATTTGCTCTCCGTTGATTCATATTGTTCTGTAGGAGAAACAGCTGAGATATTGAAGGTCTCATTTGTGATGTATGTAATGGGACAGAGCTCTGTGTTTCTTTCATTGTTTCATTTCATATCATAGTCAATGTCATTGAGTTTCCTCATATTTCCACATCTACATGTTTCCATCCATCAGCGCGTACACAGACGCGACCATGCTGTTTTCCCGTCAGTCCACACTTGATGATCTGGACGATATGCCTCAGAATATTCCCAAAACCAGCGAGCGCGCTCGTCCCAAACTGCACAAAATGTACGGCCTGGATATGTCCAATTCCTCTGCGGACAGCGGGAGCAGCATCATCTCCAGGTCTTTTCATCACTCTCATCCTCACATCCATCAGCATCATCACCTGCTGTTAGACGTGTTTTACGATAAAAAGAATAAAACAAAGAAAGAAAAATAAACATTTTTGTTACTTGATGTTTATTTGATCAGTTTGTTATTGTGTCAAAAAGCAGAAAAAAAAATATCTGACAATTTGTGTTGTTTTTGTTTTGTTTTCAGTGAAGCCACTCAGTGCATCACACTTTTCTCAAGGCAAGGTACAGACGACACCATCGATGAGGTGGACAACGAGCAATACCAGACGGACAAGATGGAACGCAAAAAACAAGAGGCAGAGCCTAGACAGCAACCCGGTCTGGAGGCGGAGCCCAGACAGCAAACGGGTGAGGGGGCAGAGCCTAGACAGCATCTCAGTGAGGAGGCAGAATCCAGACAGCAACCTGGTCAGGAGGCGGAGCCTAGACAGCAGACCATTGAGGAGGCGCAGCCCAGACAGCTATCGGTTGAGGGGCCGGAGCCCAGACAGCATCCCGGTCAGGAGGTGGAGCCTAGACAGCAAACCCATGAGGAGGCGGGCCCTGAGGAAGAGACACATGAAGTAAGAGAGAAATGTCTTTGGGGTCCAGCAGAGGCTGAGGAAGAAGGTGAAGATCTTCATGTCCTCCAGCCGGAGTGTAAGGTGCACGTAGAGGAAGAGCAGTTTGTTACTGAGGATGAAGATGCAGAACCAGCTCTCCAAAGGTACGATGGTGAATCGTCGGAAGCGGAAAACGTGTACACGGATCCAGACACTGGGCAGCTTTTTACCCTGGACACCGAAGCCCCCAACACCTCAGATGCAGATGTGCCGCCCAGTTACAGCAAAGCCGTGAGTTTCGACCATCTGTCTGTGAGCTCAGATGAAAGTGACTGTGACAGGCATCTGATGGTCATGACCCCTGACAGCAGATCTGATCTGGACGATCCTCTTCTGCCTTCAACGACCACTGAGCTGACCGCCAGCGAGTTGCTGCTCAACAAGTCAGTATTCAGATGTTTGATTGTATTGTCTTACATTATTTGACATATTTGAATTCATATTTTTCCCATGTGCTCTTTTTTTTCTCATCTGTTTTTTCTGTGTTTTTCAGAATGTTTTATGATGAGGAACTGGATAAATCCGAGCGTTTCTATAAATCGCAGCCTCTGGGTCTACAGCTGTGTTATGCTCTTTATAACCTACTGGTGGCGCATTCAGAGATGGTGTGTTTCCTGGTGATCATCATCAATCACATGATCTCCGCTTCCATGGCGACGCTGGTGCTGCCCATCCTCATCTTTCTGTGGGCTATGCTTTCTGTCCCACGACCTAGCAAACGCTTCTGGATGACAGCCATTGTGTACACAGAGGTAAAGGGGGTTCAATACAGTGTTCTCTTAAACTGTTTTTACAACTTGTTTATAGTTTCTTTATATTATATATATATATTCAAATGTTTTGTAATGTAAAAAAGTGTATTTTCTGTAAAGCTGCTTCACAACGATGCAGATTTGTGAAAAAATAGAGAAATAAATTTGAAATGAATTTTGTTTTCTTTCATTGTTATTTTCTGTCTTTTGTTTTCCCTGGCCAGACTTTAAGAAAATACATGTGGTCACATGTTATGCTTGTCTTGTCTATTAAATCTTATGGTGAAGCCAGGGGATGTCAAATCACTTGCTTTTTTCTATAAGGCCCTCATGCCTTAAACATGACTGGTTACACACAGTGAAACTGAACACACATAATGTTTTTAAATGTGTTTAGTGTGTGGTGATTAGTACAAATTCGTTCAACATGAAACTATTGTTAGCTGGGACATTTATTTAAAACAGAAATCTTGCATCTTCATATCTCATGATTTTTTTCTATTGGTCACCCTTTATGTTTGTCTGTAGATTTTTCAAATATTCAACCAATGAAAAGTATAAAAAAGAGCTCGGCTTAAACAACACAGTTCTGTTTTTTTTAATTTCATTTAGTTTCTGGCTAAACTATATACAACTTTTATACTATACATTTCCTGAATGATTTGTAAATATGGTTTTTTTTTTCTTCCAGGTGACTATTGTCATCAAATATTTCTTCCAGTTCAGCTTTTTTCCATTTAACCAGAACCAGGAGATGCACAAGTCAAAGCCGTACCACCCACCCAACATCATCGGTGTGGAAAAGAAAGACGGATACGTGCACTATGACCTCATCCAGCTGCTGGCTCTGTTCTTTCACAGATCCATACTGAAGGTTTCTACTTAACATTCTTCTACGTGTTCCTGAAAATCCCTCTTGTTATAATAGCATTTATTTCATATTAATATTTAATCAAATATTGTAATATTGTAATCTTAATACAATAGACTCATTTGTAAATCGCTTTGGGTGAAAGCGCCTGCTAAAGGAATAAATGTACATCTAGAAAATATCTATACTATACACAATGGAATTCAAATGTCCTCTATTTTTATAGCACTTTTCACAATTTGGCATTCTGGCACAGCAAATTTACTGTAAATATGTATTCATATGCATAATCATGACAGAATAGGAAATGCATGAAATAAATAATAATATTCTATACATTTTCAATAGGCCAGCAAATTGTTGAGAATGAGTTGTGGCTGTGTTTGTGTTGTGTTTAGCTTTGAGATATTTTGCAGGCTGTGTTTAAGGGATGCCAAGATGTGGATGGAAACATAATTCATCAGACATTAGGAGATAGAAACAAAGCCACTGGACTGTTGAAAGCTTGAAAACCATCAAATGGATTTTAAAATCAATGTGTAATGGTGGTGAAATCATGCTGGAGTGAAGTTACTCTTCTTTAAAGGTTTCAGGTTGAATTTTACAGGAGTTTTATGTGATGATGGGTACTCCAGCCTGACAAAGCGTTTTTACTGAAGGTGTTTTTGCAGTTGGCTTTGACTGTGATGATAAAGACCCTCATTAAAATGCGAATGTACGATTTACAGCTTACTCATAAAAGCCAGAAACTTTCAGAAAATGTTGATCTTGGCTGCTCAATCCAAATATTATGTCTGCTGTTTTATTTGAGGTTAGCACATTTGCGACACGGCTATCAGTTACTCATGGGAAACATAAGTTGTCAGGTTTTCCCTTTATTTTTGCCTTTATTCTTAAAAAATTTTGATGTGTTATTCCCAGTTTGTTCAAGGTGTGTTTTATCTGGTTTAGAATATATCTAAATACATCACGTTATTTTTAAATGAAAGATATATTTTCTCCTCGGCTCAGTGTCACGGCCTGTGGGATGAAGACGACCCTAAAATGTCCCAAAAGGGAGGCGGTGTCCATGGAGACGAGTCTGAGGATGAGGGGAAAATGACGGTGGCAATTCCATCCGATGACGAGAAGAAGAGTTCTCCGGCGTACTCGCTCAAGTCTGTGAACATCGGGATGTCTGTGGATTCATCGCATGTGAACGTGCACATACGTTATCCGGAGCAGCGAGCGTATCTGCGGCGTCAGAGCACAAGCGGAGGCTCCCACATCTCCAGACGCTCCTCTACACGCTCCAAAAGAGGTGAACACCCACAACAAAAATGTATCTTTCTGTTAGATTAGAGGGAAAGGGGGAGGCCAAATTTGCTATCATATTGTTTCCAATCTCCTGGTTTAGTGTCAATTACTCTGAAAAATGTGTATACACTTTCAAAGCTTTTTGTATTCAGTTATTTCCCAGTGAAATAAAAAAATATAATGCCTATCTTTTTCAAAAAATATTGCAGCCTTTATTGTAAATAGTTTATCAATGTGGGTTATTATCTTTCAAAATCTGTGTGCCTTCAAAATTTCCAGTTAAAATCTGAAAATGCACTTCCTTCCTATAATGACTATCTGTCTTAAATGATGTATGTTAGTTGGTTTGGGCGGAGAATCCGTTAACTCCTCCCCTTCAACTGTCAGTATGCTGCCAGTTCCATTTAAAAATGCTCGGCCTTTTTTATACATCCTGTCAAATCGCAGAGAAAGACGAAAGACACTCCCACTATATTTCTCATTCAAAAATTCCACTTGGAAAGCATCAAAATACGGAAGTAAAACGACCGAAACTTCCAGTTTACTGGGACTTTAAGGATTTTACTACAATGTGTTATATTTGCAATTATTGAATGTGTTGCTTTTGTAAGTGACTGTGTGTAAACCTCAACATATACAGTCTGGGTTTGTTCGTGTGTTTGTCTTACAGGCAGCACGAGCACACGGAACAGCAGCCGGAGAGCAGACAGTGAACCTGAAGTACCACAGAAGAGCCGAAAGCAGATGTTCATGGAGAAGACCAGAGAACTGCTCATCAAAGCCAAAGTTTACCTGCTCAAGAAGTGAGTGCGTGTGTGTGTGTGTGTGTGTGTGTGTGACTAAAATTGATCTTATTTCATTTTTTAATAAATGTTTATGACATTATTCTACAAGGTTTGTTTTGTCTATTTATAATCCAATGCATCAAATCCTAATGCGTAAAATGTAACGCATAAAAACTTTTTTTATTTACTGTTGTATATTTTGTTTCTGTCTGAAATGTCACTTTACAAGATTATATGTGCTGTGAATGTTGTGGTTAGTGTTGTAGAGAATGCAGCCATTCTGAAACATCACCAATAGTAAACATAAAGATTATGGCACATAAATATTGACAGAAGCTGATGGATTACCCACAATGCACTGTAAACACACCAATATATTGCGATGTTTAATCTCATAAAACATCCAGGCAGTTTCATAAAAAAACATTATGTAAAATGGAATAATTTCGTGTTTTTATGTTTTTATCATCTGTTGTTTGTCTGTCTGTTCTTTTTCTCTGTTGTTGTTTTCAGATTGGTTGAGATCTATCAACCCATTGGTCAGTTCTTCTATAATCTGATTCACCCCGAGTACAACGCTGTGACAGACGTCTATGTCATCATGTTTCTGGCTGACACTGTTGATTTCATCATTATTGTCTTTGGCTTTTGGGCGTTTGGGGTAAATCTGATCATTTTTGAAACACTAAAGTTTGTAATTTGGATGTTAAAATACTTTCTGTTCGGTTTTAGAAGGCAGTAGACAGCTTGGTAGCTCACCAGAAACACACTGTTTTCCTTAAAGGGGTCATATGACATATCGTTTGCTTTAGATGCAATTCAACGTGTACACACGATTTAAGGTTCAAAAACGCTGTATATTCAGTTTCCAGTTAACCAGTGCGTAGTGATTGGTCGAATACTGCAAGTGTCTGAAGGAAATGCGACGCCTCTTACCATATTTGGAACATCAGGTTCCAAAGCAATTGTACTGACAGGTACGCCCCCTTACTTGCGTATACATTTGGGCGGTCTTTGTCAAATCAATACACAAACTGACGTAGATTTGTGGGGGTGTGGTTACACGAGGCATTTCAGGCAGGTCTGGATGAGCATTCTCTTTTAGATAGGATGCATCTTTTGTTCCAATACTTTAATACTTTGCAATTTTACGTGTCTTATACATGCATGGGCAACTTATAACACACCAAAGACACAGAAAAACACGTGCTCGTGCCATATGAGACCTTTAAGTAAAGTAGCCAGAGCTGTGATTGTTGATGTTGTGTTTTGTTAATGTTCGTTTTCCTTGGCTCGCAGAAACATCAGGGTGGTGATATCACCTCTTCATTATCTGAGGATCAAGTGCCCGGCCCGTTTCTCGTCATGGTTCTAATTCAGTTTGGCACTATGGTTGTGGATCGTGCTCTTTACCTGCGGAAGACGGTAATGGGAAAAGTGGTTTTCCAGGTCCTCCTGGTGTTCGGCATTCACTTCTGGATGTTTTTCATCTTGCCGTCAATCACGGAGAGGTAAAGAGACGCTGTTCATAAATGTTTTTTGCGCTCATGCACTTACAAGTCGGAATTTCATTTCATCCACCACAAATGTGATTCTTTTATTTTTCAGTTCAGTCAAATGGTATTAAGTTTTGTTGAGCGATGTGATGTGTTCACTCTCTGTGTATGTTCTCTCCGCAGGCGCTTCAGTCAGAACCGCATAGCTCAGTTGTGGTACTTTGTGAAATGTTTTTATTTCGGACTCTCTGCGTATCAAATTCGCTGCGGCTATCCAACGCGCATACTGGGAAACTTCCTCACCAAGAGCTACAATTACGCCAACCTCTTCCTCTTCCAGGGGTGAGCAAGAAGCAATGTCATTGGTGTTGAATGACTGTTTTTATGTGACAAAATCCCTCACACATGCACTGAAGGAGATGCCACATGTCATTGTTATGATTTTATGGTGAGGTGTGTGTTATGTGTCCAAGGTTCCGTCTCATCCCGTTCCTGACGGAGCTGCGAGCGGTGATGGACTGGGTTTGGACAGACACGACTCTCAGTCTGTCCAGCTGGATCTGTGTGGAGGACATCTACGCACACATCTTCATCCTGAAGTGCTGGAGAGAGTCTGAGAAGGTCAGAGTTTGTGAAAGCTGACCTGCCATCCTGTACGCATTTTAAATTCAAAGTCGCTGGTACAATTTTTCACTCTAAACTATGCAATAAACTTGGTGACTCTCCTGTGCAGTCAAAGTAGTCAAATCAAGGAACAGCAAAAGCAGAGTTCGACTAATTGTCGCAAGCGGGTATGATTGACAAACGGGAAAGGCCTATCGCTTAAAAGAGAACTGAAATCAACAGCAGCCCAAAATCCGAGTGGCGTGACCCCCCTTCCACTCCCGCCGTCCGACTGATTTCTTATATCACAGTTATCACTGTACTTCTAACTTAAGGTAAACGGGTTGTGGGAGAATTGAGTTAACTTAATCCAACTAAGCAACTTCATCATTTAGCGTCATTCAGACCCCTTTTGCGATTTCTTTACATAGCGTCAAATCTTGCAATATTTTTTCGATCAAATTGAGCTTTCATTTAGTCGGAAAATGTCACTGGTGCAGGTTAGTGGTAGAGAGAAGTAGCGCATTCTGTTCATTGTACCACACAAATCAGCGTTTCCAAGCATCTATTACTGACTGTTTAGACATTTGAACATGAATGAACACAGTTTGTCTGTGAATATAGACGTAGTTCAATACACATACTTATACCGTGTCTACATTGGACGTGACCGGTGCGATGCGTAACATCCACTGTGGAGAAAAATGTAAAATTTTAAAGGGTTCTAATGCGTTCTATTGTCTTTTGTCACATTCGTTGTAGACACAGTGACAGGTTTTGTGCTGCATGATACAAATAATAAAGTAATCTAAGCAAAATCACTGCATATAGCCACTATTTATTTAATTTTGTCAGACGATGTCATGGCTATAATCAGTATGTCGTAAAAATGGGTAGTGTATGATTAAATAATACTTATTGCACGTCCTGACAACATAAACAGAAAATATTTATTTCATTGGGGATTTAGTTGGATTACAGTGACAGTTAACTACGCAAAAAACAATGCCATTGTGTTGTGCATAATGTCAATTAGCATTAAAAACGTCATCCAGGGCCATAGTCTCGCAAAATCTGGTTAGGGACACCATACGTGTATAAATAACTAGATGCCGCATTAGCATCCGTTTCTATGGGCCGCTATACATAGGTCGTCTGCTATATTGGAACGGTGCGAGCTGGTACGTTAACACTTAAACTCAAGCGGACTTTGAGTTTACACTACAATAAATATGTTTTCATAATCGTACAAACATTATATCTGCTACACTAACAGATGACAACAGCGAAAGGTTATCCCAATCCCCATGAATTTCACAGCCATGCTGCACAGCGCAGTCAACTGGTCAACTGTGAGTGACGTCAGTGGACCGTTCCAAGATGGCGGACACGTCTACGTGCCAGGAGCGATTGAATGGGGTATCTAGTTATGTATACCTATGGGAAACAGTAGCATTGTCCTAGTTTGATGACCAGTGTGCATTTTAAAATACTCTGTCAGCTGAAGCTTTGGTGATGTTCTGCTCAGAAAGGACAAGTCAGCAAGCTATGAGACAAAGTGCTACTGCAAGAAGAGGTGATGAATGATGCAAAAAATGGCATCTCAACAATTTGCGTCAGATTATTCACACACGTGCACAAATGGTTCCTAAATGTAAATACTAGTGTTGGGCCGTTAACATGCTGCGTTAACGTGAGACTCTTATCGCGCGATAAAAAAAATGTCACCGTTAATCTATTCTCAAAGTTGGGTTGGGAGCTGGGTGTATACTACGCAAGCTATTATGAGCGTGGATGTATGTATATCTATGGGATTCCTTTTGTGCCAATAAATACGAACGCGAAATAAAAAAAGCAAACCAAAATAAACAACACGAAAGAAGAAATACACTTTGAAAGCGAAAACAATGAACTCCAATTGCAAACTTTTAACATACTTTCAAACAAACTGCATTCATCATCAAATTTTTCTAAATATCCTTTTCGAAAATCATTGTGTATGAATACATTGCCCGAGATTTCGTTTGCGCTTCATTATTTTTCGTTTACACTGCAAAAAGTTACGTTCGGACTTCTGGCACAAACCTCTCGCGTGGGCGGGAGTTAACAGTGCTTTACTCTCATTGGCTAGTCAGATTTTGATCGACAGGTCCGTGACCCGGAAGTGGAAGAAGTCTCCGCGGCATCGCGCAACTTTAGAAAGCGATCTGGAGGTGGACGGTGAAGTTACTTGTCATTAGTTACCTTTGTTATTAAACGTTTTTTTTGCTACAGTTTGGATTGAAATGTACGGAGCCCGGCTAGTCTTTTTGCATAACCTTACATTTTTAGAAACATCTACTATTCATTTACATTCTTAACAAGTACTGCTGTTATTTTCCCCAAATGCGGTTAAAAGGAATCAGTGTTTAAATACATTGTACAGAATACTGTCTAGTCACTCTCTTTCTCTCTCTCTGTTTACCCTCATGTGTTAAAACTGTTGAGTGCAGATTGTTTATTCCTTATCATATGGTATGGATTGATTTGATTTAATTCAATATTACTTTGACTTGAGTCTACTTTATAAAGAGATCCTTTATATTTTAAGTGTCAAACACAGGATAACTATTAGTCTAAAGACACTCCAAAAAAATCCTGAGAAGAAATTGACTATTTGGATTTATTGACAACACAAAAACAGCACAACTAGGGATATCCAGCGATACGTGGAGATGCTGACCCACTTGCTGGAAAGAGGAGCTTCATCTGTGGCAAAAGCAGTCTCCAAATTTAGGGATATATGACAGAAGTCATTCATCTGATGTTTTATATGTCCCAAAATAATCTGAAACGTTTTCTGTATAACAGGAATACAGACCCTCATGTCATTTAATTTCTGTTGAACAAAAAATATATATTTTGAGAAATGTGTGGTGTCCATTACATTGAAGGCTACTATTACAACTAAAACTAATAATAATCATATTAATAATTCTAATTATTATTATTATTATTATACAATAAGGCCAATGTATTCTGGTTATCAACATTCTTCAAAATATATTTTGTGTTCTGCAGAAGGAGGTCACATAAGTTTGAAACGATCTACATGTTTTTATTTTAGGACCAACATAATTTCACTTCGATTCATGCTGTCCTTCGTTAGGGATATTTTCATGTTAATCATATTGTCTGGCACAAAAGTATTTTTATGCTTTAATAAGATTTCCTGTGCCTCAGTGGTAAGAACATGGCGATTGGTTCGATCCAGTATATTGCACAAAGTCAGAAACATGTATAATATAATGCAATATTCGTCGCTTTCAAAGCATCAAAAATACTTAAATTATGTAAATGTTCCGTTTGAATTCTCTTATGTATCGAGACAAAAACATGATCTTTCTGTATGTTTCCTCACTGGTAACCTGCTCCCTTGCGAAGCTTATAGTTTTTTGTAATAAAGGTAATCACCTGTGTTTGGGTATTGATTATTGGCAAACCCATGGATTTTACTACGGTAACCATGTTCTAAACAGTAGTGAAATAAGGGCTGTATGCTTCATGCAACATTTTAATAAATCCATGATTCTACTTTTTATCGAGAATAAATGTAAATGTTTTACGACATAACCTGGTACATTGCTCGTATTTTACTGGGGTTTACCTTCTCCCCTCGATAAGCTGACAGTCACGTCATCCAACTCATTTATAAGAAAATTCTCAATTTTGTAAAATATTGTTAAACACACAATGTTGCGTGTTCTGTTCCTTGCTTTAGGCGCCAGGTTTCCAAAATGAGGGAGGGGCCACAAATCCGTGGGTACAGTTTGCAAAACCGTGCGCCCGGATTGCGAAAGCGTGGGTACAGATTATGAATTTGTGGGTACAGATTTCAAAAACGGAGGGGACGGATTGTATACTCGTGGGTACAGTTTATCAATCCGAGAGCACACTGTGGGAACCGTTTAAAAATCTGTGCGTACGGATATTTAAACCTTGGAAACGAATTACAAAACTGTGGCCACGGATTAGCAGGTCTTGTTTTTTTTTCTCCGACGTGTGACAGGCCGGGCTCCGTACATTTCAATCCAAACTGTAGCAAAAAAAAAACGTTTAATAACAAAGGTAAGTAATGACAAGTAACTTCACCGTCCACCTCCAGATCGCTTTCTAAAGTTGCGCGATGCCACTGAGACTTCTTCAACTTCCAGGTCACGAACCTGTCGATCAAAGCCTGACTAGCCAATGAGAGTAAAGCACTGTTAACTCCCGCCCACGCGAGAGGTTTGTGCCAGAAGTTCGAACGTAACTTTTTGCAGTGTAAACGAAAAATAATGAAGCGCAAACGAAATCTCGGGCAATGTATTCAGAAACAATGATTTTCGAAAAGGATATTTAGAAAAATTTGATGATGAATGCAGTTTGTTTGAAAGTATGTTAAAAGTTTGCAATTGGAGTTCATTGTTTTCGTTTTCAAAGTGTATTTCTTCTTTCGTGTTGTTTATTTTTGTTTGGTTTTTCTTATTTCGCGTTCGTATTTATTGGCACAAAAGGAATCCCATATATATCTAGCTGAATTGCACTGTACCGGGCGAGAACGAGATTTTTCAACTCGCGTGATTCGCGCCGGAAGTAGGTCTATTGCGTCTTTGCATTGACTTAACATGTAAATCACTCGCGCTTGACGCGCCATTCGCGTTTGGTCTGAACACAACATAACGTTACTGTGAAATTACCATATCAAACGTGACGTGCTAACATGGATGCAGCTTTGAAGCCGCCGGGTTTGCTTCAGGGAAAATTTATTTTTAAGAAGCTTCCCAATGGAAACCTCGACAAGACTAAGGTTGTTGGCACCTTGTGCAATGTGGAATTGGTTTAAAAAAAAACTTTCTCTCAACAGGTAGTGGTCTAGCTTTAGTTGAAACCAGTAAATTTGTATTGGCACCTAATGTATTATGGCTCCTGTATGACATATCGCTTGTTGCTCCCTAACTCTTTGTAAGTTGCTTTGGATAAAAGCGTCTGCTAAATGGCTAAATGTACTGTAGGAGCTCTTCCATCCAGTCTCAAGTACCACCTAAACGCAAAGCATCCCTTAGCTAATGCGGAAGTAAACACAAGTACATTTTATTGAACATAATTTATTTTCATCACCAATTATCATAGTAGAGCTTTCTCAAGCAGTTTGTGACGCATTTTGGAAACATGAGATGAGCCCCTGGAACACCCGTTCTCAAAGACTTAGCCTACTTTTAGTCATTATTTGGGTAGCACACATATTCTGAACGCCTTCGGCAGAATTCAAATGAGCCATTTTAATCTAGATTTTAAAAAAAAATCTATGCCCTTCACTAGTAAATACCTTTTTTTTCTATGAAAGAGTTATTCGGATAAATGTGACTGCATTGTGTTATTCCAATTTTACCCTCAAATATTCAAATTTGAGAATATATGAACCCCCATCAAAGCCTGTGTCCCATCCCCTCACACTGATGCTCAAAGAAACATTTCCAAGGTTGGCAGGTCTGTGAAAGGGTGCTTTCAATAAGTGGTGGAGTGAAGCCATATGCTGAATTTTTTCTGTCGTGTGTTGTGTCACAGCGTTACCCTCAGCCCCGCGGGCAGAAGAAGAAGAAGACGGTGAAGTATGGAATGGGAGGAATGATCGTCATGCTTCTCATCTGTATCGTGTGGTTTCCACTGCTCTTCATGTCTCTGGTCAAATCTGTGGCTGGAGTGGTCAACACTCCGCTGGACGTCTCTTTGACTCTGACGTTGGGTGGACTGCAGGTATACCTGACGCTAAACATATATTTACATCCGTGTTATTGCTCAGGTGTTGCTCTTTTATAGCTCGGGAGAGTTCTTAACTAGGGATTTCTAAGGTCCTACTTCTGTTTATGGAGTTTCCAAAAACAAGTTTATGTACATAGAAGGTGTAAAAACACTATTTTAATAAAAGGCAGTTATACTTACATTACTTCTTGACTCTTAAATGATTCGTTCCGTGATTCATCAGTCTATTCCCCTCCTTTCCACTAGCCTAGTCTAGTCTGCTGTGATTGGTCTACCGCGAATGAGGCTCACGAGCTACAGTGTTTTAGGAAGAAGAGTGAAGTTTTCGCGGGCAGTCTTAGCAAGACGTAAGCAGGGACTATTTGTAGTGATGTAAATCCGCGGCGGTTCACAAATTGGACTAGGGACAACTCGTTTGCGTGATTCAGACGACACCTTTTTTTCCAAGACAATAACTTTGTTATTCATTCACCTTCGGATTAAAAATTTGGCAGACTGCTTACTTTCAAACACGGCAATATTACACACTGCATGGAATGCAATTTTTATGATCACATGTTATGTACAATACTCTTTATGCACCAACTTAGTCTCTAATGTTTCCGAGAAATGAGAGTGTTATAGTTAAAACAAGTAAATAGTCCGTAGGTGTAAATGAATGTAGATTGTCGAGGTCAAATAATCTGGCTTTGGGATAATTTGATGAGAAATGTTTGAGTTCATATTGAGATCTTCAAAAATATTGACTTTTGATCGCAGACTTGACAAATCTGAGCTCAGTTTGAACATTGTTGACATCTCTTGTCAAACTGTAATAACAGACACATCTCTTTTTGGCAAGAGACACAGTTGAGACTTGAGCAGAAGTTTCCTTTTGCTTTTTGAAAATCAGTTCACATTGGTAAATATGTTCTTTCGTTTTTCTCGTTCTCTCTCAGCCGATCTTCACCATGAGCGCTCAGCAGGCACATCTCAAGAACGTCACATCTGCTGATTTTCGAAGATTCCTAAGAGATTACGGAAATGATGCGGTAAGGAAATGAAAAGTTTGCATCCAATGAATCAAATAACAAATTGAGTCTAGAATGTTCTGACACTGAGAAAAGATAAGACAAAATGAAAATGATGTATGAGGGACCTGAGGCAGATCTAAGAAGCGGAATAGACTCGACCGGGCTCTTTCTACCCAGAACAACACAAGAAACACACAGCAACATGACTTTTGAAATGTTTAACCAACATATAACTATGTCCCACAGGATTTGAAGGGTCAAGATTATTCAAAGGGACAGTTCGCACAAAAATTAAGAATATATTTTAAAGAACCTTGATAACTAAACAACACCGAACCCCATTGACTCCCATTGAATGAATACAAAACCCTCTTGTTAAAAAACATGGTTATTTTGTCTTGTAGGATGCCATGCAGTTTCTGGAGACGTATATCCATGAGGACCTGACAATTGCAGATATAGAAGGAAGTTCCAACTCGCTTTGGACCATTAGCCCTCCCAGCAGGAAAAACCTCATCGAAATGCTTCGAAACCCAAATGAGCAGTTTCCTCTAACCCTCACCTGGTCCATACAGAGGTGGAAACATCACACAATTCACATGAAACATCACAAAACCGCAGTTATGAATTTATGGACCGGTCTATATTTGTGTATTTGTCCTTCAGGAATCTCACTCTGGGCGCTAAAGCTGAGTTTGCCATTGGAAAACACATCATACAACTAAACAACAAGACAAGACTGGACTTGGGAAAATTATTGGAGGACAGTGGAAACACTAACGCTGAAAGTCAACCCGTGTGAGTTAAAGCTGTGATATACTATTCATACAAACACCACCGGTCACTTGACTGAAATATATCTCATTATCTTCAGTGGGCGATTCTCACAAAACCACTGAAGTATCATGGCAGTAAAGATTTGAATTATAAAACATATAAAAATTTGGTAACACAAAAAATAATCATAATAAAGATAATTGTGTTCTCTACCTTGGACACAACATCATTTTCTCATAGGAATTAATTATTTATGTATTTTATTGCTTTTTCTGCTGAAATTTGCATAACCGTAACGCGTCCTGATTTGAATGAGTGCATTATATGTTGTAATTTAAACAGAGTAAAATTTAGATAAACAATTGGATGTTCTACTAGATGATCTCAAATGGCCAAAAATGACAAAAAAAAAGATTTACATTTTATCGATATTATCCCAGTTTTTATTAAAAAAAATATATATATATATATAAATGAACAAATAATGCAATCAGTCAATCTTTAATTTGGCTTATTTTGTGTTTTTTTCTTTTGCAAAAAAATTCACACTTAATATTGGAGTGTAAGGTTTAGAGAGAGAGTTTGTAAGCATTGTAAACTTGAAACAGATGCAGAATAATTTACGATTTTAGCATGTGTAGAATTAACACCAATAATGATGGTTTTCTATCGTGATTATTGGCAATACCGGTAAATTCTGACACCCCTAATATATATGTTTTTATTTTATTATTAGACTCATTCAAAATATTTTTCCAAGATACATCAGGGCACCAAGTGACTCCAATACCAAACCTATTGACCAGCTTTACAAAGGTAATACACCTGTTATGTCTGCCATAATCATCATACTGTTAACATTGTCATGCCATTTGACGGATGTTCAAAATCTCTCTCTCTCTATACACTTTCTCCCTAAGGTGAACAATTCATGAACTTCACACTGTCTCTTAAAAAGTCTGAAAGCATGAACAGTTCTTCGAGTATTCAGGAGTGGTGGATCGTGAATCAGACTGAAAATGGGCCGATACGTGTGGGGTCGAAAACAGAGCAAGACTCCTGTCTGGAGATCTATGTGTTCAGCGATCAAGTCAGTCCACCCAGTCTGGGCTTTCTGGCAGGATATGGGTATGTAAATCTTTTATTTTTTTGTCTCTGAAGTATAAAAGTATAACCTTTGTTTAATAGTAAACCCTATTAAACAAACTAGCATTTGTTGGACCACAGTAATCGCTTTGCATCATGTTGATAAATTTGTGCACAGGATCATGGGACTGTACATGTCGGTGGTTCTGGTTATCGGAAAGTTTGTGCGAGAGTTCTTCAGCGGAATCTCGCACACCATCATGTTCGAAGAGCTGCCCAACGTGGACCGCATCCTCAAACTGTGCAAGGACATTTTCTTGGTCCGAGAGACGGGTGAACTGGACCTGGAGGAGGACCTCTACTCTAAACTTATCTTCCTGTACCGCTCTCCAGAAACCATGATCAAATGGACCAGAGAGAAGACTAAGTGAGGGTTCTCAGGATCTCATTCTGTGAGCACACCGTTGGATTGATCCGAGAAAACGCTGTTTTTACACGTGATTGGATAAAGTCGCAATGTGGGCGTCGTCCCTGCGGTTTTAAAAGGGCTTCATGTTTATAAGTGATGAATTTTAGGGCTTCCAGGCATGCGTCACTTTGAATACCACCTTTCGTGCATGCGGGACGGACGGCTTAAAATCCGCGTTAAAGATGAGAAACAGAAGCTACTTCAGATTTTTAAAGGGCGCTTTTTCTGTGTTTGCCGAAAAAGCGAAACCAAAGCCCTCGGGGTGCTGTGAATCACATGACAATCTATTTCTGCCTTATTTTTATTTGTACAATCAAGTAAATGCGTTATTATTAACTACCTTCCTCAGGAATACACGCGGATCATGACGAAGAGACGTCAACATTTTTCTCTAACAATGGAGAAAAGGGATGTACTCGTGTGTAGGACCTTTGAGACTTTAAAGATGTCATGTAACGTAATTTATGAATACAGATTTTAGACGAAAAGAGACTTGTGTTTTATATTGCTTGATGTATATTGACTTTTTTGGTCATTTATGGGAGATCGATGATGCATCACAGTAGTTGGACACTGTTCTGTATTGTTATTTTTAAAACAACAAGCATCAGCTGGTTAAAACAGAATTTAATTGGTGGTTAAAAAAGTGGTTGTATGAATGACACTAAGAACAAATTTCTGTGTACGCAGGTTAAACATCTTTTTTTCTTACTGTAAAATTAAGGATTTACGCAGAACTTTGTTCAGAATTTGGTGGACAGGTTCCATTCAGAAAAGACGAGCAGAACTATAAAAGTTTGTGTTTACATAACACTGTATATGTCTGTGTACTGTGCATATTAATTTTGTATTTACAAACACACATGTATACATTTAAGAAAAATGGTCAATGTTAATTTATTTATAAATATAATAACATTTCATTATTTCCATTATTGGTAGGCTAAATATATATAAATGCATCTAAATATTTCCTAAATATACATTTGTTTAAATACACAAACATAATATGCAAAGTACACAGACATATTATGTAAACGCAAACTTTTATTCTGGATGCGATTAATAGTTTGAAAGCCCTAATATTTTGTCCGCAAAAACATCTGGCAATACAACAATTGTAAACGTAAACATTGTTTTATGAACAATTTACACCGAACTCTCTTACTGCTCGTGTTTTATGAGACATTTCACCTGTGCTCGTAAAGCAGACGTATTTTATATCTGATAAATATTAGTTCTCATGTGGTAGACATCGTTGTAGGTACGTCATTTAAGGCATGAGAGATTGGTAGATTGCTAGTGTTGTTACATATGCTCTGCAATGTCTGGAAAAGTGAATTCTACATCTGTACTTGTATTTATTTCAGCAATACGATCAGCAGGTGACATTAAAGGAAAGACATTCCTGTTACACACCTTTGGCGGCCATACTCAGGAAAGAGCATTTCTATGGATCAGGGTATCGCAGATATATCGATGCGTTCCATTTACAGTGAGAAAATGTACCATATGACTGTCAGTGTGAGGATTGTGGTTGTTATGAAGATGTATAAGAAGAAATTTCCACCTCTGAACTTTGCATTACAGACTATAGCATGAATGAAAAAATAACATTTGACATGAAACTCTTTCCTTACGTTACGTGTGCGTCACTTTTCCAGAGACAAGAACAAGGGGGAAACATAACTGTGTACAAGATGAAATGGGAGATAAATAAAGCACACAAATTAAAGGACAGAATGCTGGTTTACTTTTGAACTTTTACACTTTTTTTATTGTCTGTTTTTCTTAAATGCTGTGTGTGTGTGTGTGTGTGTGTGTGTGTGTGTGTGCGTGTGCGTGTGTGCTTGCATGTGCTATCAAAGAGATAATTAATTATTGACAAACATTGTGTTGCATTTAATTTCTTATTTCCCTATCTTTGTTTTTATTTTTATTTACCAATTTTATGCATTGTATTAGTTATTATTAGCCATGGAAAAAAATGCGAAACCATTTTTAAATTTTCATTTAATCATCATTTCTAGATGTACTGTGGTCATTCCATTTGAATTTCAACAACATCAAACCTCAGGAGTGACAAGAACTCATCCAAAAGCAGCGTGAAAGGGACATGATGAAATTTGTGAACTTTTCCTAAATACATTTAGAAATATGACTGTCGTATATGCTTAAAGGTAAATATGAAATTGTTTTCTTCGCAGCATTTGAGGTCTGAAAAAATACAGAGCATCTTTTCTGTTTTTCTCACCTTTTCATTTTCTGCAAATACCTCTTAAAATCATTTTGAAATGATGTCTTATTTTTTACGTGGCTGTATATTATGTATTCATTTCATTCTACCTATTTACATGGCTTTACTGTTCCGCTGATCATTTTAAGTCATATCCATAGTTGGATCTGTCAGATCTAAAAACATTTTTGCATGTCACCCATGAATCATTTTCACTGTCTGTGTGCAGCTATTTTCAGCATTTTTCTATACTTTAAGCGCTGGTGGCATCACCACATCATGTACATCAAAGCATTTTAGATTACTTGTCATAATAAGGTGTGCTGGGGATATTGATGTTGTGAAAAAGGCATTTGAGCTCATCAAATATACATTGAGAACTCAATGTCCACACCAGACTCTCGGACCTGCTGTTGGAGAAGAGTAGAAGAATTATGCTAGACTTAATATAAAGTAGATTATTTATGATTTACAGCACATCTTTAGCTGGGCAATTCCGTGAAAATATCAACCTTACCATGAAAAAAGTTTGTGGTTACCAAGGTTATTATACTTACAGCACATTCTCCATGTTGTTTCTACAGTAACCCTACATGGACAAAAAAACTGCTCTACAGAATGTGTTTCCTGAGTACATTAACTCCTTCGGCAAAGAAACGAAAACACAACTTGTTTGTCCTGTGTCAGCTGCTGTAGTTTTTCGAAAGGGCGGGGACAGAGGGGTGTGAGCCGTTGGTTACAATTTCTCAACCTCACCATAAGATGCGGCTAAATTCTCCATATTGTTCCTTTAACGCTCATGTTTATGTATGTGCTCAATAAATGATTGCTGTTCATTTAACCCAAAACCTTTCACTGAATGCTGATTTATTGAGTGTTATTTACTTTCTTGATGTTAGAATATTTTCTTGTGCACAGAGACATTAACATTTACACAATTATGCATTTGGCAGACGCTTTTATCCAAAGCGACTTACATTGCGTTATCCTATACATATCCTATACCTATACCTAAGAGGGGTATTTGCAATCCCCTTAGAATCGAACCCACAACCTTGCGTTGTTAACGCTTTACCTCTGAGCTACAGGAAAGCTGAGACAGATAGAGGTAAGTTATTTGTGTTCTGATTTTCCCAAGAAGTGCAGGACTGTCTGTTTAGCAAGTTTAAAACCTGCTTTTAACAGAAAACCTAATTTATTTTAATGACAGTGTAATTCGGGAGTTTCTGAAACCTGTTCAGTCATTTGTAGGCTGATTCACTGTGGCTTTCTTCTGGAACTTCTCATGGGTTTTTGTGAAAAAATTACACACAGAACAGGCTTTTTAAAAAGAGATTTGATAATTCCATTTCTGGGGGATGATTGTGTGCAAATGGAAAGAATGCTCTCTAAAACATTATATTACTCAAAAATGGAAAATCTCTATTCTCAAACGCCATTTGAAAATCCAGTGGGAGCTCATGGCTTGAAAATGATTGCTCTGTTCGAGGTTTTCAGTTTACTGAGTCTTTCAGCACAATGCTACATGTTTATATTGAGAACATTGATGTCACTTTGTTTCATTTTTATGTTAGGGCTTAAAGTGATAGCTCACCTAAAAATAAAAAATCTGTCATCACTTACTCACCCTCTTATCATTTTAGACCAGTATGACTTTTTCTTACGCAGAACACAAAAGAAGATATTTTGAAGAATGTTGTTAACTGGCCATTCACTCGCATTGGTTTTATGTCCACACAATATAAGTGAATGGCTGTCCGTTACCAACTTTCTTCAAAATATATTTTTTTGTGTTCTGCATAAGAGAATAAGCATAAAGGTCTGAAGGTAAATGACAGAATTTTTATTTTTGGGTGAACTATCATGCATATTAACTTTCTTGCATCAGTAACAACAAATACAACGGGTTGATTTGTTCATATGTTTATCTGATCTTTCAAATCCTGCCCTGAAATACTTGAAAGAGGGAAATACCATTTTCAACCTATTATTATTATTAAGTCGAGAAATATGTTCATTTTTATTCATCAGTGTTGGATTAAACACAAGGTGAATGACACTAGATTCAACAAACATGAAACAGTTTTAATAGCAGACGATGACAAAACAGTGTATCGTGATTTATTCAAGATTCTTTTCTTCTGTCTGATGGTGTGTTTGGAAACTGAGCATTGTGTGTCAACCAGAACAACTACATAACATTTCGACACACAGACTTAATGACTGTACAATGATGGACAATTAAATATTCTTTTACAAATTGTATAAATGATCGGACATCACTCGACATCACAGACTGTGCACAAATAAAACTAAACCATAAAGCCAGTATGTACACACAACTACACCTTCCATATCAGAGTAAAATAGTAAAACATCTCATTATCTCTCATAACAAATTCAACATATATACATCAAACAGCTCTAGTGTTTTTCATTTATTGTTTAAGACTTAAGAGAAACTGTACTGCAGTCCTGTTGGAAATAACATTTGGGTGATTCGGAGCGGCACTTTTTTTTATTTTACTATTTTGTAGGGATGTAACAATATCAAAATCTCACTTCACGATAATACCTCGGTATAAAGTCCACTGTGCAATATTTAAAATCATCATATTTTGTTTATCCTCTAATCATTACTGGTGCTAAGAGATATGACTAATAGTATGAGATGGGACAAATCATGACCTAAACAACACTTCTATAAAATAAAATAATTGCACCAGATCCATTATTTATCCAAACATTCTCTATGTTAGGCCTTGAAGACCTATCATTTCACACAGTCAGGTGACCACAATAATATTGAGACAATTTTGCTATTGCGATAACACGAAATCGATAATATTGTTACATCCCTACTATTTGCAGATTGGTGCAGCTTGTGGTTACAGAAATAACACTGTTAAAAGTGCATTCAGTATTTTTCGTGGGTTGACCCGCAATATAGTATATCATATATAATTGTTTATACATAATTTTTAACAGACTTTAAAAGAACTACTAATTTTCTTAAAACAATGAGGAAAAAAATGACCGAATGCACCGATTCAACGACTTCATTTCATTTGTAAACACACAGAACAAACAGGAAGAGAATTTATCATAACCAGGATTTGATTTCACATTGGATAAAAAAAGAGAAAACACTTATATATCCATTTACACACACAAACACACGCACTCGAGTAGTTCCATTAACACAAACCTCCCTCATAATCCTCCTCCTCCTCGGCTGGTGGTGGCGCTGTGCTTCCTCCTTGAGGAGCTGCAGGAGTTTTCTTCTTCTTTCCTCCACCTCCTCCCGGGGCCTTTAGAGAGATGGCCAACTTGGCGTACTGTACAAAAAGAGGTACTGTTGTCAATAACTGCAACAAACGATTACAGATGCGAAGCATTTTAGCAGGCGTTTAGTTTTTTTCAAACAAAAATGTTGAAACACAAAAGAAGATTTTTTTATTAACGTTCAAATGGTCCAAATATGGTTAGAGGCGTTACATACTTTTAGCATTAGAATTAGCATTCGCTGTATAGTGAATGAGTGAACGAGTGAGTAAATTCAGATTTGGCTTAAATCTATTGAGTTCTGAAAGGTGGACCACTCACATCATTGTCCATGTACTTGAGTAAAGGCAAGTTACACACACGGTTCACCCCATCCTCATCCTGCTCGTCAAAGGCTGCCAGTAATGTCTCCATAGCAACGCAATCCTCGCTCCCACTGAACCCTGGGAGACTGAAGAAACAATATGACTGTGAATGTAATACAAGCATTTATGAATGAATAAATGCATGATTGAGCTACTCCGTTTTACCTGTAACTTTCTCGGACACATTTATCTGCTGCTACGAAATCTCCTCTGTGTAGATGCACCAGAACTTGAGCGATGGTTTTCTGCGCATAATAATAAACCAGTGGTGACAATGACCTGGATCATATGTGTATATGAGAAAAGCTAAACATGATATCTGAATGCGCACCTTAAAGCATGTAGGATAATTCTCAATCTCCTTGTACATGTTCTTCTCCTTCTGAATGGACACGGCAGCTTCATCCAACCTGTGGGCGGCAAAACAAACACGTGGAATAATTGCTAAACTGCTTTTGTTGTGTTTCACAGAATAGAAAGAGATATGAGTTTGAAATGAAATGAGGGTTAAAGGCACCTAAAGAAAGTTTTACGTTAAAATGGATTGGGGCTCAATTTATAGAACATTGTCATGGATTCGATACCTGGGAAACACCAAAACTGGTAACAAACTGTACAGCTTGAACGCACGGCAAGATGCTTTGGATAAGTGTGTCCGGTTAAAGCATTCATGTAAAGATTGTTTTTTTTATGTACCTGCGCAGTCGAACCAGAAGCCTGGAGGCTTTACCCAGAAGTTCTGCAGCCTCCCGTGGACGGTCTTCATTCTGCACATACACGACAAACAAACTGTGTATCAAATGGGTTTTTATGCATGAATGTCAATAAACATGTAGTTTAAGCACTTAATCGTTGAATTATGTTAGTGTTTCTCTACCTCAAACACCGAAGCAGCTTTCTGGTACAAATCCACAGCTTTCTCCAGATCCACCGACTCGATGAGTCTGATGAACAGAACTAGTCAACACAGATGCTTTCTCCCCAATGAAAACAAGTCTTGTATCATTAACTATGCTATAAACATGCTTCTTTAAAACAGAAAGTAAGAAAGTAAATGTGACGAGGAAGGCGGGACAAGAGCCGTGAGGTAACGAGGTGGGGCCTGTGGCGTGAGTGATAGTGGGAATCAGCTGTGCGAAAACCAGTCATAAAAACGGAGGAGACCGGAAGCATAAGAGGAGGAGCGAGAGGCCTGCTGACGAGAGAGGACCGGGCCCGGACATGTGTTTAGTTTGTATTTATGTTCTTGGAGCCGGCAGTCAACCGTTAGGTGGCTGCCGGCCTTTTACTTCCGGGTTATTGTTTGTTTATTTTGATTAAAGTTTGTTAAATGTTCACCGATTCCCACCTAATTCCTTCCCTACTTTGAACTGTGTTACAGTAAATCTATACTTTTCTGTATGCAATTTATACAAATTATAATTCTGCACTTCCTGGGAATATAGTTTAAACTAAAAACTGAAGTACACTTGATATAGTGACAGAAAATAAGTACAGTATGTTTGTTCAATACTTATGCTATGTTCACACCAAACGCCAATTGAGCGATTTTCGCAAGTAAATTACATGCTAAGTCAATGCAAAGACACGAGTAGACACAAACTTTTCCACTGGAGTGAGAAATTTGCGTGTAGAGCTCATTGACACCTGCTGTTGGACGGGTCCTGACGTGTGAAGACACTCCCCGTCGCGTGGTGTTTTTCGCGTCACTCACGAGAAAATAACAAACTTTTCCCGCGAGTACTGAAGAGCATGGAACGCAATTTTTCTCGTTTGATGTGAACACAGCATTATACTCAGTCTTTTGATGGATATATACTGTACTTCAAATCATAATAAAGGATTCCAAGTATACTTGGCTTGTCTTTGTGTTTTACTTTTGAGTAGCCTACGGAACACTTTTTCGCATAGTATACTGTCCTATGAATTTACATGATACAAGTCTAGTAATAAGTCAGCTATGAGGTGGAATAGCTTCAAGTATACTTAATGGTTGATTTGAGTATGTAAATTAATACCTGAATAGAAAATATTAATATACTTAATCTGCAAATATAATATATAAATAAAAGTATGTTTAGTTCACTTAAAGAACTTACTTTATACTTGTAGTATAAAAACAACTAAACTAGTCTACTGAGAGTTTACTTCAAAATGTACTCTCATAAACTAAAAATGAGCTACAGAGATGATCTTGTTTTAGATCATGAAAATCTGATTTCAATACCGAACATGTTTCAGGTGTTTGTCTGTAATGTTTATACTCACTTTCCTGCCCTGTCTAAAGCTATCCCTGCAGTTCCAGATGTCCCGTTCTCTACATACATCACACTGGCCTTCTCTATCAGCTGAATAGCTTCCGGCATTCTCTTCATGTCCTAGAAAAGCACAAGAGTCACATGCTCACTAGCTCTGTTACGTTATCGGGACTCATTACTGTATGTATAAACTCACCTTTAACATCATGCCTGCCTGTTCATACGCCCTGAGAACAACAACAGCACAAAAAAAGAAGTCAGCAGCTATGTAGCATTTCTCATTTAAAAAATCAAGAGATAACTATAGATCATTAATAAAGAATAAATAGTTAGGCCTGGTTTTACAGACAATTAATTCTTTGCTTAAGCCAGGACTATAGATAAATTAGGATATTTAAAGGAGCTGTATGTAATAATTTTACTGTATCAAAGCAATACAATACCTTAATATGTTTGTAGACATTTAGAAAACATGCCAAGTTCATATATTTGTTTGTGCAAAAACAAATGCTAGACCCAGTTATTCCAGTCTGAAATGTGTGTTCCGTGCCGGAATGTTTTTGTTTTTTTGGTCTGTGTCATCCCGCCCACTGACGATTTACCCACTAGTGTATTGCGACAGCAGGGTTGCCAGTTGGCGACAATCACTGCATATTGCAGCAAACAAACGATCTGCGTCAGAGCCAATTCCACCCTTTTCGGTACTATTAAGTTGCAAACTTAGAAATAATTAATATATTATTTTACAACCTACAAGGAGTAAAATATAATTGTAGTTAGGTTATTTAAACGAGACAGCAATATGGCACGTAAATGCGACCTCAGGAGGACACAACGTCTGAAATGAGCTGCTGATTTAGTTATATTTGGAAAAAACAAAACGTATAAATGATAAGATAAACACACGGTGTAAAAGTTGATGCTTTCCATTACGCAACTGTAAGTGTCTGGCAACTCCTATAAGCGTTGAGTCTAAGGAGGTGTGAGGGGAAAACCCTGGCCAATATTTTGAATTTGGACTGCGATATCAATCTCAACCGCAAGGTGTCAATATTACATACGGCTCCTTTAAGTTGCTTTAATAAAATGCCTTAGATAAAAACATTACTCGTGTGCATCTTGAGACAATATCAATGACATATTTTATGAAAAATTATTTTCAGTTAAGACAGCTCAAACTTTTATTTATGTGGGACTTTTCTTTAGCCTTGTCTGTGAAACCGGCCATTAGTGTTATACAGTTAACTAAATAGTTTGTATACTACAGATAGTAGATAAAGTACTATTAGTAGGTATTATTAACTAATAGTCACTTACTTGGCTGCATGAAAGAGTCTGTGAAATTTAGTTAAGTAAATGTAGGTGTTAAATGTGAGCATACGACCAAATCTTTCCCTGTTAGATTCCCATTGACTTTCATTAAGACATTTCTCAAAATATCATCTTTTGTGTTCCCAGAATTTTTTGGGAATTAAATGAGGGTGAGTAAATCATGACCAAATTTTTATTTTGGGGTGAACTGTAACATTAATAGCTGTGGTTCACAATATTTGTCTGTCTTGTGGTTTGACTGCTAACAGAAGTTTGTTGGTGAAGCGTTGTTGTGACAAGAGGCAGATGCAGATGAAGGATACGTTTTGTTTTCTGTCTGATATTCCGCCTCTTTGAGATACGCATCCTTTGCTTGCTCGAACTGCTTGGCGTTTTTAAAAGCCACAGCTGATTTAACAAAAACAGACATTGTGTAGAGAACAGTAATTCAGTTTATACCTCAAATATCACAGACACCATCTCGTTCTGTAAAAAATATCATCACCTGCTTTTGCCATCTCCGATGCTGCTCCGTCATAGTCTGGTTTCCACTTGGTCATGCTTGTCTTTAGACTGCCAGAAAAAAATAATTTTATAAAGATTCTTAAAGAACACCCCCCCCCCCCATCATCATATAACCGCAGGATGATTTATTTCATAATTCTTATGATCAGCATCAGCACCACTGCAGCGGTCGTCAAGGTAACCTCCAGGACGATTACGCAATCAGTATATCATTCCTATGATGGAGCAACACAACGACTCTGCGTCTCTTATATTTCATTCTCTTCACATACAGCCGTATATGTTCGAGATAAGCCACATTCCGTTAGCCAGCAGTGTTGTTGACAACGACAGCACAGCTAGCAGGCCATCATAACTCCAGTGTGTCTGCGTTAACGTTCATGAGAACAGATTCGGATTATTTATATTCTCTCACCATTTCTCCGCTTTGGCGATGTGATCGTGCGCCTCGTTGATCTTCTGTGCGGCCATGGCTCACGGTTCAGCGGATGAAGAGGATGATGATGGTGGACCGTTACGTGGATTATCCTGATGCTTCTTAAAACCTCATCCACGTCACGGTGTTTTTCTACGGGAGCCCGAGTGGGATGCTGCAATGCACCAGTCACACATTCATCTCAAATACGGTAGCTCTGACGTAAAAAGTGAAATAAGAGATTAAAATATGAATTAATGATATACAAATAGTGATGTATTTATAGGCTGTTCAATTTGAACCACATCTCTAAGGAAACTCTTATAACGCAACAAAAATCTGGTGTTTTTTTATTGTGGTTGTGTATGAATCAGAGGAATAAAGTCAAATATCTGAATACGTGAAAGAATCATGAATGATACAATGTAAAGTTTTACATTCAATACTAACTGATCGTAATAGGAAACGTATATGTACTTTTGTGTGGCTAAATATAAAATGAAAACAGCCCAGAAATTATAATTTATATTACAATTAATAAAATAGATAAATGGACAGCTGTTTCTTCTAAAATCTATCGAGTCGACAGTGTCGAAACACTTAGAAATGGAGGAATTAGCATAGTGAATTTATTAATAATTTTAAATTAGACTTAAATTATATTTTAGAATAGAAGGTGAATCTTCACATTTTTATTCCAAAGGGAATTCTGGCGCTTCCTTTGGAATGCGCCTGAACAGGAAGTCGGCTGGTGACGTCACCTCCGCTCTCATATTCTCAGCGCAGGACAACAAAATTGAGGAGACTAAACTTAACTAAACTCAGCCGAATAGCAGCAGTAAAGTTATTAAAAGTTTCTTTGCCCGTGTTTAACACCCTCGAGCGTGTGTCAGATGTGGACGGGCTGTTAACGGCGGATGGATTCGGGACACGGTGTCCAGCGGAGGGCCGGCGGCGGCTCACCCGCTGTGGGAGCGTCGCAGCGCCGCAGGAAAATGCCACCCAGAGCCGCTGATTTCAAACTGCAGGTGATCATAATCGGGTCCCGCGGCGTGGGGAAGACCAGTCTGATGGAGAGGTTCACGGACGACACCTTCTGCGAGGCGTGCAAGTCAACTGTGGGTAAGAAATAAAGTTCCATGAAGCTTTGGTCTGAACAGACTAACATGCCAGTTTAAGTGTTTATCAATATGTGTCTTTTTTTCTACTCAGCTGTTTTTCATTGACAGTACGTACAATTCATCAATAAATCACAGTTTAGTATAGTTAAGCACTAAAACGTTTATAATGAACTATAACAATTAGTAAACAGTATAGATAATATTTGACAAGTAATCGTGTGGCCGTTTTTTTATTACCATAATTTAAATACATATTTAATTCTTAAGATATATGTTTTAGACAGATGATGAGATGATTTGTGATTACTATAGATGTACTATAAATAAAGGTTAAACTGTGGGTACCAAAGTAAAATGGTCTATTTTAAATAGTTAAACATGGGCACTTAGTAAGCCAAAGATCATCATGGTAGTTCATGTAGATAAATATATATATATATATATATATATTATTAAGGCACAGCTTACTATTTTGTTTAAATTAATTAAATTAACTGTTGATGATTCTTAAATGATAACTGTTAAGTTTAGTATAAATAGTTAACATTAAAAGATAATAAATGATGTGCTATTGTTGTCTATAACACCATATACTCTTTTTAATAGTATTGATAAACATGTCTCCTATGGTGTGACAGCAAAAATGTAGAAAACAAACGGCTAATAATAATATAATTAAAGAATACTAATTCGTATAATATAAAATAGCATGAGAAGTATTTTCTACATTTTTGCTGTCACACCCTAGGATGCATGTGTGGTTTATTAATCAACTTCCCATGTGTAGTAAGTACACTATAGAGCTATATTCAAGTTTATTTACACAATTTTGAATTGTTGCAGCTTTACACAAAATACATATCGGTACAGACAGTAGTGACATAGGGCACAACAAAATCATGACATACATTGTAGTATTTACGTTGTTTTTATATCATGTACCTTGGTGAAGCTCAACTGTGCTCTAATGGTCTACTCTGTACTGATCAGTTTCTGAATGGAAATGTGACTGAATGAATGTCAAGATAGTGTATGAATATAAAGGGATAATATTGACTGTGTCCTGAAAACAAAACTGGAGTGAAATTAACATTATTGCAATTGCGTGTGATGTATATCTTTTATTCCACTTGTGAGTTCTTGTTAAAGTAAAAAACAGTTATGAAGTACATTTGTAGTAAACAAGAGATTTTAACCCGTACATTCATACTGGATGCATGTGTGGGGATGCATGTGAAAACTGATATGGTGAGATTATTGCTCATGACCGGCTTTAAGGTCAGGTTAGTTGCAGTCAAACCCAGTGTCCCAGAATAACCAGACACAGCTGCTGTGACATGCTTTGTCACGATTGTGAAAGTTATTAGCTTTAGTTTACCTTGGATATTACTTAATGTCGTTTAAAGACAGAATTTGTTTAGTCCACAACAATTTTACTCGTGATGCTAAAGTAATAAACCACAAGTGGACGTGCATCACCATGTTTTTTTACCACAAATCATGTTTTGTGAACATCCCGAAGGGGGGATTTCATGAACAGCTTTCATTAACATTTTATGAAAATATATTTTTATATACGAAGGCGTTTTAATGCACTTCTAGGGCCTGAAGTTTTACAGGCCTATACAAAATAGCTTTTAGAATCTTTATAAGCTTATATATTCTGTAAAGAATTACATTTATTACCATAAAAACAATAAACAATTCTTCAGTCAAGTAAACACACATTTCATTACATAGTAAACTTGGAGGCTTTTAATCTGAAACTGTTTTATGATTTATTGAGCTATGTGTCTATTAAACAACAAGCAGACTTTGTGTCCTTTCGCTTGTTTATTTTTATCTGTCTTGTTTGTGTTGTTAAAGGTGTGGATTTTAAAATCAAAACGGTAGAGCTGAGAGGAAAAAAGATCCGGCTCCAGATCTGGTAAGTAAAGAGGAAATGACATTGACTCAGAGCAGCATGTCACTTCCTGTGTCTCAAAGGCACATGAGAGGAACTTGCTCAGCAGAAGTCAGATGTCCCCTTCCATCCGTGGCTGAGATTCATTCTGCGCTTGTGTTGTGTACAGTTAACCATTCGTAACTCTTCAGGAGGTGTAGAGGTCTCTTCAACATATAGCCTATATTCGCCATCTGTCCTGTTCTGTTCTGTTTGGTTTTATTGTCTTATTTTATACACTGCTGTTATAATGGATTGAACTCTGTTCTTGGCTTGGATTTAAATTATTCGATTTGGTTTTGTTATTTTATACATTTTAGATCTGTGTGATTCTACGGTGTAATGTTCATTTGCAAAGTACTATTCTTTTCTATTCTATTCGTTTTTTTTCTTTAGAGTTCAGTTCAGTTCTTTTCGTCTCCATTCTATACAATTCTATTTTGTGGTCCTGTTTTATTCTGTTCTATTTGTTTCTGTTAATGTTCTTTTCTATTCTATTGTTATGTTACACACAGTTATATTTAATTTGGTTCTGTCCTTTGCGGTTTTATTCTAAAGTAGTGTAAACTAGTCTCAAATCTCAAACTATCACCCACATTATCATTATATTTCTATATGACCCTTTTGAACTGGCTTGTCTCACACCGCATGTCTGCAGATGTTTCGTCTGTAACACGCGTCTACTCACATCCAGCTACCCAGCGTGCTCGGCTATGTCACTGTCCATCTTAACTGCTCATTGACATGCTCACCGACTCTCTTTGTGATGTCACATCCTGTTTTGGAAAAATGCAGCCAGACTAGGGTAAATAAGGTACAGTAAAAATAAAGAATTGCTTACAGTGATATTCAGAAATATATTTGACTTGTTTCCGGAAATAACCATCTCTCATAAAAGACAAATTGGGAACTTGATTTTTGATTTCTACTGTTTTCTCTATTTGTGTTTTTATAATATTTGGTTTAAATGCATTAACATGCCATCCCGTAAAACAACTTTACTTTTTCTTCACAAATCCCTTTTACTTTTTTAACCCCCTGGTCTGCAACAATGTGTCACTTCAGATTTAGTCTTATCAAATACTCATTCATTTGTGTCTGATTGTAGAAGTAAAAACTTCATTTGAAAATCCTTTCATTCTTCATTTTCATAGCAAATCAAGTCTCAAAAATTGTGTGCTTGTATCCTTACAAACCCTTTGGTTGTGCATCTCTGTGTGTCTGCAACACTGATCTTTAATTGCCATTTACTCTGGGGTCCAAATCTAAATCTGAGACCACTAATACAAATGCTTCTGTTTGTGTTTAAATCTTCTTGCAATACAGCTTTTTTCTATGAATAAAAAGTGTCACTGAAAGATGAACAATTTAAGAATGTCTTAGTATTTGGCTGTGATGTGAGCGAATCAGGTGCTTCAACAGAAGTGAGAAAATGAGCATTTTGTACAAAGTATATCATAAATGTCACACATTTGCTTCGATTCGATTGATGATCTATAAATAGATTGCAGTCTTAAATATACAAGTAATTTAACATTATAGCAATCACTTATTTTAAATCTTTTATGTCAGAATACTTTTCTGTTTTTTTTACTACATTTGAATCCCATCATTTCAAAGTGGTCTCAGACTCTGGACCCCACTGTAGCTTATTAAACTGTCTTTTTGTCCAGTTAATATCTGAATAATGCTCATCTACGTGCCAGTTTTCTGTATCATTTCACTTTTGTGTTAGCACTCAATGTTTCATAAAAATGAAAATAAATGATACAAATGAAATATGACAGTAATACTATTTCATTTTCAGGGACACAGCGGGTCAGGAGAGGTTTAACAGCATCACCTCAGCGTATTACCGCAGTGCAAAAGGCATCGTTCTTGTCTATGACATCACCAAACAGGAAACCTTTGAAGACCTGCCCAAATGGATGAAAATGATCGACAAGGTCGTCGAAATGACAAATTATTGATGTTGGGCTGTGAAGCAAATTATTCTTAATCTAAGGTTCTTGTGTTTCTGTGCAGTATGCGTCAGAGGATGCTGAGCTCCTATTGGTCGGAAACAAGTTGGACTGTGAATCTGATCGCATCATCTCACGACAGCAAGCTGAGAGGGTGAGAATCAGAAAGTTAAAGATTCTGTCATTTTTTCATCCTCATGTCGTTCAAAATGAGTCTCAGAAGTTTTGTGTTCGTACAATAGAAGTCACTGGGGTTCAATGTTGATGGTAACCAACTTTCTTCAAAATATCTTCTTTTGTGCTGTGTAGAAGAAATAAAGGCACATAATAAAGGTTTGGGGTGACATGAGGATAAGTCAATTATGAAAGAATTTTCCTTTTTGGGTCAACTAGTAAATTCATATAATTTCCTTCTACATAAAATAATGGGAAAGATGAGAGCGATACTTTAAAATGTATTTTACAACCTGACAATATTTTTGATTTCTGCATGTAACACGCAGCAAATGCTTGCATACGGTACTGTGCAAAAGTCTTGGGCAAAAATGGTTTTCTGGAAAGTATTCTGGATTTAGTCAGTCCAAGTTTTTTCTCTTTCTTCATGTAATAATTGTAGACACGACTTTGTGTGAAGAACTGGCTGTTGTCACGCTTTCTTTGTACATACAATAATCTCACTGGATATTATAAATAATGGCTGAACTAATGTTTGGAAATGTATACTAAATATTTCCTACCGACACACTACAGCAGAAGATGTAAATATCTGGCCTTAAACCAGTTTTGGGGGTAAAAATACTAACATGGCTAAGACTTTTGCACAGTACTGTATATTTTTCCAAACACGAATATTTGAACTTTACATTTACTTTGCCTTTTGTCAGTTTGCTTCACGGATATCGGGAATGCGTTTCTGTGAAGCCAGTGCCAAGGATAACTTCAACGTGGATGAGATCTTTCTGAAACTTGTGGATGACATTTTGAGTAAGGTGAGTGTGAGTCCATCATGTTATTGTTTTGTATAAACACTGCGAGATGAGTGGCATTGGTTACCCACAAGTCTTTTAAACGGAAAAGTCATGTTCTTTTGACTTGTTTTAAAGCGGTGATATGACAGGGCAAAAAACAAATATTATTGTTTGTTTTAGATGTAATGCAATGTGTATAGATAGGTTAAAAAACGCTGTATTTTCCACATACCGTGCTTGTTTTTGTGTCCTCTTTGCACCGCCTCTCTGAAATGCTTACAAAGCTCTGAAAAGCGAGGTGTGCTATGATTGGCCAGTTAACCAGTGCGTAGTGATTGGTCGAATAGTGCAAGCATGTGACGGAAAAGTAAAAAAAAGGCTCTTGCGATATTTGGAACATCAGGTTCCAAATCAATTGTACAGGTACACCCACCTTACTTGCGTATACATTTGGGCGGTCTTTGTCAAATCATACAACGAACTGACATAGATTTGTGACGGTGTGGTTACACGAGGCGTTTCAAGCAGGTCTGGGTGAGCATTTGCTTTTACATAGAGTGCATCTTTTGTTCCCACACTTAAATTCTAATACATGCATGGGCAACTTATAACAAACCAAAGACACAGAAAAACATGTATTCGTGCCATTTGACCCCTTTAAATAATATAATATAATACTTTTTGTCCTAAAGATCCAGACCCACTTTGTGATTATTCTAGCTCAGCAGCATCGAAATGTCACAATAAAGCTTGCTGTTTGGAACAAACTTTGTCTACAGACAGTCTATGTATTTTAGCCCTAAACAACCTAGTGTTATGATTCTTTTACAGTTCCTAAATACTATTTTTTTTTCCGCAGATGCCACTTGAAGTCCCCAGCAGAGAGCTGTCCAACAGTGTCTTATCCCTCCAGCCCGAACCCGATATTCCACCAGAGTTTCCTCCTCGCATGCGCTGCTGTTGAGAATTCCTTCCCTCCTTCACATTCATAACCCATCACGCACTGTTACAGCCTTCCGCCACCAGAGAGCGATACGCTCATGAAGTGAGACTCCAACGCACACGGAGCAAGACGAAAGCCAAGCATATAATCATCTGGCGGTTAAAAAAACGCTAGACTGTGTCATGTATTCTATATTTTGGTACTTCTAGATGTCAACATGGAACGTTGTATCATCACATGCACACATTGATTCCTGATGGCCCATACTTGTACTACCTCATGTCTGGGAAGCACAAGAGTGCATTTGTCCGACACATGCCTTTCCCTGTCGGAGTCCGCCTCAGACGTGTTGCAGACACGGATGATTGGAACACTCATCAGATCTCATTTGCATATGATTTAATTAGCGATGGGAAACACAAATGCAATTCTATTGGATGACGGATACTCCGCCCTATTCATCTTCATATTATTAAGATTTCCTCACTAATACCAGATCAATAGATCAAGCGCTGATCGTCAGCTCTTTGGAAAAGTAAAATGGGTATAATTTCATGCCAAGTGTTATCCATAGTGGTTAATTTTCCTTATTTTGAATCACCAGCGTTGTCGTGTTGACGTCTTTATGCATTGCATTCAATCAGTGTTATTGTTTTTGAGCGGACGACTTGTTTATGTGCGTGTGTGTTTTGCACTACAATCCGTTCGTAGGTAGTTTACGAACAGCTGAACGTTAATGAAAAGCCTGTGCACATAGATTAATGTTATCATTTGCCATCTGTAGTTCCAGAGCTTGTTGCTTAGTAATACTATTGATGCTGTTTGACTTAAGTAGAATGAAAAAGAGTGATTTATATGGTTTCCAAGTCGTTGGAGCGTGAAACTGAACTGCTCACTTCAAAAAGGCTATTCTCCATGGAGAGCAGATGAAGGATAAAAAGGACATTTAAGAGAATAGTTTGATAGTGTTTCAGTGTTACTAACTTAAGTACAACACTCATTGGTTAACATCATCATGCCATAGGGTTACTGAAGAACCACTGACTTACATTTACGTTACTGCTGCAGACGTTGAGTTTTGTGGATTGGCTGCAGAGATGAAGGACTGCAGTTATAGGATAGGTATAGAATATAGGTATAATTTGATTGGTTGACAGAGCTGAAGCGACAGGTTTACATCAGATGTGGCTTCTGTGTGTTTGTGGGAATATTTTGCAGCTTTTAATGGAACCGTTGTAGGAAATGAGGAGTGTTGAAAGTGTAACTGTGCCTTGACAAAAAAATACATTTTGTTTCATATTGGGTTAATCTCACATGACAGGAGTCTGTCATATTTCACTCCAAAATACATAAATAAAAATCACATTTTATTTGGAAATAAATTATTTTTGCACAATTTGTTCGTGAGAATTGTGCTAATTGTGATTAAATTACTGTCGTAGCAAAAATAGTTTCTATAGTCCAAATAAAGAAAATTTCTGTTAATTTGAGGGCGAAATATGAGGGAGATTCATCTTAATACAAACCAACTGAATTGTGATGCGTGTGTGTTTATGTTGTGTTTTAGTATGTGCCTGTTAGAAACCAGTGTTATACTAAACAACAACAACAAATGTGTCTGAGTCCCTTTTTTTGTATTTGAGGGATTAATATCTCAAGTATTACTGACGTTAAAATCAGATTTTTCTTTGTTTATTCTAGTAGTCCAGTTACTCCTATGTTGAATTGAACTTTTATTCGTCAGATTTTTCTTCTAATTGTAAGGCTATAAAATGTTTGTTTTCTTGACAGTATTACGGAACATTTCCTAACCTCACAATGTTCATGTTAGAAGGCTTGTGCCATATTAGAACTTTGAAAGATAAAACAGTCTGTTTCACCAAGTGCTATTTGCTTTCTCAGCACAATTGGCAGATTTTTACTTTAGGAAGCTTTAACCTTTTTGGAACAAAATAATTTAAACAGACCTTTTGCCTTTTATTTTCTTGTTTATGTAGTCAGTAGAGAAACGGTTAATTTTTCTTCTATTCTTCTGAAATTATTCATTCAATCCAGCTTTCACATTACAACTCTGTAGGTTTTCCTTATTCTAGCAAAACATCTTGCCATTATTAATTTTTATTTTGTACAGAATAGTTTTTTTATTTCAACTCCCTCGGCCGACTTCAGTATTAACATTGCAAAAACAAACAGATCAAATGGATCGTTATAGCATTGCGGAGTTTGTACTAATAAATTGATGTTTAGGTCTTTGAAACAGTTTGGCATGATTAAAAAGTTTTGTGTATTTATAACCTGTGGCATTCTTAAAGTAATGACGTGCAAATAAAGATCTATATTTATTACACAGATCTGTGGTGCTTTGCTTGTCTGTTTACATAAACTTTACGTGACTTTTTAGAGTCCATTTTTGTACAACATGATGTTTTATATGTGCACTGCTTTATTTAACAGAATGATGGCGCAATTGGATAATCATTTAAGAGAACTGCGATTTAAATCGGCATATTACCAAGTTTTATAATTATTACTAAAATTCTTAATAATTATTACATATTTAATCATAAATATTGCTTTTCTTGATTACCTGCCAATTCTGCAACTTTGATGCTGCATACAGATCGACATCCCCCACACATATTTGAGAAAAGAATGCATTCATTCTATATTTCTCTTAAGTGCAGATCACAATATTGATAGTGTTCGTTAATTAAAATGAGAAGGGTTTTGTTTACATTCAGATTTGTGTTCATACAGTTTTGGAAAAATATCCCGACTTGACTGCAAATGTAAATGTTTTTTTCTATAAAAATATACAAGCGAGTATTTTTAAACTCTAGACCTGAAAGACCCGTAACGTTGCAGTTTTCTGCTGGAATTCATATAAGCGTGTGTACGCTAATAGCCAATCCCATGAGGCCACGCGGGCGGAAGCAGAGACCAAATTCGGAAATGTTAACGTAATATGTACACGACATGGTAATAAAAACATTCAGTGCTTTACAAAAAATATTTGGGCCTGGCTTTGACCCCATCGCCGCCCCTGGGTGAACGAATTTAAGGTACGGATCAGGTGACATGGCGGAGGTAGGCTTTCTTCTGGGACAGAAGTGAAGTTTCGTCGAAATCTTGTCAATATGGTGTTCACGAGTTAGGCCACATCAACGTTTCCCAAACTTGTTGATAGTGATCTCGAGATTTTGGGGAGTGACCATTGGGACTGACCATTGATGCAATGAATTCCAGGTAAGCTGATTTCACTGATTTCTATCTGCAGCAAGTTATTAGAAAGAAGGTAATTGGTAGACATTTAATCATCCTTTTAAGAGAAATTGTTGGGTGAGTATGCACGCCGCCTTCTTGCTCCAACAAAATTAAAGGCTGTGTCTCGTTTCGGAAGGCTGCGTCCTCCGCAGGTCTCATTTGAAGCCTGTTACGTCATGAAGGCTGTCTCGTTTCATAAAAGCAGGAAGGACACTCTGTAGGCAACCTTATTAATACTGCGACATACTTTCACGAGAATTCGGAGGACACATGAGGTGTATCCTTAGTTGTTAGAGATAACCCACAATTATCTGCGTTTGCCAACGTCTGATAAATAAACGTGTGTTGAATAAACGGCAGCAGCTTCACATTCAATCAAATATGTGGTGTTTAAATGTGAACAGTTTAAAATTTGTGTCAGGTTTTTTAATCTTAGCAGGCATATGTATTAAATAGGTTTACAAGTGTTTAGTGATATTTAACGTTTTAAAACAGTAACTCAATACATTTAACATTTGTTTAACTGTTTTGGCATTTTTTAGGATAGAACGTAACCAACTTTTACCTCTTAAAATCATGTAGAAATCATTTTAATTAATTTGACAGGTGTGCGATTGCAAAGTGTTGTCATAGCAACGTGGTACTTCCTGTTCTGCCAGTATGTCCTACGAAGGACGTCACGTATAATTCTAAATTGAGAATCCTCCGTGTACCGCATCCTTTAGAGGATGATTCCTCTGGAGGACACAAGGACGCAGCCTTACGAAACGAGACACAATTTTGAAGAGGAGTTAACGGATGCTCCGGTCAGGATGGAAGTGCATTTTCAGATTTTAACTGTAGATTATGAGGTTACATTAATTTTAAAAGGAAATGACCCGCATTGATAAGATATTTACTATAAACGCTGCAATAATTCATGAAAAAATAAGTGTTGAAAATATTTCACCGGGACTTTAAACTACACAAGATTATTGCATGGACGGTCAATAATTAACCATGGTTATCCTACAAAAATGTTTACTAGTCTTTTGTTAATCCAGATTTAATTTGATTGAGATCGATTCATTTAAAAACGCAAGAAAATAACTTGAAAACGTAAAACATTGTATTTGTATTGTAATTATATGCTTTTGATTGAATGTCTCTGTTTCCCCTTGTGTCGTTTGTAGCTAATGTGTTTAAATTGTATGACTTACGTTGTACTTATTTTACATGTGGCGTAAAACTGACTCGTCATCGCGTCCCTTCGGCCCACGCGTACTCAAGCGTGCCTACCGTTACCGTAGAGCGAGTACGGGGGTGGGCGCGTTCCCTATCTGTGTGTAGAAAGACAAGCGCATGCGCTTCACTAGACCCGAGACGGCGGCGGGGAGCGTCAGAGCGCAGCGGCTGCAGATTTTTCCCGTCAGATGGGGGAGGAGAGGCGGTCAGGAGGCAGAAGGGACAGCTGGAGATGGGAACATTCTAATCCAACGGGATATGGACTCATGGATTGAATTAACGCACTAAATCACAGAGATTCTCGCCTAACAACACATCATCCACAGTTTTCCGCCTGATAGCGCAGCTCGGCAATGGCTGTTGGGAAGTGAATTACGGGTGCGCATCCATCTGGAGAGATGCGCGCTACCGGACCCATCCGTCAGAGTTGTTGTCTCTCCAGGGTTCGTTATCGGTACCGTCGTTCTCCTCTCGCCGGTGCGGAGATCATATAATGGAGAGCCCCAATGGCTCCGATACGAAACCGCAGAGCCATCATCCTCATCCTCAGGTGGAAAAGAAGAGGTTAAACCGCGCACCGTCCCCTGCCAGACCCGCTCTAAAGGATGTCCACTCCCGGTCGTCCAAGCAAATCGTGCCAAAATCTCCCAAATTTAACAAGCAGCACGCGACCGCGTCGTCGGTAGCGTCTCATAATCGCGTCCCGAGACGCGCCGCCCCGGGCGCGAAGGACAAACCAGCACCTGCCAAAAGCAACATCAAGCCCTCGGCTGCAAAAAAGGCAGTTAAGGTCACTCAACATGCAGCATCCGAACCGAAACCGGCCTGCAAGTTGGACACTGCTCCGCAGATCGCCAAAAGCAAAGGAAGGCTGGCTCAGCTTTCTCTAGGCGCCGCCGGGTCCCCGATACGCGTCCCCACCGGGCGGGTTTGCCAGACGGACAGCAGCTCGGATTTGTCCGATTGTCCGTCCGAGCCGCTGTCGGACGAGCAGAGACTCGTTCAGGCCGCAAGTAGCGATGCGGAGTCGGCCAGTGGATCGGGGTCGAGCGAGCGCCCGGAACAGGTGGCAACGGTGCGGATGCGAACGGAGGCGGCGGGGATGTGTCAGGCTTCACCTGTGTCCGGTAAAGCCGAGAAATCAGCACAACACAAAGCGGAAGGGAAGGACATGATCCACGAAGACTTGTCAAGGGAAATCGAAGAGCTTCGTTCGGAAAATGACTACCTCAAGGTGAGTCGATGCTTTTTTGTAAACAAGTAAATAATAAAGTACTGAAGATCATATTCGTCAGAGTACAGTAGTATTTGCATGCATTGTGTTACAGTGTTAAGAACATGACATTGTGATTGTAAAGTGATTTGGTGTTAAATCGTGATATTTCAATGTATACACGTTTTGAAACATAGCATTCTATATGTAAAGAAAAGTGTAGATGTTCTACTCAAGGATTACTGGCTTACCTTTTTCATTTATAACTATGTATTTGCAGACTTTTTAATTATTGATTTACAGTGCATTCAATCTATACCATTTTTATGAGTATTGTTCCATGGGGATCGAACCCGAGACCTTTGTGCTGCTAGCGCAATGCTCTTTAATAAGCGATAGAATTTACGCTACAAAATAATAATATTTGTCTTACTTTTGCAAAATATCTCTCATACTTCTAAATATATTAAATAAATCTACAGTCCAATACTGCTGTAAAATCCTCCTGTTCCCATAGATGTAGAAGTGGGTTATCATTATTTCAGGTCACATCAGTTTACAAAGTAAGATGTTTTTATGTGACGATATCACAGGTGTCATCAGCATCTCTGCACCATGATGCCTCAGTAGCATAATTCCGTCAATGATTCATTTTATTTATCAGATAAAGATGTTGCAGTGCTGACACAAACAGGTTTGAAATGAAATGGTTTCATCTGCACATGAGATGTCACAAACACCTCCTGTGAATTGTGTGTGATTGTTCATCTCTCTTAATTCTGTCTCACTATTTTTCTACCTGACTTTTTGTTTCTGTCTGTGTTCCTTTCTTGCTCTGTTTCAGCCTTTACTAAGCATCCTCACACTCTTGCAGTTTATTGCTGTGTCTGTCTTTCTTTCTTTCTTTCGCTCTTTCTTTCGCTCTTTTTGTCTCTTTGTCTGTCTCTTGTTCTCTGTGTCTTGCTCTCTATTTCACTCACCCCACCTCTCTCTCTCTCTCTCTCTCTCTCTCTCTCTCATTAACCCTGTCTCTCACTCTTCGTCTGTGTCTCCTGTCATTGATTGTTCAGATGTGTCTCATAACTCATGTTTGAAAGGAGCATCCCTACATGACATGGCAGAATGTTGCGTCTCAGTGAAGGTCATGTGTTTGTTCTTGTTCTCGCGCTTTCCTCATCAATCGTGTTTACACTAAGTTACTGAGCCATAGTGAGTGTTTAATGAGAAATGAGCCTTTACAAATGATTGTCATCCATTACAGTCCAGAACTGGCATTTTACCAATGACCGGATTTTCCCTGCCTGCAATCTTTCTTGTTCATTTTTCTATTGTCGTTGAAATTGATTCGATTAAGACCGACTTTTATTCTGATTCCATTTCCTGTAGCTCGACTGGTTAAGCACTTGTTTGATACTTAGGGAACAACAGATGGTCTTAAAAAATGTATAACACACAGTATCCTCACTCAAGAAAACTGAGTTTTATTTTCATTTTTGCTCTGTTTTTTGTATGTGATTTTTGTTATTTTGCTGTCTAAACCTGATCCATTTTGAATGGCTTTAGGATGAAGTTGACGAGTTGCGTGCGGAGATGGAAGAAATCAGAGACAACTACCTGGAGGAGGAAGTGTACCAGCTCCAGGATCTCCGCCGGGAACTGGACCGTTCCAACAAGAACTGCCGGATCCTTCAGTATCGCATGCGCAAGGCCGAGCAGAAGAGCTTGCGTGTAGCTCAGACCGGACACGTCGATGGAGAGCTTCTCCGTGGTCTGGAGCAGGACCTGAAGGTGTGTTTATTTCCTTGTGCACTATCTGTGTCATTGAGACATACAGTATATCACATGTTCTCTCACGATTAGGTGGCCAAAGACGTATCTGTGCGTCTGCACAACGAACTGGAGACGGTGGAGGACAAGCGCACACGGGCCGAGGATGAAAATGAGACGCTCAGGCAGAAAATCATTGAGGTGGAGATCTCCAAACAGGCCCTGCAGAACGAATTTGAGAGAGCCAAAGAGGTATAACGTCGCCGGATCTCTGTGCATGTTGCGCACTTTTATTGAATTGTGCAATGTACAAATATTTTATAATAGAACCTTGCTTTTTTGGCATCATGGGAGGCAGCATCGTGTAGGTCTGGAGTGTGATGTGTATGTGCATATCTGGCTTTGGTTGAATTATAACCCGGAATATTTGGCTTCAGACCTTCAAATGTTTCTTCTTTCTTGTAAAAGATATTTTGAAAAATGTCTCAGTGGTTTCGTGTCCATACAGTGGAAGTCAGCGTTGTTTGGTTATCAACATTCTTCAAAATATATTATTTTGTGCTTTGCAGATGAAAGAAAGTCAAACAGGTTTGAAATGACACGAGAGTATATGATGAAGAAAAGCACATGAACTGTCCCTTTATGAACCTCACAGTCAGAGGAGTTCTATTTAAAGAACGACTGAAGACTTGATATTTTTAAGAGTGGTAGACCTGCATTCTTTGCAGACTTTCGGATCATGACGGGTCTCGCTCACATGGAAAGAGAAGATGATAAACACAGTGGAATGTAGTTAAACAAGCCTGACAGAATGTCTTTCAGCATGACCTGTGCTGTTTGAAAGTCACACAAGATGCTCAACATTTCCTCTTTTATTAAGACGGAAATGTTTTTGCCAAGTAAATATTCCATATTTACCTGCTGTTGATGGGTGTGGCGGAAAGTCCACTTTGTAGTATGTACATATTGTTGTTGGGTTTCTCTATGTTATCATTGCTGTCCAGACTGTTTGGTGCCGACTCTGATTCCTGCCGAGGGATTGGCACCCGGAGCAGAATTAATCCAACTGGGCAGCCGTTATGAAACCTCCTGGCAGATTCCCGTCTCACAGAGAGAGAGATGCTCTCACATGGGTTTATATCTGTCTGGCTGTGAAATGACAGAAGCTTCTGGAGGTTTTCGTAAACAGTTCAGTCGTGTGTTGCAGGCTTGCTAATAAGCGCCTGTCGTTTATAATGTACCATGCTGCCGTCCAGTGTTGGGTGTAACTAGTTACTAAGTAATTAGTTACTGTAATTTAATTACTTTTCCCTTGAAAAAGTAAAGTAAGGGATTACTCATATGTTTTCTGTCATTTAATTACAGTTACTTTTGATGTAATTAAACTAAATACTTTGTAAAATATATGTGTGTACAATAGTGTAATGGACATCAAAATTCAAAGTCTTACTTTAAAATCTGTGCTTTAATGTATAATTCTCACATTTGTAATACTTTGGTCAGTTAATAATATTATTTATTTGAATGAATTAAATAAGCCGTTTCATGTCTATCCTTGAATCACTTAACTAATCAAAGTCGATGTAGGATATAGAAAGTAATTAGTAATGAGTAACTAAATACTTTTTGGACAGAGTTATTTGGACAGTAATCTAATTACACTATTGAATATGTAATGAGTAACTAGTAATTAATTACTTTTTCAGAGTAACTTACCCAACACTGCTGCCGTCATACATCCAGATCTTCTATCCAGACCTCAGTCTGATGCTCTGATTTACAATCTGAAGCTTTTGTTCGTACGGTAGAAACATCATTCATTTTAATTTTATCCAACTTAATTGTGGGAATGTTTAACATCATTCAACGTCTCTTTTCAATCTAATTCAATCTAAAGCAACGCTTTATAGTAGAGATGCAACGATATATAATCAGTAACGCTCAATATAAGCAATATTTCACACAATTGGCTATCGGCCGATATGCAATGAATTTGAGCTCTGCATTATAGAAAATGCTAAGAAACATCACCATTTTGATGTCCAATATTAATAGCCATTATATAAATGAATAACATTCAGAAAGTTCAGTAATATTAATCTTATCTTCACAATTGTGACCCTGGACGACAAAACCAGTCTTAAGGGTCAATTTTTCGAAATTGAGATTTTTAAAATCACCTGAAAGCTGAAGAAATAACGTTTCTATTGATATATGGTTTGTTAGGATAGGACACTATCTGGAAGAACAACAACTGTTTAAAACGCTGGAATCTGAGGGTGCAAAAAATGCTAAATATTGAGAAAATCGCCTTTGAAGTTATTAATCAGAGACACTCTAGCACGCCATCCACTCATAAAAATAAAGTTTTTATACATTTACAGTAGGAAATTGATAAAATATCTTCATGGAACATGAACTTTACTTAACATCGTAATGAATTTTTGCATAAAAGAAAAATCGGTAATTGTTACCCATACCTTGTATTTTTGGTGATGACTAAAAATTTTCCCGTGCTACTTAAGACTGGTTTTGTGATCCAGGGTCACATATGTTCTCATATGTTAAAAGGACGAAGATTATTGGGTTATCTCTGAGACACAGATTACACTAATCTGGTTTGCTGGTTTAAGATGGTTTAGGGCATGTCTCACCTGGTAGCCCAGTTTAATCCCGTTAAAACCAGCAAACCAGTTTAGGCTTGTTTTATCTTTAGCAGGGATGGTTAGACAGTACAGTATAAATACTTTTGTTTGATTAATGTGTTTTCTGAAAGCTTTAATTATTTTATCTTCCAACACACATTAGCAGTAAGTGAGGTGTAATGTGTGACAACTAGGGCTACATAAAATTTAAAATGTGAAATACTTTACTAAATTAAGCAAAATGTAGTATGATAATGCTTGACGTTTGTAAAACTGATTTAAATAAAAATATTTATAAATAAAAAAAATTCTGTCTTGGAAAAGAAAGGATTCGTTTCACCTTTTGAAAGCAAACAGTTTCATAAATGCAAATATCACAATGCTTATGCTTACGCGATCCATTGTATACATTTTGATGTTTCAGAGATTTGGATATATCTGTCGTGATTCTACCTATCTTGTCTTGTTTTCTTGACCTATTGTCAGAATCATGACAGAATCTTGTGTTTTATGTGGAGAGAGGCATTAGGGCCCTTTTGGCGTTCCATATTCTCTCTCCGGACGCGCCCTCTCGTTTCCTCATTAGTAATTGTAGATGATTTCATGCTACGCACACGTTATGGCATATAATGCCTTGTTTGTGTCTTGTGCTGGTTCATTTTGTTTTACTCCATGTTCAAGCTCAAGTAAGCTCCCATGGATTCTTGCACTTACCTGGTCTTGTGATTGTGTAGTCTAGTTCAGCCTGTGTCCTGTCGTAGTTTTATGTAGTTTTACTTAGTACTCTGTTCTTCTGTTTTGTCCCCCTTGTGGGAGGTTTTGGTCTATGTTTTAAAATAGTCTTAGTTCTCGTTTGTTCCCCCATCGTGAGTGTTTCGCTTTGAATTTGTAAATAAAGTATTTGCGATGCAAATCGCTGTCCTCATTGCAAATCATGACAATATCGTCCAACCCTCGTAAAATTTATAGTCTGATAATTTGACAAAAATTATCAAAATATAAACAAGGCATGTGAAGATCTGTAGATAAACTAGTTTTTATATAATGCTCTGAAACAAGGTTAGAACTGTTTTTGTATCTGAGAAGAGAGGTGAAGGTTTTACTGGTAAACTCCGTCCTTGCTGGTTTTTCTTGAGGACTCTTAAAAGCATTAAAAAGACTCTGTAGCAGAGGGCTCCAGACCGTGATCATTCTTTGCCATCAAGAAGTTTCCAGAAGCATTATACTGAAAGGATTTTGTATAAAACCATTTTTAAATTCAATGGTGATTGATGGGTCATATTTTTTTAGGGGTGTAAAGCTGAGGGAAGAGTTGTCTTTAAGACGAATTGGAATATTACAGCTGTGTAAAACATCTGTGCATTAATGTGTTTGATTATACCGTAAATAAATCAGAAACCTGCACTTCAGATGCAGCTCACACACGCTTTCTCTGCTGGTGCAGGCTGCATACGTGAAGAAGGAGATCTTATTGACCTAGTTAGTTCTGTCTCTCTCTCTGTGTGAAGTGCTGAAGGGTGGGGGGGTTAAGCAGGCGTGGGGGTCTCTTCCTACAGTCAAATATACTGCAGTGACACCATTTACACATACTTCACATAACACAACACCTCCAAGCTAAACACTACAGGTTATTTCATATCATTCAGGGGTTGAATTGATGTAATTTATGGTCAATTGAGAGGTTGGGAGTAGTTCACCCAAAAATGAAACTTTTAACTTCCTCATTTTCATGCCATCTCAGATATCACTTGCTTTCTTAATTCGAACACAAATGTCCATTTAAAAAATAATCCAAATGACTGAATGTTAGGAATATTGAAACCAAAAACAAGTACATCCGACAGTGGTATATGTCACGCTGGTTCTCGCATAAAAATATTATTGACAATTCGTCTATACACAGGAGATTTAAAATACCATTGTGTCACCGTAATACCAATGAGTCACAGAAGTGCTTAAATGTATCCGTTTTGAATTTAATTTCACCAATAAGCTTGAAAATGAATGTTCTCTCACACACACCTATCGTTTCAAATTGAATCAAATTTATAGGAATCTGGACTCGTCAGTGTTTGTTTTTGGAGATGATGTGCATTTTGAAATTTGAACTATTCTTGTGTTATGGTATATATAAACGGATCTCCAAATATCTGTAGTAGTTTATTTTGGTGCTATTGGTCAAAGTCAGCGTGTCACAAAAAAATAAAGGCACAAAATAATTGAATTCAGAATAAATTAAGGAGTGGCCTAGTTAGAGAAACCGTGTTGTCACTCGATTTGTTGAGGGTAGAAATACGAACACATGATGTAGTTCATCTTCAAAGCGTTGTGCTGCTTATACAAAGCCTTGCTGTTTGCGATAATGAAATTCTGCCTCGGATTGGAGACATGTCGCAGGTTCTGTTGGGATGTTAACATTAGCGCTTTCTAAAAATAAAGTGGTCGTGTGCACACTTTTCACAGGTTATATTAAGAGCGAGTCTGTAATTGACATGAGATGCTGTACTGTATGTGTCTCATCTGTCTCAACATTCTTCATCTCTTTCAGTTTATTACGGACTTTGGTTCTGTGCTGTATGAGATAAAATCATACTGTTATGATGGATTTTGTTTTGGGGTTTAGGGATGCACTGAAAATTGGAAGCCGATAACGAATAAATTGGCCGATATACCGCATCTCAATATTTACATAAGATTGCCTACGACTGAAACAAAAGGCAAAAATTTGACAGCTGCTTTCATTTAAAAACGTCCACTGCAGAAAACTTGGTAACCAGTAGTTGTCTTTTTCCTCTGAAAATCATGAACCGAGCCTACATTACGCTGGTTATCGATTCTTTAACTTTCAAACTTTTGTTTAATAAACAAATTAAAGATGTTCTCCCAGAGCAACCCAGACAGCAGTCTGATTCAAACAATACACTTTTTGTTCCTATAATTTACACATTCATAAATTCTGTACTTAAATCAACAATGTTTTGCAAATAGCAGTAAGTGAATGATCACGACAGAAAGACAGTACTGTACTGTATTTTTGCTGTGAGCAGCGTGCAGCTGAAGCAGTTAAACAGAGAAATGATGTATGAATTAATCAGCTATAATAAATCGGCCTAGATTTTTTTTTCCGGCCAATAACATAAAATATGACCCTTTATCGCCCGATACCGATATTATTGATTATTTATTGTGCATCCCTTATTTATTGTTCTTTCGATACCAAAACCCAGCTCTTTAAAAAGACCACCTTTTCTCAAGTTTTCATAAGACATCAATAAATAACTGTTATAACAGACGGTTTCATCGGACACGTGTCTGGCGCAAAGTTAACTTCCAGTTTGTGATATTTGTTTAGTCTGGCTAACTGCTAATAATATAACTATTAATATTATTAATATTAATATTTTATTGTGAAATTATTGCATTAAACAAACAATTTGTTGAATTTTATTGTATATCAATTTTATTAAATAAACAATTTGTTGAATGGGTTATATAAATTTGTCACATTTAAGGTTAGCCATAAGTTACGGTTCTTCTACTGGTAACCGAAAATAATACTGTCCACACATAATTTTAATTTACTAGCTAATGTGTTTACTTGTTATTTTATTTGCTTGTTATCAGAAATACAGGCTCTATAATTTGTAGATGTGTACCAGACGTTAAGTTTGGGTCACAAAAGCATGCATGCGCAGTTACTGTCTGTACTTTTGCCTTCTTTTAAAGCTTAAAGCTAAAGGTTTACTCCCATTGTAAACAAAAAAACACAAAATGCCTTTTTAAATATGAATTTTGGTCCTGAAGGATAAAGAAACACTGTGATGATGACATAATAATAAATGAATAGATAGATAGATAGATAGATAAAGTTAAAGGTAAACATTTACTTTAAAGGTTTTATTTATATTATTTAAAGATTTTAGATGCTTTAATTGCATCCGCTGCATTTCATTGTGGGATATAGTTTTTGTCACAGTATGCTTTGGTCGTATGTGGAACCTTTTGACACATGTTGCAGGTCGTCTAGGTATTCCGTGCTTATAGAAAATGAGTGTACTACGCACAATACACATACTGTGTACAGCAACTATACTGCAAGTAGGGTAGTATGCCTCGCCAAAAATACTCTAGTTTATTTAGTCCTCTTGCTCCGGTCTTCGAGGTTCTTGTGTTTGCGGCTATAGCTGTTAGAGATTGAGTTGGACAGTGTGAACGTCGTTACAAACCCATCCCTTACTCCCCTGAGCCGATAAAGCTAATTCAAAGGGTTTGGCTCCAACTGAGAATATCAGACTCAGTCCTGAGCAAACGCTTGTTTGAAAGACAATACTTTCTTGATGAAAAGAACAATCATGTTTATTTTTCTTTACTGAATTCAATTCTAGAGAAGCATGAGTTTCACAATTCATTATGATACAACATTTTCTGACTGTAGAAATAGATAGTTTCCAATAAACCATTGAAAAAAAAATGCACATCCCCATTTGCTTGTATGTCTCTTTACTGTTTATCTAATGAAGTCGTTCTGTTATAAATCTGAATATTCTACAATAACAATTTCTGTGCTTTCTGAATCCATATCACACTTCCAGACAAACCGGCTCAATAAGCTCTCATGAATAATTCATAAATAAAATATGGAACATCTTATGCGTGCCAGTTCACTAAGCGACACCCTGCCTTTGTTTTTCTCTAAACTCGGATCTAGCAGTTTCCACACGTGCATTTGCATCCTGATGGAAGCAGGTTAATCCTGTATTCTCGCTAATGTCATTTCACTGATCTATACTGACACACAGAGATGGATATGTTACAGGTCCAGATAGTCTTCAGTACGTGTGATTTGTAACCATCTGTTCACGTTTAAGAGATCATTTCGCTAAGCTTAAGGGTTTTTAGTCGAAGCAGGTGCTAAATAAAGAACATGCCACGTGAAGCGGTAAGATACCGTCATTTTACTGTGGTTAGGGGCCCAGTTGTTAATGGTATTGTTCTATAAACAGGAAGCTTAAAAGTGAATATCCAATTGGATGAACAGTTGTGTTTGATAAGATAGTTCACCACTTTCTTCTTCACAAAATAAGATATTTTAAAGAACGGTACTAACCAAACAACATTAAACACCATCGACTTCCAACCACTTAGACATTTAGTCATTTAGCAGACGCTTTTATCCAAAATATTGAGAAATACATTTCTCAAAATATCTTCGTTTGTGTTCCACTGAAGAAAGAGTAACAGACAGGTTTGGAATGACATGACGGTGAGTAGATGATTACAGAATATTTATTTTAGCCTGAAAAGCTGTTTTGTAGCCATGATTGCACCGGCGTTTACATGCATGCGCACCTGCTCCCTTTCACACAACAATCAAACGAAAGGAGAAAAAAACAGCAGATCATTTCCCTTGAGATGTCGGGTTAAGCCTTGCAGTGTCACTTTAAGGGATGTTGGAAGGGCTGCCATCTGGTCTAATAGACAGACTTTGTACACCTGGACCACTGAGCTTTAGTCAACCTGAACCGCTCCTTTTGATAGAGTGATCTATGGATTGGAATCCCAGTCATGTTAAAACGAGGGACAGTTCACCCAAAAATAAACATTCTGTCATTTTTTGTTCACAATCAAAACCTGTATGCGACACATTCTCCTGTGGAACACAAGAGTAGATATTTAGACAAATGTCTCGATATGGAAGGCAATGGGGTTCAGTGTTGTTTGGTTATCGACGTTCTTCTAAATATATTCCTTTGTGTTCAGAAGAAGAAAGATAGTCATACAGGTTTGACATGACATAAGGATGAAAAATGATTGATTTTTTTCTAGTTCTTGATAAACACGTGTATATCAATACTTTAAAGCGAAATTTTGTCATCTTTTAATCACCTTCAAGTTGTTCTAAATTTGTATAAATTTCTTTGTTTGATGAACACAGAATATTTTTTTAAGAATGCTTGTGACCAAACCGTTATTGGACCCCATTGACTACCATACACAAATGAAGCCTACTTTATAATTTTTTTGTTCTGCTGAACACAAAATAAGTTATTTTGAAGGATGAAGGAAAGCAAACCGTTCTGGGGCACTTTGAGTACTATTGTTATTTTCCTTCTATAGTAATCTTTGACGGGCTAAATCTGTTTGGTTACGAGCATTCTTCCAAATATCTTTCTCTGTATTCATCAGAACAAAGACATTTATACAGGTTTGGAACAACACGAGAGTAAGCAATTCTTGACAGAGTTTTCATTTTTGGGTGAACTATCCCTATAAGGGGCTGTGTCCACCGAGGAGCATTTACGGGCTGAAAACGGCAGGAGCTCGGCTGAAAATGCCTGCTGCAAGCGCCCAACTCTGGGCGCTTGGTCGAACGCCGGCGCCGATCGTGGGAAAAACGCATAGCACCAGTGCTTAGCGGAAAAAAAAACGTCTACTGATGGCTTTTTTAAAAAGCCGGCTGCAGGTGTAATGATCCTGAATAATAAAATGGGTGACCACCCACACTTCACAACCACCCACAATAGTGACGTCTTGTGTCAAGTTTTGCAAAGACTTTCAGATGTTTTTCAGGGATGTAAACATATATTATATATAAATCTATTTATTAAAATGAGACATAATATATTTAATCAGTGTTCGATTCATCTGTTTTAATCAATCATCCATTCAAACAGCTAACCGGGTTCTCAGAAGCAGGTTTTTGTCCATCTCACCAGCTGCCCGATGTCAGACCGCATGCGCCCCCCCTTATTATCCACTCACAATGGGGAACCCACTGACCCAGCAAGACATGTGTGTGTGGAATTGTCTTTGACTGTAAAGACAGGCCTCTCATTAACCAGCTGGATGCATACACCCCCCCCCTCGCAAACACACACACACACCCCATCACATTCCCAACTCTCCGGAGACCACCGAGTCCCTTTAGCCACATCTCAGAGCTTAAAAAACTCCATTGTGTTTCATGGCGAAGTTTTTTGTGTGCGCGGGGACAGTGTTGCACACTGGGTCTCTTCACTTCTCCCGACGAAAAACCAGACAGCTTAGCAGCTTAGAGGATTCTCTGGGTCTCCTGACAACAGCGGACACGTCTTATCGTTATATTCCTGGCTCTAATGGAATCACAGCCGATACTGAGCACCCTGTGTCTGTGTCTCAGGACTGCTGTACTGCATACCGTATACAATAATGAACGAGTAAGAATGTATTCTGCACATTTTTTTCACTTTGGGTTCACACGGATGAAAATTTGGAAATTCATTTTATTCTGTCGTGCAAGGGTTAAGGGTAATATTAAATCATTCAAATTTTACACATCTACAAAAGTAACCCATGCAGGCATCACGTATATTTCGTCATTTTCGTGTATCTTACTTTGCATACCCTTTATTATATAAACCTACATACTGTGCATTGAGTGGATGTCTGTTTACAGCTCATGAGAAATAATTGCCAACAGGGAAATCTGTAAGGTTTATAAACCTCTGCCTTCCTATCGGTCCAGTTTGACCCTTCCCACAATCACTTAACACCCATTTCATGAGTAAGTGCCTGCAGTAAAACTCGATACATGAAAGTGAATGGCGAAACAGGTCACCTCCTGTGTGAAGAGAAAATGTTGAATGTTTTAAGTCCGGCTTTTATTTTTTTAGTCATCCATGAACTGTGAGGATACTGTTTCAGTTTTAGTCTCTTATCCTTCTAACCATAACCCAGCAGTCATGTTAAGAGTGATATTTCATCCAAATATGAGAATTCTTTTATCATTTTCTCATTTCAAACCTGTATGACTGTCTTTCTTCTGCAGAGCACAAAAGAAGACATTTTGAAGAACGTTGGTGAACAAACAACATTGAACCCCATTGACTTCCGTTGTATGAACACAAATAACTGTGTTTTTGTTTCAGGACTCACTAGGGAGTGATTCCGTTTTGTTATTGTTATTGGATTGACAGAAATCCACGTTCTGTAATTTCTTGACACCTGTTTGTGTGTACGATCTCGCTGTGGATTTGAGGATTGTTGTTGTTGTTGGATTTCAGACAAATGTTAGACTGGTTTTATGGAAGAATAGAAACTGGTTTTGTTTTTGACTTCTTAAGATGTTGTCTTATGATGTCAGTCTTGTTCCTGTTTCCGTTTGTCTTATTTTTATCTTTTCTATTATGCTGTTATGAATCATGTACTCATCAAGTTCATTCAGTTTGTGTGTGTGAGAGATAGACACAGACAAAGGGAGGGAGAGAGAGAGACACTTCGCTGGCTGTTCACTGATGAATGTTTGTCAGAATCTTTTGTGTTTTCAAAATATTGTAAATATTAAGTTACTTGGTAATGGAATGAAGGCTGGTATATGTTTATATACAATATATATTTATATTTTCCCAATTTATATGTGTTTTTATACCATTGGTCTTTTTATCATGTATGCATCATTTCATAACTAGCATCTTTCTGTTTCCTCACAGCCACAAAAGTCTGAACACAGCTTCATTCATAAACATGCCAATCTCTTGAAGATCTAATGTGTTACTCCACTGTGTTCTCAAAGTGTTCTGTGAGCATTAGCAGTTCATAATCACTCTGTATATCCGACATTAGACTAAGCGCTATTAGAGTGATTTTAACTTATGAGACTCAGACAGAAATCGTCATTCTACAGGTTTTTTTTGTAAATTCATTAACTTTAAGGGTAGCTATCATAGATATTGTTCATTATTGCTGTTTTAAAATCTAACATATATGCACCAAATCTTGAAGGGACAGTTCACCTAAACATGACAATTCTGTCATCATTTATTCACCCTCACTTTGTTCCAAACCTGTATACATTTCTTTGTTCTGCTGAAGTCACATAAAGATGTTTGGAAGGAGGTCAGTAACCAGACAGATCTCATCCCTCATATACTGCCATTGCCATAGTAGTCTTGATAGACAGCTCACTGGAAGGAAATCGTAACATGATATCCAACAGCCATTAAACATGCTCTATTGTCTTGAATGACTGCATTTTACACCTAATATGATTTAATGGTGCCTTTAGTCATTTCTATTTGGCCACAAAGTAACATTTCTGTCTTTATATATTGATTTATTTATAAATTATACTTCAGGTTAATATCTTAACAGGGGTTTTCCTGCATAGAAAACTTAAAGGCGGCCGCCTCTGTCAAATTTCGTGCAGCCTCTGCCTCTCCCCAAAATATCTTCATAAAAAAATACTGCGTCCATTCAGTGTAATAGATTGTCATTTGTGACTGCAGTTGCGGCATAACGCCACAATAGTTGCGCTGTTTCTTCATCAGCACAGTGAGGCGCTGAAGATTTGCGGTTTCATTTCTGTACACAGCGAGTTTGCATGTATGAACGCACATTGTGATCAGATCAGAACGACTTGCAAACAAAAGACTCAGTTGAACTGATTCGTTTAAACAGAATATAAGAGATCAGTGAACCATTCAAAGCTTGCAGAACCACAAGAAAACGCTGAATGTGAAAGAGCTATGTAAGACTGGATAATTCAACTGGCTATTGTGGGCTTGAAAGTTGAAAAGGATCAAAAAGCTTATATTCAATTTTTCAACTTTTCTATTCGGTCGAATAAATATAATGTTTTATATAACTTAATAATTTAGATTTTCATCTCATTTTTATAACTTTTGTTGTTTGCCAAGTCACTTAAAGGGATGGTAAGCCTACACGTGTGTGTGTGTGTGTGGGAAGGGTAAACCCAACGGTATGGGGACAAAATTGTCACGGATCTCACGGGGAAACAAGGCAGGAGAACCCAATTGCAGGCAGACTCAGGGATGGCAGGGATAAACAAGGATTTATTAAACAGAACACTACAAAACAAAACCCAAAATGGGGAAAACAGGACTGGACCAATTATAATAATAAACAAAGACACTGACTGACTAAACTACAAACAAACACTTGAATATAAACACAAAACTAAACTAGACTTACTTGACAGCGAACATTAACAAGAGCTAAGACTGGTACAGGAACAAGTTACAGGCAGGGTAAGACTTACAAGTACAAGGGACTTCATACAGGTACATACAATGAACCGGCCCAGGACAATGGAACATGAGGATGTTTTATAGGGAGACAAAACACAGGATAATTAATTAGGGACCAGGTGAAACGGATGAAACACTAAGGGGAAGCTAATGAGACGGAAAGGGCGGGAAACACAGCCGAGACTCGGGGAGAGTATTGAAGGCCAAAAGGTCCAAAATGTCTCTCCCCACATGAAACAGAGGATTCTGTTTTGGTTCTGCCTCAAGACCAGGAATTAATCAACCAAGATAGGCAGAACTGTTGCAGAACCCCTGCCTTAAGGAGCGACATCCTGATGCTCCTCAAGGAGACCCACAGGACAAGACAGACTGGGACATAGACAAGACTAAACAAAACATGGAAAACGATCAAGGGAAGGCAAGCAAGAACAAACAATGGGTTGGGGTGTGACAATAAAAATAACAAACAAGGGAGGGGGGGTGGGGGTAAACAAGAAAAAACAGGGGGAAGTCCAGAAGGGGCAGGGCTGGGAGGGGAAGTCCTAGCCCTGGGGGACGCGCCAGAGCGCGGAGCCCCAGGGGGCTTGACGCCGGTCGGAAGGCCGGCAGGAAAGGGCTTGACGCCGGACTGAATTCCGGCTGGGCAGGGCATGACGGCGGGCAGGATTCCGGCTGGGCAGGGCATGACGCCGGACTGGATTCCGGGCTTGGTGCCGGTTGCTGGACCGGGCTTGGTGCCGGTTGCTGGACCGGGCTTGGTGCCGGTTGCTGGACCGGGCTTGGTGCCGGTTGCTGGACCGGGCTTGGTGCCGGTTGCTGGACCGGGCTTGGTGCCGGTTGCTGGGGAGAATCCGCGGCCGGGCTGGCCTCTCGGACCGTCACATCCCCACGGCGCCCCCCCAAAAAATATTTGGGGCTTGACACCACAGGACTCGGGACCTTGGGGCTTGACACCTCCGGACTCGGGACCACAGGACTCAGGACCTTGGGGCTTGACGACTCGGGACCACAGGACTCGGGACCACAGGACTCGGGACCACAGGACTCGGGACCACAGGACTCGGGACCACAGGACTCGGGACCACAGGACTCCTGTCTGCCCTCCGTTGTCTCTTCTTCTTCAGCCGAGCCACCCGTCTGGTGGTCGGCTGAAGGAAGGAGGTGAAGGGCAAAGCTGGTTCGGGGTTGGAGGCCTCCGAGGAAGACCCCGAAGAAGTTCTCCTCCCCCGCTTGCCACGGAGACCAGATGGTGGTGATGAAGCTGCTGCGGATGAGGTGGAGGGAGCGGTGATGCCCATAACCCCGACCTGCAGGGTACGACCCTCCGGGATAGCGACCAGCTGAGATGGAAAACGGGACTGAACTGGGACCCTGGACTCCGACCTGTTTGTGGCATACCGCCACACGACATCGAAGTCCAGCGGTCTCAGCATCCTCATCTCCGCTGGCGACAGAGGATCCCTGAGGCTGCGGCTGAACAACACCACCAACTCCTCCTCCCCAAAGACCACCTCCTCTGCGGCATCGAGGAACCTATCGACGTAGGTCCCCAGGTCGTCGTTACCTTGACGGATACTGCAGAGGTGGCGTCCCTGGCGGGAACGCAAGCAGTTCACCTTGACTGTCTGCTGGGTTCGGTTTGGCCGGTTCATTATGTCACGGATCTCACGGGGAAACAAGGCAGGAGAACCCAATTGCAGGCAGACTCAGGGATGGCAGGGATAAACAAGGATTTATTAAACAGAACACTACAAAACAGGCAAAACAAAACCCACAATGGGGAAAACAGGACTGGACCAATTATAATAATAAACAAAGACACTGACTGACTAAACTACAAACAAACACTTGAATATAAACACAAAATTAAACTAGACTTACTTGACAGCGAACATTAACAAGAGCTAAGACTGGTACAGGAACAAGTTACAGGCAAGGTAAGACTTACAAGTACAAGGGACTTCATACAGGTACATACAATGAACCGGCCCAGGACAATGGAACATGAGGATGTTTTATAGGGAGACAAAAAACAGGATAATTAATTAGGGACCAGGTGAAACGGATGAAACACTAAGGGGAAGCTAATGAGACGGAAAGGGCGAGAAACACAGCCGAGACTCGGGGAGACTATTGAAGGCCAAAAGGTCCAAAATGTCTCTCCCCACATGAAACAGAGGATTCTGTTTTGGTTCTGCCTCAAGACCAGGAATTAATCAACCGAGATAGGCAGAACCTTGACAAAAATGTCCCCACAAAGATGGAAATATCCAAAATCCTTGTCCTTTTGGGCATTTTATTTGGTCCCCATGAGGAATCAAGCTTATAAATCATACAGAATTAACTTTTTTGAAAATCTAAAAGAGCAGAAAGTTTTGTATGCTTGTTTGGTTTAGGGGGTTTAGGGAATATGATATATAGTTTGAACAGTATAAAATCCGTTGCGTCTATGGCACCACCTCCATCTCATTTGGAGTTAATCATCTCTTTCATCATCTGTTTGTCTTTCTGAAATGAGAATGTGAAGCCAAACCCTTGCAAAAAGACTGTAATTTATTATCATACAGGTTTTACAACACAAATGCATGTTTTTATTCTCTAGTGATTCTAAAATTGTGTGAAATTCCCTAAATTGAAGTACTATGGTAATACTATGATACTATGGGATGGTACGTGAAGCCCCGACAGTGTGATCAGGACCCGACACGAAGCCCGCTTATTACATGGCTACTTACCTCATAAATAACTTATTGAACATGAAATATTGATTTGAAATTTGAAATTTTTAATGAATAAAGACTTTCTGTGAGAAAAACTTTACTTTCGGTTTTAAGGTAGGACATGTTCAAATGCCAGGAACAGGTGATTTGATTTAATAGTTTGTGAACACAATGTCATATATGTTATTAAAGGACATATTTATATTTAAACCGCCTATCAAAATGATTTCCAGCGTCTGCCATCCGGTTGTCCATTTGTTGTTATTAGTTGTGAGCGATTGTTTTTTTGGGAATATCAAACCTTGGAATGTAGTGATTGTCCAATAAGAATCAAGTATTCCAGAATGCCATTTACTGAAGTATTTTACAGTGCGGCGCTCATCTGAAGAAATGAAAAGAACAGTAGAAAAGCTGTTGTGAGAATTTGTGTTGTGTTTTTTTTCAGTGAGCAGAAAGTTATCTTTGTGTGTGTGTGTGTGTTTGTGTGTGTATGTGTGACTTTGGGTTTTGACCTCAATGTTATCTTTGCTCAGTCACACTGTCAGACAGCAGACTCTCCTGAGACATTAGATATCACATCAGTCAGTCATGATTCAGCTTAATTTCTGTACCTACTGTATTTCTGTTCACTGTCCTCTCGGATCATATCAGTTTTTTGGTGCTGTCGTTTTGCTATCCAAATCTTTCTAGCTTTGAACTGCTGCAGTTTGAATTTTTTTGTAATGTTTGTGAAATTAACAAATAATTTTTTTCATATCAATAAAGCTAATAAATGACACAGATTTTTCTACTATGGTCAAATTATTTGTTGCATTAAGAAAAGCATCAAATGGTATAATAATAAATGGTAATTGTTTATTATTTATCCTTGCAGTGATGTTGGCTTACGTTACAATGCATCTACAGTAAATGTCTTTAGTCCTGGAGCGTCATGTACAAAACTCTCCGTAGATTTCATCCTAAAAGTGTATGTATGCACAAAAGCAAGGCAAATGTTTTGCCTTGCTTTTGTGCGTACATTGTGCACATTGTGGACCTCTGGGCGGGTTCACAACGCGCTTTCACTTTATACTAATTAGACTGCGCACCTGCACACAAACATGCCAAATATAAAAAATAGATGGTTTACAGTGTAAAAGCTGATTATTGTGTACATAAAGATACAAATCTGCTCGTGCACTTTAACCTCACGCACTAGTAGATGCATTCCCTCTGTGGAGAAGTCTTTGCTCCGGCAAATTCCACTATGAAAATAGCGAATCTTGTTAATCTTTTCTTTTCAATGGGGTGTATTCAGTGGGGAAGCAAAATGGAACAACATTGCATTGCTTGTTTCATTGTAAAAACTGATACAAATGTATTTTGGAAACAGTGTGAGCTGTTTTAACAGTGTATGTGGGATGTTCTAGGCAGCTATTTGGAACATATTGAGTGTTGCCAGGGTGTTTCTGTGTGGTTGCTAAGGTGTTCTGTGATGTTCTGAATCTGATCCTTATGGCTCATATTTTTGCCTTAAAGGTGTGTGGATTTATTTCATAAGTTGTATCGTTCGACCCTTCATATAAGAAATAGGAATAGTCATGTCTTCATTAGAAAGGAAGAATATGTCCATTTGTTTCATTGATGTTTCTCTGGCGGTTAATGGCCATGACTTCACTGGAGGACCACTGAAAGTGAATCAGGAAATCATGAATCATAAATTGTAACCACATTACACACTGAACCAAACCCATAAAAATTACATCATTCCAGCATCTCACCCGCCTGTGTTTTTACTGTATCTAGACTACCTCTCTCTCTTTCTCTCTCTCTCTCTCTCTCTCTCTTTCTCTCTCTCTCTCTCTCTCTCTCTCTCTCTCTCTCTCTCTCTGTCCTCAGCGCAGGAAGTGGTTAAAAGGTTTCAATCTCGTGTCAATAGGCCCCTCTCACACTTTCCATCTGTCTGGCCATAAATGATTCAGGCTACGGTTAAATTCTGTTTATGACTCAAAATAGTGCGGCAGTAGGCAGGACACAGTTTACCCTTTTTTTCCCAAAGAAATAAATAAAAGATATTTACATATACCATATTATAACAGTAATATGAACTCCCTTAAAGGTACCATGTTGATTTCAGGTAATGTGCTTTAAAGGGGTCATTTGACGCGGCTAAACGAATATTATTGTTTGCTTTAGATGTAATACAATGTGTTTACATGATTTAAGGTTCAAAAACGTTGTGTTTTCCACATACCGTGGATGTTTGTATCTCCTCTTTGCTCCGCCTCTCTGAAACTTGCTGATATTTTACAAACCACATCGCTCTGAAAAGCGAGGTGTGCTATGATTGGCCAGTTCACTACTGCGTAGTTACTGGTCGAATACTGCACGGAAATGTAACGCCTCTTACCATATTTGGAACATCAGGTTCCAAATCAATTGTACTGACAGGTACACCCACCTTACTTAAGTATACATTTTAGTCAAATCATACCACAAACTGACATATATTTGTGGGGGTGTGGTTACACGAGGTGTTTCAGGCAGGTCTGGGTGAGCATTCGCTTTTAAATAGAATGCATCTTTTGTTCCCACGCTTAAATTTTTTCAATTTTACATTTGCAATACATGCATGGCCAATTTATAACACACCAAAGACAAAGAAAAACGTCTTGGTTACGTATGTAACCTCAGTTCCCTGATGGAGGGAACGAGACGTTGTGTCGAGAACGACAGATGGGGTTCGCCCTTGAGAACCAATCAACTCTGACTACTATAGAAAAGGCCAATGAAATTTGGCGAAATGAAATTTGCATGTCGGTCTCCACCCTGGATGTCCGGTATAAAAGGAAGCTGGCGTGCAGCATTCATTTACCTCTTGTTCTGAAGAGCCTGAGAGCCTCTCACGACTGCAGCAGCATACGATACGTGTTTGTGGCATAAGGAACACAACGTATTGTTCCCTCCATCAGGGAACGGAGGTTACAGACGTAACCAAGACGTTCCCTTTCTGTCGGTCTCTCGACGTTGCGCGAGAACGACAGATGGGGTTGCCTATGGAAACGCCACAACGCTGTATCGTGTCACAATCTCAGCGAAGCGACGGTAACAAGCCTGGGCGTGTCAGCTCGAAGCTTTCGTGAAACTGTAACCTTCCAGTGTGGTGGTCGGGGGGTCCCAGAGCTTTCTTGGAGAAAGATGGGTACAGCCCTGACCGGTAACCTTTCACGGACCGGGCCTTAGCTCTCTACTGGCGAGAGGCCGTCCGGCTCGGGTTTACAACAGGTGAGCGCGACTCTTAATCAGAGAAGCGCTTCAGAGGCCACCTCCTACCCGTGGGGAGGAATATGGTGGATATAAGTATGGTCTCGTCCTTGGAGGAGAACGCATGGAACTCATGGGTTACCATGTGTGGGAACCGTTGTCATGAGGATATATCAGACAGAACAGCCCACGGGGGGGTGTTACTGCGTCCGATAGCACTAGGTCCGGTTAGAGCTATCTGTGATAGTTCATATGGTATCCCGGCCTAAGGGGGAAGGCTGCTCTGCCCAGCCAACCTCCGGGGGGTGCTTGCTTAGTGATGGATGGAATGCCTGTTCTTAACCAGTGTCTGGGTAAGAAGGAAGGTTGGTGAGGTACCAGTTTCTTAACCATGTGTTTGGGTAAGAAGAAAGGTAGATAGCACACTGACCCAACCTCTTGGAGGGTGGGAAGGTGCTTTTGCAGGCATACGCCCCCCGGATGCCAGTCCTACATGTCTCCACGCAGGACTTCTCGTCCAGGGAGCGGATCACCTGCTAACTCCACAGGAGGAGGCGTCGGGCAAGTTGTGTTAGCTGCCGTAAGCGTACGCCACCCTGGCGATGTACGCTACGGCTGTCGTGCTGTCCCGGAGGACCAACACGTGCTGGCCCTGCACTAGAGGCCATGTTGCCTTCTCAGCGCAAGCAGCACAGCCCACAACTCTACGCAATTGCATGCCAGCGCAGACGGGGGCCCATCCAGCGCCCCGCTACTGCGTGCCCGTTGCACACTGCACCCCACCCCTCCAGCGAATCGTCCGTCGTCACCACGGCGTGCCTCGTAACCTGCCCGAGGGGAACCCCGCCCAGAGGAAGGTCATAGAAGACCAAGGGGTCAGGGTGCTTCGGCAGCAGGGCGACATCACCATGCGCCTGCTGTCGGTGTGCCACGCTGTCCTCGGAACTCGACTCTGTAGCCAGTGTTGAAGCGGTCTCATGTGCATCATGAGGATGCCATGTGTCCCAGGAGCCTCCAGTTCAACACTGACTGGGCGCGTGCTGCGGACAGCTGTGCCGTCATGGTGACAGAGTTTAGTTCCGATGAGGGTGCCGCACCCAAGAGAACAGCGGGACATGCCGCGCTGGAGAATGCTCAGTCAGTCCTGAAAAGGACTTTTTAGAAAAAAATTCTAACACCTCCGGAACTGCCGAGACGGCCAGGGGAAGATCGGGACGGTAGGTAGGGATGATCTGCTGCTCTACGTCGTAGATCCGGCAATGTAGAAGAAGAACAATAATTCATTGAATTCGTTCTGTTCGTAGTCATGAGCGAAGGCTCTGAAGAACAAAAGGTAAATGAATGCTGCACGCCGGCTTCCTTTTATACCGGACATCCGGGAGCGGAGACCGGCATGCAAATTTCATTCGCCAAATTTCATTGGCCTTTTCTATAGTAGTCAGAGTTGACTGGTTCTCAAGGGCGAACCCCATCTGTCGTTCTCGACACAACGTCGAGAGACCGACAGAAAGGGAACACGTATTTCCGGTGAATCATCCCTCTTATATGTAGCTCTCTGCTATGTTCTTTGTATTTCGTAGGCAGGTTTGAGAAATCAAATAAAAAATTCTTACGTCTGATTTGTCAACACAGTCTCACGGGAATTCCTGACATTGTAAACTGTAATCTATTAATTTTTTGTTTACTGACACGAATTTTCCTCTTTTTTCGTGTCAGACAGCACAACTTTTTTCGTGTCACCCACCACGACTTTTGATCTAATGTATTCTAATACGTGATACCTTTCATAAATACATAATAAATTTAATAATTCATACCTTTCATAAATATATTAATGTAAAACACACGCAGTCTGTGTATTAAAAGTCGTGCTGAGTGACATTAATAAAAGGTTGTGCTCACTGACAAGAAAAAATAGGGGATATCCTTGTTCATGAACACGAATGAATAGATTTCGAATTTTGTGTCTATGCCACGAACTGCCGTGAGCCTGGGTTGGACTTGTGTTGTACAGGGATCTTTGAAATGTAATGTCACATGATCAGTGTGATGAAATATATATTTTAATAAACGAGAAGTAAAGATGTTTAGCGTGCTGAATCACACGTTTGTTGCTGTTAGAGTAATTTTTTCCTCTTGTTTGTTCTCTTACACCTTGAATATTTGATTTTGTGTCTTGCAGACTGCTTTGCGGAGACGGGGGAGCAGAGAAGCATTCAAAGACAAGAAATCTTTATCTCAGGTGAAAACACACACACACACATTGCCGTACTTTATCACCGTGTTTTCATTTAGAATTCGTTTACACAATAAAAAGTGGAAAAATTTTCCTCTGCGTTTTTTTGAAGAGATTCACGTACACACAACAGCTTAATCAAAACGATCTAAATTTACATGGATCCGAGAATTCAAATAAAAACGCTGCATTATGCATGCCAGGCCAATGGATGACGCTGTTGCGCTATAAAGAAAGCCAACCTGCATGTGCACATCCGCATACACTGTTTTAATCTAAACGTGCTCTTAATACACTTTGTCGATGAGTATGTTTGTTTATAGTAGTGTGGATATAAATATTATGTTTTCGCTCTTTGTACTGGTGAAGTAAATCTACTTTTAGCTTGAGAAATGATAATAAGTAGGCTATGCCCTGCGGCACAAACATGCAGCATGGATGCCGCCATTATTGTTTGGGGAACATTCACGCATGCATACAGGCTCAACGCCTAATATGAATGCATATTCATCGTCATCGTTTTCGGAAAATGCCGCCTTCAGAGTTAACACGGTAAAATAATGCCGTGGTTATCAAAAACTTGCACTTTGAGCACCAAAGCGCATTTTTCATGTAAATGAACAGCGAAAATGCATAAAAACATTTCAGTTTTTAGTTGAAAATGGTCTCATGTAAATGGCATATTATGGCTGGAATACACTACAAGACTTTTAAAATCTAGACAGATTTTATTCAAAATAGACATCATTCTCTTTTTGAAAGTTTCAGATAGAAACAAACTGATAAAATATGCACACTAGCACAGACTTTCTGCAACAAGTCCATACTGAAAATCTGGGCAAAAGTCTTGTAGTTTATTTTAGCCTTTACTCTTCACCATATGAAAAAAAGGAAATAAAGAAATTTCAAGTATCAACACATACTGTAGTGATTTGCTGTAGATATCAGTTATAACTGTATATTGACACGTTTCTGTGTGTATTTGTGTAGGAGGACAGTGCAGACCTGCGGTGTCAGCTTCAGTTTGCCAAGGAGGAATCAGCCCTCATGCGTAAAAAGATGGCAAAAGTAGGCCGTGAGAAGGATGAACTGGAACAAGAGTTGCAGAAGTATAAATCCATTTATGGAGATGTGGACAGTCCTTTACCCCTGACGGAGGTGATGGGCGGAGGCCCCCACACCACCCGGGAGGCCGAGTTACGCCTGCGTCTCAAACTGGTAGAGGAGGAAGCCAACATCCTAGGCAGAAAAATCGTAGAGCTGGAGGTAGAAAACCGCGGCCTCAGGGCGGAAAACGAGGATTTGCGCTGCCAGTACGAGAAGGACTGCTTCGGACGTGAACCCTTCTCGAGCGTTCCCACCTCTCCATACGGCGGAGACGCACTGGAATCCGCAAGTGAACTGCGGCGGCACCTGCAGTTTGTGGAAGAGGAGGCAGAGCTTTTGCGTCGATCCATCTCTGAGATCGAAGACCACAACAGGCAACTGACGTCCGAACTTAACCGCTTTAAATTCGGTCCAAGTCAGGGTGACAGGGAGTCTGAGGGGGCCGACGGTGGAAGTGATGGAATGCCAAAACCAGCCAACGGTAGCGGAGGTAATGGATTCATGGGTCCGGGGAGCGCTGCCCTACAGGAGGAGCTAAAAGCCTCCAGACTCCAAGTGAATGAACTGAGCGGGAAAGTCATGAAACTACAGTACGAGAACCGGGTGCTAATCTCAAATATGCAACGGTGCGACCTGGCGGCACACCTGGGCGTGCGTACTGGCAGTCCTCGAGACAGCGACGTGGACGCTGACACCGGACGAAGAGAACCAGACGAAGAGGAGACTGCCAGGCTCTTATTACTGCACCCCAAACGGGAGGGTCCCGTCGGCGGCGAGAGCGACTCCGATGACCTCTTTGAGAAGACCACCACCTCTGGATTCGCAAGCGGAGACAAACCCTCCGAGTTGGCCCAGCGGAGACGAGAAGACCGAGAGATGCTTAACAACGTCAGACGCGAAGCGGAGCGACTAACAAAAACGGTGGAGCGGCTCATCGTGGACACGGAGAGTCTGATCCGCGAGGGACGTCTGGTGATCATGGGAGCGGAAGGTTCCGATACTGAATCCAACCCCGGCACTCCGGTGCTGGATACCATCAACACCTCTATGAGGACTTTGCGGACGGATCTACAGATGTTCATGGATAAAGTAGACCACCTCGGGGACGGATTACGAGACCGCACAGATGACCTGTCCCCCATGCCCAACCTCACCGAATCAAGCAGCTTCCTTTCCACCGTCACTTCCATGTCAAGAGACTCACCCATCGGGACGGTGGGAAGAGATCTGATGTCGGACCTTCAGGTAGGTTTCATGCAATCTTTCATCTCGGTTTTTAAATATCTCATTAGTGTTTGCCGCCAGTTGCGATCACATGACATGGCAACTTCCCTTTCCTTTGCTGCTTTTTTATAGTTTTAAGTTCTCCCTTTGAGAATGCCCACTGTGATTCTGCACATCAAAACTTTTGTCAGTCCTTGAAATCTTAATGTGCTTCAGAGACAAACTTAAAGGCACGCCGCTTAAATTCTGTGTATGACGCCTAAATCTCTTGAAGGCATTTCGGAAACTTTAGATGGAGGTGGTAAACATTTCCCAAGCGAGTCAATTAAATACCTTTGGTCATAGTTCTTGTGCAACTTTACGGTTACACACACGTGTACAAGCACCTGCCCTGAGTGCCGCCCAGCTCAGCCAACATGCTCTTACCTTTCCTATCCTTGTTATAACCATGTGACCCTCATACCAGCCCTTCCTCATATCCACACCCTCATGTGTTACCCTGGCTGCGTGCTGTGTTACTGCTGCTGGGGCGGGGGGGCGGACAGGGGTATTTTCTGCATGGCTTCACAGGGCCTTAAATGCTCTCTAGAGTATAATCCGTCTGCAGGGTCCAAAATTAACACGTGCTGCAGTAGTGTAAATGGCACTGAATTTGTCTGCCGTAAATATTTATTTTAGGCCATAAAAGATTTTTTGCATTGTTTTTGATCAAATGTACATTAGTATTTACCGTAGTAAAATATAGTACAAATATATTGTAGTATTCTATAGTATCTACTGGGAATTGATGCACTACAAAAACCTGCACTTACACACGCGCACCTGACCCCCAGTTAACTTCCGGTTTGGGTTTGGCTAGTGTCGAATAATATAACTCTTCAAATTTTATTTATGTTATTATTCATTTATATTATTATTTTATTGTATTATAATTGTATTAAATAAACTATTTGTTGAATTTTGCTGTAAGTTAATTGTATTAAATAAACAATTTGTTGAATGAGTCGCATTCAAAGAAACTTTATGGTACATTGTTATCTAGCGGTTGAGCTTGATATTGCAGTCTAAATTCAAAATATTGAAGAAACGAGTTTAGCCAAGTAACGCTTCTTCTCGGTTTCTTTAGCTTGTTATCAGAAATGATCTACAGGCACTCTATTGTTTGTAAATGTGTACCAGAGGTTAACTGGAGCCCACAAACGCGCACGTAACGTTTGTTTATGTTGTCACTTTGAAACCGTCTTTGCTTCAATTTTTGACTATGGTAATGTTAAAAACACAATAGGATGTCCTATAGATTTATTGCAATATACAGTCCTATAGTAAATAACAAAGTATACTGCGCTATTTTTAATGTGGGAGTGGATTTGTTTTGCCTCTAGGGGGCTCTAGGGAATAAACTACCATGGTGACTGTTTTCACATTGTTCCTAAATTTTGATTTAAAACAGAGTAACTCTCATTTGACTCTCTTTTGGCGCTCGTCAGTTTTGGACCCTGTTGATGTGACGTGATTCATGCTCGCATTTGTTAAATAGCCGGTAAAATTGCGATTATTCTGGGGATCAAGTTGAAGCTGTGTAGATCTTTATCTATACAGTTAAAGCTAATACCAAATATTGTGAAGCATGTGTGAAATATCACTTACACTGTGTTTATGTTTCAGTTCTATAGTGACGTCAACATTAACTCAAAACACTATGACAAAATGTGATGTTTTTACTTGTTTTTGTGTCACTTATTTTGTTGATAATTCTCAAGAATGATACATGTGGATTTTTGAGTGTTTTGATAAATGATTTTTGAGTGTTTGAGTGTGATGTTTGCTTAAAACCGCTCTTCATACAGTTGCTTGGAGCTGTAATCCTGCTTTGCGCTTTTGAAACTGCTTTATGATAACATGAGTCAACTTTCAGTCAAATAACCCTTCTGAAAACACAGCATTTGTCTTTTATTTGCATCAAGAATTATTTGATTATTAGATTGAAAACACAAATTTCAAATAGAACTTTTAGGCAAATAACATGGGTTATTCTTAAAAAGATTTTGCATATTTGTAAAGATGTTAGAATTGAAACGTCTATTTTGGCTCATGTTTTGTGGTAGAAGCCATGGGTCAAGCTGACGGTTTCTTTGCTTTAGGGTGCGTCACTTCAGTCCCATCACTATCACAAAAACACTCAAATCAGGCATGAAACTCACAGCCTTCATCTCACATCCTTTAACTTTTGGGTAATGTTAAAAGAGCTGAAACATCATTGATGACGTTGTTTAATATTTTTCAGTGCATGGCTGAGCAAGAATATTGCTGTCGGGTCAAATCCAAACTTCTGTCAAATCTCACACAGACCACCGCTGTTTGTCGTGCCTCCTGTTGTCGCTGATCTTAAAATTGTAGTTATATTTAATATTAATAGACATTAAGGGAACACTTTACAGTAAGGTTGTTTTTGATAACTTAAGTACTGTAAATGCATTAGCCTTTTTATTTTTTGTTCATGTTAGTTTTAATTGTTGACTATAATAATCAATGTTGGGCATTTACTAATGCTAGCAGATGCAATTAAATTAAAACTATTAGTATTAGGGATGAATAAATGTTAAAAAATGTTATAACCATAATATAGTTAATGTTAACAAAAAGGAACCTTTTTCGAGTATTGATTTTTATAGTATTTTATGTACATTTATTTAGCTGCACAGCTATTACATTGACAATAACTTTGTACGTCTCCATTTCATATGACTAAAATAATAATTAATGTATGCCTTTGAAAAAAATAGCAGTTACGTTTGTTTTAAATTTAAATATACGTATTTCATTAAGCATTTAAAGTTCTAAACTAATGAATCATAGTATGTTAAAAAAACAAATCACATTTTATGATCTGAATATAATAGTTCTTTTAGATTTTGATGGGAAGTTTGGATTGGGCTTGACCTTCAGTGTTTTAATTCCAGCTGTCACTGTTCATTTTGGGTTATTGGTTGTAAGACTCATGTATCATCGCATGCGCTTCATAACCAGTGTTTTGCGTTCTTTTTTCCCCTTTGGCCCCTCCCCCCTCTCTCTCTCTCTCTCTCTCTCTCTCCCTCATTGGTTCAATCCAGATGTTTCCACCCATGATTCTGTTTCTCCTTGTGCTCGTGCTCTTCTCCTCTCTCTCCTATGCCACCATCTTTAAGTTGGTCTTTCTTTTTGCGCTTTTCTTCGTCTTGTAGCCGCTGGCTCTCAGTCTTTTTACATCTGATTATTTTCGTTAACTCATAACCTTGATTTGTTTTTCTGTTGAAGTGTGAAACGATCCCTTCTGTGCATTTCACATTTTGAGTTCCACTTTGAGTTCTTGTTTTCCACTCTCTCTTGTCTCGTGTGTGTCGAATCTGTTTGTCGTTCACCGGTCCCCACACGCCTCCCCCTCTCTCCTCCACCCTCCCTCACTCACAGTACTGGAGAAAGGATGAGCACGACTGGTGCCTAGACCGGCAGAGTGGCCCGGAGCCCCAGGGGCAGGTCAGCGCTAAGGGCTGTGCCACACCCAGGGCGGTCCCTGGACTCACTAGATACATCAGACCCCACAGTTTCAGACCCGAGGTCAGTTCCTCGTCCATCTCCCTTTAACCTCGCTTTGTTTCGAGTTTGATAAAAGATGAAAATGCCTTTAAAAGGGGATTGTTTCGCTGTTTCTTTAATTCAGTGCACACATGAACTCAAGTAGTGACATCATGTGAAAAAGGCCATTGAAATATCCTTACTGATGGTTTGTATTTAACTTTTTTTTACATTTTCCATTAAATTACATTATCATGGTATAATATATTTTATGTCTGTGACTCTGTCCCAAAACCTAGTTGAGCTGTCTACATAGGCAGTATTAGATGATAGTAAGGAAGCACAGTAGACTTTTACATCCAATGCTTTTTTATTACACACATCACAACAGCTAAATGATGCTAAATAAACATATTTAATTCACATCTTTGTTTCACAACATGTTTGAAATCACATTTCATGGATTTTTCACGAAAATCTCCATTCCCCATCCACACACACAGGAGCTGTTGAAAATGTGATGTGTCTCTTCACATTATTGTGAATGTAAACTGTGTGTCAGTCATCTACATCATCACTTGATATATACAGTATATGTGTAACGGAGGCAAGCTAGTGAAGTGCTGTGCAGTATGTAAACCTCACTCCCCGGCCTCAAGGACGCTATAGCAACGGACGCTTGAGACTGCGGTCTTTAGCCTCCTCGCTAGAGCGCCCGACTCCCATGCCGGACCGACCCGGTTCAAGGCCCGCTTAGAGCGGTGCGGAGCTTTCTGGTTACATATGTATATTATTTCTTGTATGTTTAAGCCTCTGTTACGTGTTGTTGAACAGGATATGTACATGCTAACAAAAAAGTCTTAAAAGGATAGGGGTAGTATCTTGTTCTTTTGCCACAGAGGATTATAGGAAATGTAGTTTGTCCCACAAGCTTATGTTATGAAACCACTCAATGTCATTAGCTCACACAAGTTTTCTAGCTTTATTTCTATTTACAGTGCAGTACAGTGTGCGTGAGATTGATGGTGTCTCTTTTGAAAGTGCTGGGATTTTGAGACTGCTCTTCTGTGTTCTGCTGGGGTCCAGTTTCGTGACCCGGTCCTGTCTGAGGTGCAGCTACGCCTGGACCATGAGAGGAGGCTGAGATGTGGAACGGAAGAGAGAGAGAGCATCACATCCATCACTCAGGTAACTCAGCTTAACTTTGAAAAAAAAACCAATCAAAATACTTATAAAATACACCACTGCGATGCCATTGTGTTCTGAATGATCCAAAGCCAAAAGCGTAGAGACTCCTCACAATATGAAATACATCAAACAAATCAGACTCTAGATCGGTTGTTCTCAGCTGGTTTTTGTTTTTCTTCTTATGCACCTTTATCGAGCTGCCATTATCATGACTCTTATCAATGTTCAGGATGAGGAGAGATGGCGTTCAGAAGCACGTCGTGGTCTCGAGCTGCAGGGGCTTCAGTCTCATGAGCCGGCGGGGGCGCAGGAAAGAGTTCTGCTCCAGCAGGAAGTCTGCAGCTTCCGTCACAACATCGTCATCGTCTACATGAAACTGCGATGGATCCTCATGCACTGGAGACTCGGACGCAGGACAGACGCCACAGAGGAGAGCGCACACGCAGAGGTGATGAAACTAACCGCAGTTGAGACAAAAGGGCTGTCCTGATTCAAGAAACCGTTAGCCAATCAGATGGCTGCTGTTTTTTAAAGAATGTACAGTATGTTCATACTGGGGATCAAACACATGATGGTATTGATGTTTGTGTTACTAACACAAGGAATTATATTACAAATGTGAATTTGTTAATAAAACTACAACAGAACTATTAGTAAAGTTTATTTTTTTTATTGTGCCATGGAATTATCTGAGGTCATTAAAGTTAACTTAAACTGTTAAAACAATTATATAAGTTTATATATTCAGGCCTATATCATTTAAAACAAGTTTCACTAGAATAGAAATTATTCAAATCTTAATTCTTAAAACTCTAGAACTTGAACTAAAATGAAAATCTTGAATTGAACATATTCAGCAATAAATAATAAAAAAGCAAAAAAAATTAATTAAATTAACATGAAAGTAAAAAAAATATAATAAGTAGGTCTATAAAGCCAAATAAAAGTTATCTCAAAATATTCAAGCTTGAAACGGTTGTTACCTGCTGCTCATGCACAATTGTGACATCATCCATTATTGTGCTATAAGATGCTACAATACAAGCATATTAAAGTTGATTCTAATTTCAACTTTTTTCTTTGTGTTTCTTCAGTACGAGAGGTTGGAGAACATTCCAGAACCGAGTGTTGTGATCGAGCAAGGTGACAGTGAGATGGAGGGAGAGGACCGAGTGTATACCCACATCACAGGAAGTGACATTACAGAGCCCGGTCCACTCTTGCTTTTTCCTGAGGGAATCCAGTACCAGAAACAGGTGCTGTTTCCACCTCGGCCAAACAAGTATAATAACTTTGATAGATGTAGACATCACCTTATTTTCAACAACAAGAAAGTGTATTTATCATCCTCAGTGTTTAAACAAGCTGATCTAGATGCCTGACTGTTAGTCAGTGTGTAAGATGTTTCTCATGAATATTCTGGTATATTTTTTTAATTTGTCAGATTGGCAGTGGATGTTTTATGTGAGAACAAGACCCCAAGGATTATAATGCAGAGATGTTTCTGTTCTAGAATTTTAGAAGCGATCTCATCTGTATCTCAAACTGTGCTCAGATCTGCAAAAATATATCGAAGTCCAGGTTCAAATATCAGAAATCTAACAAATTGACCTTCAAGACGAAATGATGTCTTCAGCTATAGAATATCAACTCTTTGAGCGGTAAAATTCTCATCTGTTTTTGGTTGTAGGCGAGCGACAGTAGGCGGGTGATGCACGCCCTGTGTTCGCTGCTGGAGGAGTTCAGGGCGGAGTTACGTGAGGAGGCGCAACGGCGCTGGCAGCTGCAGCAGACGTTAGCCAATGAGAGAGCAGCGTGGGAGATACAGAGGGCTGAAATGAGGAGCCGTGTCGCCAAGGTGCAAAATCAATCTCAAAGCAGAAACACCTGACAAACACGTTACAGTGTAGCTCAGCTCATGACTTAGTTGGCACAATGCACTCTGGGATTGCCTTTTTTATGAATGCTTAATATGACATTCCCTTAAATTTTAGCCTTAAACAATCTGAGAAAATATATATTCCTTCATATTAACTGTCAATATATTGAATAGTTTACAAATATGATGAAAATATAGAATAATACAGTATTTTTTTTTAGAACAATAATCCATTAGGAATATAAACTTTTCATATATATGACCCTGGATCACAAAACCAGTCTGAGTAGCACGGGAACATTTTTAGTAAAAGACAAAACTACATTGTATGGGTCAAAATTATCGATTTTTCTTTTATGTCAAAAATTATTAGGATATTAAGTAAAGATCATGTTCCATGAAGATATTTTGTAAATTTCCTACCTTAAATATATAAAAACTTTATTTTTGTAAGTGGATGGCCTGCCATAGTGCCCCTGATTAACTACTTCAAAAGCAATTTTCTCAATATTTAGATATTTTTGCACTCTCAGATTCCTGAGTTTTAAACAGTTGTATCACAGCACTTGGAAATGTATTATTTAATGTATTACATTATATTTTCCAGAATATTCTCATATATTTTACCCTTAAGAATTTGCATCTGCAACACTGGTTATTATGTCTACGAATGTTGTCTAGGTACATGAAGGGCTGTTTTTTATTTAAGTCCTTCGTAGATCTCATAGTTTTTAATCATTTTTAATAAGCTTTATTATAATGTTTGCTGTCTTTTTTTTCTTCGAAATACTCTGACAAATATGAAGTGTACATCTGCAGGATCACGTGTCGTCTCGTCTTAAGGTTTCTTGTGTACTGTTTTTGGTGTTTAAGAGTTAGGGAACGCCTTTAAATAGCCGGCTATATTTATGAAGTGGAGCAGTTTGGCCATCAAACACAGTCATGATCTATTTATGTAACAGAAGCCCTGCTTAAAACAGCTTATAAATCACATAAGTGTAGATGTTTTTTATGTTTTTTTTTTAAATAAAATGTGGAAAGTTTTCTATGCTTTGGTGTAGGGTAAAGGCGTAGAATATGTAATTTCCAAATTAATTTTCCATTTAATTTCCGTAGTCATTATGTATATGGAAAGTCCCCCAAAACATGTTTAGAATACAATATCAGCATGCTGAAGTGAAAAACATGTAGTGTGTAGTGCACAGTATATACTGTTATTTTTTAATTTGATATAATTATAGTATGTGATAGTATTCAGGACTCAACTCTAAATATTAGGATGCATTTGTGTCACATGACCTGACTGTTACATCTCTAAAGTAGTTAAGTCCCGTCCATTTTTTTTAAAACTTATTTTATTGTTATATTTTCTATTACAGTTTATATATTTTTTATTTTGTTTCATTTTTTCGTCATAAAAACGAATATAGGCAATAAGTAGGTCAGTTCAATTAGTAAAAAATACAGTTGTGTTCAAAATTATTCAACCCCCAATGCTGTAAATGGTTTTATGGAATTTAGTGTACATTTGTAATTGTATTCAGAATGAAATCCTACAAGGACTTCTTAAAGAACCATATGCAACTAAAATGACATCAATTAGTTTTGTAATACAGTAGTAAATGTTTCTTTTGTGAATTCTTCATTGACATAATTATTCAACCCCTTAAAGACTACCACTCTGAAGAACAGAGGTTCAATGAAGTGTTTTCAATCAGGTATTGAAAACACCGGTGGATATCAGGGAGCAGCAATAAAGCCTAATAAGCACCAATTAGGCAGCTTTAAAATGACTGTGATACTCAGCTCCTTCTAGACATTTACTCGTGTGGTTACAAACATGGTGAGGTCAAGAGAATGGTCCAGGAAGACAAGAGAACAGGTGATTACTCTTCACAGGAAGGGCAATGGCTATAAGAAGATTGCAAAGATGTTAAACATACCAAGAGACACCATAGGAAGCATCATTCGCTAATTCAAGGCAAAGGGCACTGTTGAAACGCTACCTGGTCGTGGCAGAAAGAAGATGCTGACTTCGACTGCTGTGCGCTACCTGAAGCGTAGAGTGGAGAAAAGTCCCCGTGTGTCTGCTGAGGAACTGAGAAAAGATTTGTCAGATGTGGGTACTGAAGTTTCTGCTCAGACAATACGGCGCACCCTGCGTAATGAAGGCCTCCATGCCAGAACTCCCAGGCGCACCCCCTTGCTGTCCCCAAAGAATAAGAAGAGTCGACTGCAGTATGCCAAAAGTCATGTGGACAAACCACAGAAGTTTTGGGATAGTGTTCTGTGGACTGATGAAACAAAATTAGAACTGTTTGGGCCCATGGATCAACGCTATGTTTGGAGGAGGAAGAACAAGGCCTATGAAGAAAAGAACACCTTGCCTACTGTGAAGCATGGCGGGGGTCAATCATGCTTTGGGGCTGTTTTGCTTCTGCAGGTACTGGGAAGCTTCAGCGTGTGCAAGGTACCATGAATTCTCTTCAGTACCAGGAGATATTGGATGACAATGTGATGCAGTCCGTCACAAACCTGAGTCTTGGAAGACGTTGGACCTTTCAACAGGACAATGATCCCAAGCATACCTCCAAGTCCACTAGAGCATGGTTGCAGATTAAAGGCTGGAACATTTTGAAGTGGCCACCGCAGTCACCAGACTTAAATCCGATTGAGAACCTCTGGTGGGACTTAAAGAAAGCAGTTGCAGTGCGCAAGCCTAAGAATGTGACTGAACTGGAGGCTTTTGCCCATGATGATACCCGTAGATCGCTGCAAGACACTTGTGTCAAGCTATGCTTCACGTTTAAAAGCTGTTATAACTGTAAAAGGATGTTGTACTAAGTACTAAGATTGAATGTCACTTGGGGGTTGAATAAAACTGATAATGATGTGAGCTCAGAAAAGACATTTGTGGTTATTTCATTATAAATGTTATGTTATATTTGTCTGACCTACACGTGCCTCTTTGATTTAATTTTAAGCAGGATGACTGAATGATCGTAATCAATGTCAAACCGACCAAAACAATCAATTTCAGTGGGGGTTGAATAATTTTGAACACAACTGTATATATTATTATATTAAAGTATATACTGTATGTATAATAGTCTAATATAGAAAAATATTAAACAACTATATAAATAAATTAATTCCATTCAGTATATCAGATATGCTTTTATATCTCTTCTGCCTGCAGGAGGTGAGCGGTGAGTCTGCAGGTGCAGGCGCAGCAGATGCGCTGGAGCAGGAACGTGAGGAACAGTGCCGCCTGTTGGCAGACAGTCATAGTCTTGCAATGGAGCTGTGCTGGAAACTGCAGCACGGGGAGAAGCGCTGGACCCGTGAGCGCAACGACCTGTTGGAGCGGTTTGAGAAAGAGAGGCAGGAATGGGACCACAGTTTACGGGAGATGCACGGCAAGATGGAGAAGGTCAGGGGTCAAATTGTCTGTTATGAACCAAGATTTGTATTTATTCAGTCTATCACTGGATAAGCTCTTATTAGGCAGCTGCGAGAGGGTTTATATTGAAGGAGGTACTGGTTTAATAAATTAAATGAGCAGATGTTTTCTCTCCTCATTCCAGATGCAGAAAGATCTGTGTCGTTCTGAAGGAGCTCAGCCGTCAGAAGGAGGCCCATCGCACGTCTTTTCTCCTCAGGAGAGCCCCTCTAGGCCTCACAGATCTCCGCGTTCATCCTCCACGGCCGTGCACACGCGTTCACACTCCGACTCCGAAGCCACACTGGAAGTGAAGGGAGCGGTAAGCAGACTCAGACCCTGTGAGGGATCTCGGCCTCCGGAGAGTCTGTTCCTGGAAGCACTCTCTCTGGATCCACTGAATGAGATGGAGGTTCCTCCTCCGTCACGTCTGGAGATGGAGAAACGCTACCCCTGCATGAAAGAAGTACGAGACATCAGAGAAATAATCTATGAATGCCAAGCGTCATTATTGTGACGGACTATGCCGAAATGATTTAATTTGTCGTGAAAGCATCAATGGGCAATAATAAAGTGATATAAATGTTGTGTTTTTTGTTTCAGGCGCTGAATGAGATTTGTGAGACTGTAAAATCTGAGGTTTATCCAGAAGAGGAGGAGGAGACGGGAGGTGGCAGTCTGCTCAGGTATCATGTGTTTGTCAGTGTGTTCAGATGTGCTCAAGACAAGCAAAATCTTTTTTGAAGACATTGTGAAATGCTTTTACAAACACATATTACAAATATCACTCAATAACAAATATTCATATTAATAGTTAAAAAGGCTGTTGTTGCTAAAATTGCACTTTTTTCCAATTGTGTTTGAGGTGTAAACTGAAGCACAACTTTGAGAAGAAGGTGAGACTTTGCCATAAAAATGACACAACACATGGGCTAAATGTGTTCGGTCGAGAGTCAGGAGAAAGACTGCTGTAGTCAAAAACAACAGAGAATCAACAAAATATTAATATTAACTGATAAAACTCTACTCAGTGTTTGCTTTATTTCCTATGACATTTTGTTTATTGTATTTTTCATATATTAGAATCAACTCCATATTCCCGGATACAGTGTTTTTTGTTTCATTTTGTCAAATAAATACTTTTATCAATTAAAACTAAACACATCATATTTTAGAGTTTAATTGGGACATTAAGGGCAAATAATGTGTAAATATTCTCTCCAGACAGATCAGTTCACCGTATATTTGTATTTGTGTATACATGAGTCTGTCAGAAGCAGGTCATCTCCTGTGAGGTCAGATTATTGATTCAATCTCATTTATTTCTCATCGTCTGTTTCACCTCGGCACAGTTTCAGCTAAAATAACCTGGCGTGTCTGTAGTGATGAATTGATCTTTCTTCGCTCTCGTTCGAGTGAAGGTCAGCGGTTATGTTTAGACCGGCCTTTTCAGCAGCCTCTGAGAATTACAAACGCAAATGAACCGCTTCATCTGAACCCGGCTAGATGCTAGTCTACATTTTATTGATCATGTTAGAAGTGATACCATTCTGCTTGTGTTTTGGGATTAAAAAAAATATAATGTGTTTGAGGAAACAAACCCCCTTAAATTCTTCTCATAGTTGAGCTTCAGTTTATGCTCCAAGATGTACATTTTCCAAGGTTGGCCACTACTGCACTTTTATTCATTCCTGAAAATAAGATTTTTTGTTATTTATTAGTTGAAAATGACTAAGAATGCTTCTAATTAAAACTGTCTTGCTTATAAAAACAAAGAAAGGGTGACTAGTTTTCTCGTAGTTTTATTTATATTTTAAATATTATTTTTACTTTTCATGTTAATTTTAATTGAATTTAAAGCCATTTTGCTATGTGCTTGTGTCATTTTATTATTTATTTGTCTATTTTTGATATTACCATGTAAGTTACATTTGTTTTTATTTCAGTTTTAGTTTAGTTTTTAAACATGTTCAGTTAATAATTTCAGAGCCACAATTTGAATTTGAATTTTATTATTTAGGTAACAGTTCTAATTTTAGTTTAGTTAAAATTTTTCCATATAACATAGACAGACATTTGATTTGATTTTAGTTAACAGAATTTTTTTAATAGGTTTAGTAAACTACAGAAACTTTGACTTGCATATCCAAATCAGTAAAGTCTTTCAGTTTAAACACGTTTTAAAATCATTGAACTTGTAATGAAAAGTTAAGTTACTTTTACTTTTTTTTTGTCTCTGTAGGGCAAAGTCAGTTTGCTCCATGAGCGACTTCCAGCGATTGATGGACAGCTCCCCCTTCCTCCCAGATAAGAGCAAGTCCGGCGATCACGATCGTGATGACGTGACTCCTCCCCTTTCACCAGATGACCTCAAGTACATCGAAGAGTTCAACAGCAAGGGCTGGGATCTGCCCCCGAGCTCCCTGACCACCTGCCCCATTCCCGGTCCGGTAATCCCCCCTCAGGTCTGGACGGAAAGAGCAGAATCCCGAAGGGCTGAAGGGTCCACTTCCGAAGCATTCCAGCCAGCCTCCTGGTACCTGACCACGAGCGCTACCTTGACCACCAACACCACAAGTAGTCCCGAGTACTGCCAAAGGCTCTCCCTCAGGGCGGCCCAGGAGGCCGAGCAGTTTGGCGTTCACGTCCTCCACCGAGGGGAGCGCCCCACTATGGTTCCCCCTGAGCAAGACTACGTCTTCTCCAAAGACATGCCAGGGGAGGTCATAGGCGCGGAGGAGCCGTTCGGAGGCAGGTGGCCGTGTGAGTTGAGGGGTCATTTGGAGACGGGACTCAGGTCTGGAGAACGTCTGCCGCTTTGCAGCGCTGTAGGATACACCTCATCTCTAGAGCTGGAGATGTTACGCAACCTGAGCGATGACATGAAAGAAAAAGCTTTTTCCGCCCGCAACGGCATCCGATCCTCCGGATCCAGCCCTCCGGAACGCCAGGTTCGCGATGCGGCGTCTCAAACAAACGGTTTAACCACGCGTGGGACTCAGACCACGCAGACCATCACCGTGGGGCTTCAAACCGACACTCTACGTGCCCTCACCAGCAGCCCGCACCGATGTCTCACGCCCAAAGGAGGCTCCACCCCCATCTCCTCCCCGTCCCGCAGCCTCAGAAAGATGCAGTACTCTCCCGTCGTGCAGGCCAAATTCGATCGCCCCTGCTGTTCGCCTAAATACGGCTCGCCCAAGCTCCAACGCAAACCCTCCTCCACCAACTCCATCAAAACTGAACAAACCGCCGGCCAAGCTCGCGCTCCCACTCCGACGACTCCGCCACAAAAGGGCAACAGCGAATCGGCTTGGGCACGCTCCACGACGACCAGAGACAGTCCCGTTCACACCACCATCAACGACGGCCTCTCCAGCCTCTTCAACATCATCGACCACACGCCCGTCGCTTACGACCCCGCGCAGAAGTTCAACAAATCCCCCAGCCGCTCTCGGCCTGCCGAGGAGGGTGCTCAAGGGTCCACGGACCCCAAATGTTCCAGAAACTCTCGGGGCCGGTCCCCGAGTCCTGTGCAGCTGATCGTGGAAACGCAGGGCGAGAAGACCCCGGAGGTGATTTGCATCAGACAGGACCTGTCCGCTCCTCCCGGATACACGATAGCGGAGAACGCAGCGCGGATTTTGAATAAGAAACTTCTGGAGCAGAGCTTCAGAGAGGAGAGGAGACTGTCTGCCTCCAATCCAGCCGCCCAGAACAGAGGTGACACTGAGAAAGGCGGATGTCTCGAGGTAAATGAAGAGACGTTAGGGTTTTTTCTTTTTAGATGAAAATGCTTTTGCCCAGATTTGTAGGAGAAGACGTTGCATTTCATTGATGTATTACGGTCTCCTTAAAATCATTTGGTGAGAATAATCGGACGCAAATAAGTCAGGATACAAATTGAGCACTAAAATAAAGAAGGTCTTAGAATTCATAAGCTGTCTGGGTGTTTATTTTCTATGAGGAAAGCTTTCCAGGGTTCTTCTCCATATAATGCACTTCAACTTGCTGTTGGTTAAGGTCCAAATTTTAGGTTCATCGCAGCTTCAAAAGGCTACAAGACAAATTTGTATACTTTTATAAACATAAATACACGGCTTGCGTTGCCTCCGCCGTCCAAGACTTCCATACTAAGCAATCAAGTTGGAAAGATCACGTGTTACGTAAATTTCAAAAGATTAAAAAATTTGTACACGAACTGACTATTTTAAAGAGTAAGTAACATATTAATACTATCATTAAGGTCCTACTTCTGTTTATGGAGTGTCCAACAACAAGTTTATGTACATAGATGATGTAAAAACACTATTATTTCGTAATAATAGGCAGTTATTCTTACCTTACTTCTTGACTGACTCTCAAATGATTCGTTTCGCGATTCCCCTCCTGTCCGCTAGCCTAGTGCCATGTGATTGGTCAGATGGTGTTGTCTGTTGTGATTGGTCAAACGCAGTCAGCATGTGCCGCAAACAGAACGCCTATCATCATTACTGGATTAAGGTTAAGACAAAAATAAATAGTCACACTGTGATTCGGTTGAGCTAACAGGTCCAAATAAAGTTGGTATTTCCCCCTCTTTCAAGAATAGTCGTTTAACATATCCAGCAGAAACCGTGCAAAGATTTTTTAAGCAATCTTTGGTGGAATGACGCACGCAAAGTAATACCCTGGGGTTTTACTCCTTTGGTGTCGTTAGAAATATTAATTGTAACCATTGTTTCCTCAGAAGTTCTTCCTTTGGTAGTTTAAATAAGACAGACTTAGTTTCACAACGTAGAACACAGGTTCTAGACATGATGCACACGCATCACGAACGAGCGACAGTGTTTGGGGGAGGAGAGTGAAGTTTTTGCGGCAGTCCCAGCAAAACATAGGCGGGGACCATTTCTAGTGACGTAGATTCGTGGCGGCTAGAGACTCGGACTAGATCATGTCTCGTTTGCGTGATTCAGAGTCGACTCCCTTTTTTACAAGCCAATAACTTTGTTATTCATTCACCTTCGGACTTAAAACTTGGCAGACTGCTTACTTTCAAAAACAGCAACATAACAGACTGCATGAAATGTAATTTTCATGATCTAATGTTACTTACTCTTTAAACAATAATCTTCCACTAAGACATATACAGAATCAGAAAAGCTTTATTGCCAAGTGTGCTTGGACACTCAAGGATTTTGTCTTAGTGACAGAAGCTTCTAGTACACATACAGGTTAAAAAAAGTGACAAGGTACAGGTAACAATATGTAATAGATACGTACAAAGTCGGTGCACATCCTGGAGGCAGAGAAAGCCAAATATTTGTTTAAGAAGTATAAATCGCTTTCTTGGAATATGACCAATCACTTCACTAGGCAAAACCCCTATTCAAAGTCTGGTGTTGTGTGGAGCCTTTTGAAGCTGCGATGGAAATTAAATTTGGACCTTAACCAACAGCCCCACGTTCAAGTTTATTATATGGGGAAGAACCCTGGTAAGCTTTCCTCAGAAAGTTTGTTTTCGAAAGAAAAAATAAACACACGGACGGCTTGTATGACATGTGGGTGAATGAATTATCATGACATTTTAAGTTTACAGTGAACTACTTTAAGCAAATATTAGACAAATTAAGAAAACTCTCTTCTAAAACTCAAGAAGGCACGGTAAAGCACTGGATTTTTTACAGGAGAAATATTTGACAAAGATCTTTATTTGTTCTGTTTAATCTGATGATAGAAGCTCGACTGCATGAGAAATGTTTTGTTATCGAGACGATTCGGTTTCAGGGATCATAATGATGTAACATAACAGAATGCGACTCACTGTTTTGATTCAGGATGAATGTTTTTGAGACGCATGCTGTTTCTTTGCTATGAAAACCGCTTACGTAAGTGCTTCCGATGGGGGATGGATCCGGCTTATGTCGTCTGCCAGCTTCATTTGAAGATGAACGTCCAGGATTGATCAGCTTGAGTTGATGTGCTGTTTACTCTTGTTTTTCTGGGTTATCTTCAGAATCATACCGTAGTACTAACCGCACCCTGGGGACTGTAACGCAGCTCCCGCTGGCCGTGCTGTAAGTCCCACCGCTCGACATCACAGTGATCTCACTCGTGACCGGGGTTTCAGTGGATCTGTCTCACCGCATGCCGCACAGTTTACATACACAGTATCACCGCTGGGCATTATGGGATATTGTTGTGGTCACTCTTTCTTTGTCCTCATGTAGGTGTGAGCATGCACATTGTCTGATATTAACAACCAATTATCCAAAAAGCCATCGGATGTGATTTACAATGATGCAGTATGTATAAAAGATGTAATTTAATCCAGAAAATCAGATTTTATAAACCATTAACACAAGAAGAATGTTTAACTGATAGTAAAGTCATTCCCAAAAGTGTTTGGACACTTGGAAGGCAGAATGTGATTGAGTTAGATACAGAAATTTGTCTTTATAGGTCTGTCAAACGATTCATCGCGATTAATCACACCCAGAACAAAACTTTGTGTAATGTATATCTGTGTACTGTGCATAATAATTTTGTATTTATAAACACGAAACATACACATACACATACTTGTCTATATAATTAGGAAATTTATTAATTTACTTTATATTTACCAATCATTGAAATTCTAAATAAACGTTAATCAATTGTTATATCTTTCTCAAATATATGTATTCATGTGTATGTTTTCAAAAATACAAAAGGAATATGCACAGTCCACTGAAAATTTTACGCAAACACAAACTTGTATTCTGGATGCGATTAATCACGATTAATCGTTTGACAGCCCTACTTTATAGAGTGTTTTATTTACTTTTGATTGCAGACTTGACAAATCTGAGCTCTGTTTGAAACATTGTTGACATCTCTTGTCAAACCTCTTCAGACATTTGTGAGATTTATCTGACACAGTTGAGAACAGAGCAAAAGTTTCCATTTGTTCTCCTTTTAATCTCATTGATGTCTAGGAGAAATAATTGTGAATTTAAAGGATTCTCATGTGTGTTTTTTCTCATTCACACATGTAGCACAACAGAAATACATTTACTTAATTTCTGTAAATCTAAGACTTCTTTTTGTTGAATATTTTTTAGAAAGTTAATTCTTTGCTATTTGATGCGTAATCTAATCTGAATGACATTCAAATATTTGTGCTAAGTGTCCAAACACATCTTGAGGAGACAGTATATCAAACTCAAATATGGCTTTTTGAATGGTAAAGTCATGTAGACTCTGAATAAATAATCACAGTTTTATATTGAAACTCTGTAGGTTGGACGACTGTTTTGTGTGTTTTTATGTGTTTTTTCCAGTCTAACATGCCTGCAGATGAAGATCACCCCCCTCTCTCTCTCTCTCTCTCTCTCTCTCTCTCTCTCTCTCCGTCTTTACTTAGTTCATGGTGTTAACAGGATCTGACCGCTGCTCAGCATGTTAGCCGTGATGGTGATGTTAGGGACTGTTGGTGTTGGCTGTCTGTCTGTATTAACACCTGATTTAACACCTGCCGCTGTCGCTGATGATCATCACTTCACATCTAACAGTGTTTCATAACTTTAACATCAAACACTTGGAAAAAAATCATAGTCTGGACAATAGAAAGGGTTTCACCTGTGAGAGTTTGTAAATATGACGCTGTTGATGTTGAATAACAATGTCATCTGTCCGTATGAGTGTCAAACATGCTGAAGTTCATCATTTTGTCCTCTCAAATCTTGAGACTCAGAATTTTATCTCACCCTAAAACACAAGACAAATTTAAGTAGACGTAGTAAATCTCTGTTTTTTAATGATTCATACAATCCGCCTCTCGCAGCAAAACCTCATTTATAATTTATTTAGACTGAATCTGAAGCCATGTGTTTCCTCGACAGCAGAGTTTCAAAAAGTTTTTTAAGCATACAATGACAGAATATTTTGTATTTTATTTTATTAAAATTGTATTTTATTTAAAAAAAAAAAAAATATTTCACAATTTATTTTAAATGTTGCTAAATATAATTTATCCATCTTTTTTTATAATTTTTGTGCCTTTAAACTTATTTCAGTTTATTTCTGAGGAAACATTAAAAAAAATGTTTACTTTAAATTTTTCTGGTAATTTTTAGGCCAATATTTTATTTGGTTCCAATAAATGTTTTCAAAGACAGAACTTTGGTAAATTAAAATAACCTTGCTTAGGACACACAACACAAATATGACATTGTTACTTGCGAATGACCCTGATGTGATGTCATTCAGGTGATGGGTGCGATCATTTTTTAACTGGACTGGACCAGGTGTTTATGCAACATGAATGTTTTTTTGTTTTATTTTGATGTAGGACCTGCCACGTTCCCCAGTGGCCCCACCTCTGGAATCCTGCTTCCTGCGGCCGGCTCGTCCTGCCAACCGACGACCACCGTCCCGCTGGGCTGCCCACTCCCCATCATCCTCTCCCAACTACAAAGACCGAGTGGAGTTCCGCTTCCCATCGCCCGTCAGACCGGTTCCGACCATCCCGGAGACAGAGGAACAGGAGGTCTGAGTCCTGCGTGAAGCAGTCTACATTACACCCTTCTCTACATTTTACCCTAAGTTTTTTTGTTTTTTGGACCGTCTCATCCTCTCTGGGATGGTTTGATGTTAAGTTTAAAGCTCAGGGTTCATAAGCTGAACTCTGGAGTGAGGCACATGCAGCACACTTCACTCCAGATTGTCCTGTTTGGAATGGAATACTAGCATACTGTATACTGTATACTATCTTATACAAATAGTATGTGAACCAGTTTCATTTATGCAGTGCCAGTAAACTTAAAAATAAAATACGGTGCATTGTTACATGACCTTAGTGTGACTACATCTACATTCATCCGGATACATTTAAATACAGTGTTTTTGTTTTAAAATGCTCTACCGTTTTCAAAAGCTTGACAGTAATATAAGTATTACATATAAATAGGGCTGGGTTAAAAATATTGATTCTTCGATTTTAATCAATCTTCAATATAACGTAACAATATCATTTCAGGAAATGCCCAAATCGATTCTTACTTTACTTTCTTTACTTCAATGATGTGAATGTCTGTATTTCACCTCTCGTCCTGAAGATGTCACCATTACTCGCACTAATATTGAATGTTGAAATCTGTTTATTTTTATAAACTTGTTTCATGTTGCTTTGAATTTAACTGTGAAAATAAAAAGTTAAAATACATATGTTTGGTTACCCAAGGTCAAAATAAGAAGTACACTACCGGTCAAACGTCTTTGAAGTCAGCTTTTGCCTACAATTTTCAGATATGTTTTCTTGCCATTTTCTCAAGCAGCTTTTTGGCGTTTCACAGCAAGATGCTTTTTAAACAATATTATAAGAATTCACATCTATTCTGTGCTCTTATTGGCTTATTGACTTAAAAAAGATGATTTATTATCTCATTTCGGAAAAAACTCTTCATTTCCACAATCATATTTTTGTCTATAAATCTAATTTCAGAGATTTAAGCATAATCCTTAAAATCAAAACCTTTTTAATATAATGACAATCATTTCACTTTAGTGTTCAAAAACATCTGACCGATAGTGTATTTCCAAGCAATTGTGTGGGCTTTACTGTTAATGTGAATGTGTATTTGCATTTACATTTAGTCATTTAGAGTTCAGGGAGCAAATAGGGTTCAGGGAGCATTAAAGCGATATGTCATACAGCAGCAATAATACATTAAGTGCTAATACCAAGTTAATATTTTCCACAAAAGAATACCTGCTGTATTGTTTTTCATCATCAAATATTTAATTTATTTCACTGATATTGCCAAGTAGGAGGGTTTCAGTTACCAGGATATATATATAAATATGGATTCCATGTCTGCAAAACTAGCATTTTAGTCTTACGTACTGATAACCAGTGTTGGGTAAATTACTCTGAAAAGGTACTAGTTACTAATTACCTATTCAATGGTGTGATTAGATTACTTTACAAATGACTATCTCCAAAAAGTATTTAATTACTTATTACTTATTACTTTCGGTATCCTATATCAGCATTGATTGGAATTGTTTCAAGGATAGACATGAAACAGCTTATTTAATTCATTCAAATACATAATAAATAACTACATAAATTATTCTTATTAACTGACCAATGTATACAAATGTGAGAAGCATACATTAAGCATACATTTGAAAGTAAAACTTATAATTTTTATGTCATTTCCACTATTGAATATATTACACAGTATTTAGTACAATTACATTAGAAGTTACTGAAATTGAATTTAACATAACTAACTTAATTTTTTCAAGTGAAAAGTAATTAAATTACATTAACTGATTACTTAGTAACTAGTTACACCCAACACTGCTGATAACGAATCGATATTGAATCGAATCGAAACAAACCCATATAAATAAGTATCGAATCACCAATTTGGTCGAAAACCCAGCCCTACGTATAAAGTATAAATAAAGAAAGTAATATATTTGCTTAGCTTGAGGCTAAATTAGTCACATGACTACATATGTCTCATCGTTTTCAAAAGTTTTTTTTACAGTCCACACTACAAGACAAAAACAGCGTTCACAAATGAATTCATTATTGGGAGTGTTTTCTCTAAGCTGCATTTTGGTGAACACAGTCTCAGTGTGGACGAATGGCCAAACATATATATAAAACGATTCGTTTTAAATGAAATCTGTCAGATTCGGCCTAAAAATATCTCAATTTGACTGTTGGATCAAGTCATTTCCTATGTATGCCATTTTATGCTATGATTGACTTCTGGTTTATTGGTCAAATTGGCATTTGAAGGCCAAGTTTAACCTATTGCATTGTGGGATATGGTGCTCACACAGCGCGCTTTGTTACAAATACACATCGTCTGTGTATTATCGAATACAAAAAACATCCACAATGCAGTCACATTAAGTGTAGTGTGCTAATATGCTATTCCATAGTTTTGGGAAAGTCATGTGCCGATTTTTTCCAGCCTGACCACACATGCGCACACCACCAGAGGGACAGAAACATCCTGAATCTTTTTAAGAACACTCCAACTACCCTGCCAGTGTGGGGCAGAGTTCTGCGAGCACCAGCCAAACTGAACTATTCTGAAACATTAGAAATATCAAGGACCTGGAATGTACCGAGTGTTTCATAAGAGGTGCCTACACACACGTGACCTCTGAGTGTGTGTGTCACTGTACACGTACGCAATACATATGACTTCATATGTGTTCGCCATAATGCAGCAGATGCTATAACAGGACGCTAATATTGTACGTCGGAGCAGCGTTGAAGTTTACACATCTTTAAGTTTGGTGTTTTCTTCTGTTCAGGGGTGAATGTCATTCGTTCATTTAAGTTCTGTCTAGAGTATGTACTTAATAAAAGTATTTTCTTGATTTCAGAATACTTTACATCCCATTTCTGTTTGTACGTTCTGATGCTTGAATTTTAAAAGTTGTATTTGTAAGAGAATTAGATAAATGCAAATGAAAAAAAACTAGTATGACAGGAACGAATGATACATGATGTCAATCATACCAATGTATTTAAAAATCAAATATAACGTTTGAATGTTCAGCTGTGTACGCAATGAGAGGAGAGTTTGACACGGAGTATCCTTATGCACATTTACTTATTAGAAAAAACCTAAAGGACTATGTACAGGATTCTAGATATAGATTTAAATTTTATTTTATTTCTGTGCTAATTTCGGTGCTTTATTTTTGTTTTATTTTAATGCTTATTTTATTATTTCTATGCTAATGTTTATTTATTTCTGTGTATTATTGTTTAATTTAATTTTATCATTTTATTTATGTGCTTATTTTACTTTATTTCTGTATATTATTGTTTAATTCTATGTTGGTATTTGTTTTATGTGCTAATTTTATTTTGTTTATATTTGTTTTATTATTTTATTTCTGTGCTTATTTTAGTTCATCTATTTTGTCTTCTCTTCCTCCAGCTAAGAACAATGTCTCATTACAGTTAAAATCAAATCAGATGTGTTGTAAACAGTCTGAGAACCTGATCTCACGGGAACTATTTTACGAGGTGGTGAGTTCTCATGATATCAATCGTACAAAATCGTACAGTTAGTAGGGAAAAAGAAACCATGATGGTCCACCCCTAAACACAACTTTCTCTGGAGCGAAAGCAGATTGTATGAATGAGTTTGTACAATTTCATACAAATTAACCACCAGTTCGCTGATACCTTAAGTATTTCCATGAGATGTGTTGGTGTGAACTCCTCTGGTTTATATTTTGCATAGTGTTGGAGAAACTATTCTCATTATGATCTTCTGTTTCTAATTCATTTCTGAATCCTTTACACATTCCTATAGGATTGTGTGACTCGGGTTGGACAGCAGTTGTGCAGATATTATATTTGATATGCATGCCTTTAAACACTAGCACTTTAGTGCATGTACAGTACTCAGATGCTGTTGTACTTATATTGTAAACCACCTCCCCACACACACACACACACACACACACACACACACACACACACACACACACATACTGCTGTTCACAGGCTCACTTGATTTTATTTTTTACTTTTCAAACATTACACAGTACATTCAAACATTTTTGAAGTCCATTATTGTACCAACTCATGTTTGTATAGCTGTTATTATCAATACTAATGTTTATTTTCTTTCAAGGAGAAATTATGTTTCAAAGTCACTGTCTAAAGTCTAATGATATAGTGTTTGTTTGATAATAAATTGAATGTGTATTTACAAAAAATAATAAAGTGTGTGGTGGATTCTAAATGCAACATTATTTTATACATAATTGTCAGAAGTATACAGGTAATGCAAGCACGTCATAAGGATCTTTATTTAAATTACTTGAATTAAAAAAAAAAATTTTTGCTATATATCATGGCAAAAGTAAATAAAAAACAGCATTAAGTTACTTATAAAAACTGTAATATATTATATTTTTTAATGAACACTTATTACCCTCGAAACTGCCTCTGGACAACTGTATGCTTATGGAGAAATCGTCATTTGTTCTTCTTGTAGTTTCATTGGCACCCAGAAGAAACAAATTCTTTTTTTTTATAAATGTTGTTGCCCTTCAGTCGGTCTCTCGACGTTGTGTTGAGAGACAGACTGGGGTTTGATCTGAGAACCTATCATCTCCAAAATAAATCTAAAACGCCAATTGGCTTTGGCGAATGGCCCGCCCACGCCAGTCTCCGCCCTGTACATACGGGTATAAAAGAACGAGCGCGGCGGTCATTCACTCATCCTTTGTTCTTCGGAACCTTCTCGGCGTATGGTGTCGAGTTTATCTCTTAGAGATTCTCTCCTGCTGGACTTACGACGCAGAGCAGCGGACTTCTCCCTTCGGACGGCGGATTCCCCTACGGCGAGCAGGCTTTTCCCAGCCGGCGGCGGACTTCCCCTCCGGAGTGCGGAGTTCCCCTGGGCGTCTTGGCAGCGAGCTACAGATCTAAAAGAGCAGGCCCTTTTCAGGGCCAATAATTTCTCACAGTTTCCACTCTCATCGAGGAGGGGGGACGGACACAATGGCTGCCCCAGGTGTTGGGCTTCCAGCACGCTGGGGCAGCCGTTGTGGATCAGTTCTGCCCGCACTGTGGGCGGTGTATGATTGAGACGTTGCGTCACATGCGGCTGTGTTCCCACGGGACTCAGCTGCCAACTCGTTGGTTCCCGTTCCGCGACGGCAGTGGCTACGGCCCTGCTGTCCGCTGCGGTGAGCAGCGAGGGTGATGTGAGGATTAATGTGAGTGTTAATCCGTCAGCCACTGGCTCGCGGACCGTTTGCGTTTGCAAATCTCCACGTGACGTTGCGTTGGCCGGCGGTAACACCAAGCAGGTAAGTAGGCAGAGCAGTCAACCTCTGCGGGGTCCCACCCTGTGCAGGGTGACCGCTCTGTCAGCCACTGAACCAGCCGCCCACGGCACGGTGAAGCAGATCATCCCTCCGGTTCTGCAACGACGGTTCTTGGGTGCGCTAGAGTGCACCAGCCCGTTACGAGTGCTAGAGGACGATCCATCTCGGTTATGCGATCCAGTTTCAGCAGGTGCCCGCTAAGTTCTGGGCATTCTCCTCTACGAGAACCTTTCCCCCTAACCAAGATGTCTTCCAGGCCCGCACTTCATAGTGCCTTAAAAGGGAGGGGGGCTGCGCCCCACTCTGTATCGACGCCTCCTGAACAAGCACCTACACAAGCTGATGCTGATACAGAAGCACATCTTGGCAACAAGATTGGTTATGGCAATCGACCCGTAGGACACGTCTCATTCCTTCCACGACATGCGTTCGCGGGAAGAGCATATCATTACTAGGTCGGGCCCTGTCTCCACGAACGTCGCAGGGATCTCGTGCTTCGGCACCTAGGCCGTCTGGGCCTACGGGTTAACTGGGAAAAGAGCAAGCTCCCCAGCAAGAGCTCCTCTTATCTCGGTGTGGAACTAGACTCTGCCCTTATGCAAGCATGTCTCACCAACGCGCTTCTGCAGTGGGTGCTGAACTGGATGAATCTGATCAGTCGGACTCCATGGTCCCGCTGAATCACTTTAAGAGGCTCCTGGGGCATGTGGCGTCCTCGACAGGGGTAATCCCGCTTGGGTTGATGCACATGCAGCCACTTCAGCTCTGGACTCAGAGTCAGGTTCCTTGGCACACCAGCACCAGGCGGATTATGATATGCCTCAGTGTCTGTGCACCCTATACCCTGGTCAGATATGACCCTTCTCCGAGCTGAGACCCGCTCTGGCAGGTCCGAGGCGCGTAATGACAGACGCCTCCCTGCTGGGTGGGGTGCAGTGTGCAACGGGCACGCAGTATCGTGCAGTGGATGGGTTCCCAACTGCCTAGAGTTTTTAGGCGGTCCTTCTGGCACTAAGGAGGCTAGGCCCCTAGTGCAGGACAAACACGTGCTAGTCTGGTCGGACAGCACGACTGCCGTGGCGTACATAAATCATCAGGGCATACGCTCACGGCAGATTCCACAACTCGCCCGATGCCTCCTCCTATTGAGTTTGCAGGTGATCAATTCCTGCGGGCCACGTTTATCCCTGGCAAGCTGAACCTGACAGCCGTTGCGCTCTCTCGTCAGGGAACGCCCAAGGGAGTGTGGCGACTTCATGTTCGCGCAATCCAGCTCTTAGGGGACCGGTGCGGCCAGGAACAGATTGCCTCCCAGAACTCCCCTTTTGCCCGCTTTGGTACCCCCTGACATAGAGTCCCCTCTGCACGGGTGCTTTAGCGCACAGTGAATTGCCACTCATCACGATCGCATGGAGGGTAAGTTTCTTGGTTGACATAACCTGGTCACCACAAATGGTCCTACAGGGCCTTGGCGGCCTGCGTGCCCCTCGGAGACGCCTCTCATCCTCATTTACGATGAAGACCGACCTTGATGGTGCTTGCCTCTACAAGAGGGTAGGGACCTCCAGCATTCTTCGTGTCCCATTGGTGCCTAGAATTGGGCGGTAATCTCACATCATCCTGAGACACCGGCCCGGTTACGTGCCCAAGGTTCCCACCACTCCCTTCCGGGACCAGGTGGTGAACCTGCAGGCGCTTCCCTCTGGGGAGAAAGACCCAACCTCCTACGTGTTGTGTCCAGCGCACTGCGCCTCTACTTGGACCGCACACAGAGCCTTAGGCTCTGAGCAGCTCTTGTCTGTTTGGAAGACAGCACCAGAGGAGGGCGAGCGCATTGGATTGTGGACGCCATTCCATGGCGTACCAATCCCAGGTCGCCGTGCCCACTCGATTGAGAGCCCACTCCGCCGGGGTAGGGCCTCCTCGTGGGCACTGGCACAAGGCGCCTCTTTGGCAGACATATGTAAGCTGCGGGTTGGGCTACGTCCAGTACCTTTGCGAGGTTTTACAACCTCCGAGTGGAACCAGTGTCTTACACCCTACCATGTAGGACAGGCATCTGGCCTGGGCGTACGCCTGCGAAAGCGCCTTCTTCCCTCTTCAGGTAAGATCAGTGCGCTATATAGCCTCCCTACTTTCCCCCATTGGGTGTAGTATAGGCATCCCATCCATCACTAAGCATTTTTCGTAAAAGACCGGGCGGAGCGGTCTGTTGGAACCAAGTCCTGTACTGGTAGAGTCGCCCCTACTCAGGTGGACCCCTGTACTAGGACTATTTCCCCATACAGAGTGAGTCCCCCGTTGGGTAGTCCCGTGTGTTGTGTTCCTTCACTCCTGATTCCCCTGTTGGTGAATCTGTGACCTCCCCTCCCCATTTGCCAAAGCCCATTGGCGTTGGAGATGATAGGTTCTAAGATCAAACCCCAGTCTGTCTCTAAACACAACGTCTCCTTCCCTCCATCAGGGAACGAAGGTTACAGACGTAACCGAGACGTTTTCTGTACACTGTAAAAATGTAATTTTACAGAATGTTATATTTTTACAGATTTTCCATGCAAAATGTATTTTTGAAGAACAGTCAAAAAAGACTTCAAAATTACTAGAAAAACAGGGGAAAATTAAATTTTTCAGGGAAAACCATTATTTTACTGTTTATTTTTGGCGCCCAAGCTGCCAGAACATTTCTTTTATTACATTTTAACATTACAGAAAAAGACAACACATTTGAAAGAAAAACGGGGAAAACTATTTAATATCCTTATATCTTTTCATTTTACAGGGAACACAATTAGTTCACTGTATTTCTCCAGCTTATAGAAAATTTCATTTTTTTTACTGTGTAGGAGTAATGGCTTGTTGGTGTGTTTTTTTTCACCCGGACATCCGTTACTACCATGAGGTGTTGAACAAAATCACATTATTTCACATATGTAAGCAGTGCAGGATGATTAAGATGCTGAATGTGAATGCTTAGAACAAACTTCTAACTCCGAGTATTATGAAAGTAAATTACAAAAGTAATGAAAGAGTGAATTAACTCGCTGCACACTAATTCTATTACTTGCTTGTCTAAAAAAGTCACTCTAATCGGATTTCCATTGAAAAGAGATTTGAAATCTCATTCGAGTCAGCTCTCAGCTCTCGTTTAGCATTAAGCAAATGACTGTTATATCTCATTATCTCTCGTTTCGATTCATCTAAGTGTCCCGCTCCTGTGTTTCAGATATAACGTACAGACAAAGTCTCATCTGTGAAAGCCGGCGTGGACACAGTTAAACGATAATCCTGCTTTCATTTTACTCCATCACCATTAGGTAATTCATGTCTGATTTTACAAACTGAGAATCTGTAATCTGACAAAGGCAGACGGAATTTTTCCCTTTATTAGGGAAAAAAGGTTTTGAATCAAACTTAGAAAATGAACCCAGATATGTGATATATAGTTATTTGGTATGTCATAGTGAAAATACACAGTATGTGTCAGCGATCTTTGTTATCAAAAAAGATACAAAAAAATATTCTTCTACCAACTTTTTGTGTGGAAAGAGTTTTGAGTATGTGAAAAGCTGTTATCGAGAAATGAAGCACTGCAGCTGTCTGTCTGTCTGTAGCGTTTCAGTTTGTTTAACACACTTTTTATTAGTACTTTACAAGAGGGAGACGCTCTGTTCTTCCTCAAGAAGGTTGATGTCCTGGCGTATCATGTGTGTATGTGAGAGAGAGAGAGAGAGAGAGAGAGAGAGAGAGACAGGCAGATGGCACAGACATCCTCTAGCTGCCAAACCTTTCGCACTTGTTAGGATGAGGGGCATGCCAGGACCACTGTTGTCATGGTAACTGCATCTCTGCAGCTCAAGGTGATGTCATGATTTTGCCTTTGTTTGTACAGTGGTTTGTAAACTCTGTGTTGGCATGTCTCATTCAGTTTTGTGTACTTCAAACATATCTTTTAAATTTCCTTTTGTTTGTATAAAAACACAACTACTCAAAATCTTTGTGATAAATCTATGTACGTTCATATTGCATAATATAACAGGCTGCACTCATACGCGTACTGTATAATATGATGATATTATAACTCATAATATACTGTGATGTAATGCCTCTCAAGAAAAGCTCAGATTTAGTATTTAAATCACATGATTTTTCAGCTTTTGGGAAAGTACACTGAAGAAATATGAGAAAACGTAGATGATCTGAAAAGGCGCTGTATAAAATGATCTTGATTATGATCTGGACTAAAGTAGACTACTGAAGAAAGAGAGAGTGTGTGTGTCAGTGTGAGTGAGAGAGAGAAATGTCAACAAGTTTATTATTTTTAATAATCTATTTTTTTGGGCCACAAGGAGGCGTGAATGTGTTGAGATGGTGCCTGCATGCAAAAACAATAAGCCATGAAAACAACTGAGAGATCTTATTAGATACTGTATAATATATGTTTATTTTTGAACACTTTTGGTAACAAACAGAATAAACAACTGGTCTTCGTATTGTTGTTGAACTCTTTTGATATGCTACAGTAGATAAAGTGGTAATGTGCAGTTATTGTGCTTGTCAATGTCTGTGATGTACATACGTGAAATCAGACCATTCTTCATATAGAACATGAACAAAAGAACAAACATTAACAGAATTTAATCCCCTGACATGAATGAAACAATAAAAAAATATGATTACCTTACAATAACCGTGAGACATTTAGTGTGCTATAGACAATTTCAGGGTGGGTTTTCATTCACTAGTTTGTCATCAGCACCATTTCAGGTGCATTATGGCCAGAGAGAAGCTCAAACCCAAAGTCTATAACCTCAGATGAGCTCACACAGGAGCTTTGTGAATATATGACACTGTCCTCTCCTCACGCAGCTGCTTCACATCTCTGACTGAACAGCACCTCCACGACCTTCGGGTCAGCCAGGGTCGAGAGGTCACCCAGGTCCTTCTCGTTGCGGGCGATCTGCCTCAAAACTCGCCGCATGATCTTACCTGCAGAACAGTTGAGAGACTCCAGTTTATTAAGCATCCAGTAATGATCAGTCGGTTACTCAAGTAGAAACATCTGAGCATTCACAACACATACATTCATGTGAGTAACGAAATGAGATTTAAACAGGTAATCCTTAAAAAACAGGAAAAAACTATTTGCCAGTGTGGAAAAAAAATACTTTAATTTATTATGAAATATATTTTATTTATACAAATTTTGTGAACAAAACTATTTTCAGTTTAATAAATCTAAATGTGAAAATTGTAATAAATAAATTATAATAAAACGTATTACCAAAAAAATGATTCTGTCCAAACAGAATAAAAAAATAAAAATGATACAACTATTAAATACTAGAAAAATATTTAAAAAGAAAATTTCAGCACAACAAAAATTTTTTGAACAATAAATAGTATACATTTATTTTATCTTATTTCAGTGTGGATGTATAATTCTTATTGAAAAGCCACAAAAAAACCCACACTTTTTGTAAGTCACAAAAAAGTTTTTTACAAAAATATAATATTAAGAGAATGATGTTGTTACCCGAGCGAGTTTTGGGAAGGCCAGGTGCGTTCTGGATGAAATCTGGGGTGGCTATTGGGCCGATCTTCTCCCTCACTGAATGACAAATCAGTCAACACAAAAGACATGTTCTTCTGTTCACAAACAAACACACGTGTGGATTAAATCATGTGATAGTGATGATGACCTCTAACCTTTCCTCTTCAGCTCCTCCATGAGCTTGCGGTTGAACTCTTTGTGATCTTTCAGCATAACGAAACAGTACAGACACTCTCCCTTAACCGCATGAGGACGACTGACCACCGCCGCCTCAGCGACAGACGGGTGTTCTGTCAGAGCCCCTTCAACCTCCGCCGTACTCAACAGATGACCTTAAAGATGAGAGAGGATTTATTTGATACTCCCGAAATCACTTTATTTCCAGTATCAACTTTTCATCATTTATTCACCCTCGTGTCATTCCAAACCTGTATGACATTTTTTCTTCTGCGGAAGATATTTTGAAGAATATTGATAACCAAACAACATTGAACCCCATTGACTTCTATTGTATGAACACAAAACCACTGAGACATTTCTCACAATATCTTATTTTATGTTCTACTGAAAAAAGAATCTCATACAGATTTACAACCAAGTGAGAGTGAATAAACAATGACAGAGTTTTTAACTTTTGATAAATTATCCTCTTAGTCATATGCATGATTCCGTGTATAACCACTATGTAGCGCTGTACTGTACTCCCAGGGCCTCACCAGAGACATTCAGCATGTCATCAATTCTTCCAGTGATCCAGTAATATCCGTCTTTATCCCGTCTGCAGCCTGAGGACACAAGGACACGATCTCAAACACTTCACCAGCTCGCTGAAATGTGATCCAGCAACAGGTCAGACTGAAATAGTAACTGCTCAAGTGAGGCCACACCACCATTAAACACTGACATGATCAAACCACAAAGCAACCACATGCTATATAACATGCTCCATAATACCAGAGAAATCTTTTTTATTAACCTTACAAAAAAAACAAGTTTATACAAGTGCACTATTAGTTTACTTCTTTCAAACGAAAGAATCCAGTTCTTGAAATGTCCAGGATTCACTGGGAGGATATTTCATTTTAAACATAAATGCCATTTTATCCATGTATGAAATGTGCATCACATTTGGAGGCTATTTTATAAATTGAAGATGGACTTCTGTACTCCCTGAACTACACACCCCTGTGCTAGCCTCATTTCCAGCCCTGTATATACAGTATAAAAACTCCTACAATAGTAGTTTGCTGAGAGTTAATCTCACATACTTTGGCCGCTTTCTTTGGTCAAGGCCTGCCCAAGAGGCCTTATGACTGACAGGTAAAGTAACCAATGATGTTTCGTTTTGTGCAGCGTCATGTTTAGAGGCGTGGAAATGTCCCCGCAGTTACAGAGTGGTGTACATTCACGAACGTGTCAAAAGTTAACAGCAACAACAATGTTTAAAGTCCCGGTAAAATAAAAAATGACAATTCAAATATTTTAATGAAATATTGCAGCGTTCACTGTGACTAGTTTATCAATGTGGGCCATTCTCTTTTTAAAATTCATGTACACTGATAATCTTCAGTTAACATCTCAAAATCCACTTCCACCCTCTAGTGACTATCTATTTTAATTGAAGAATGTTAAACGGCATGGGCGGAGCATTCGTTAACTCCTCCCCTTCAACTGACAGTCTACTGCCAGTTTCATTTAAAAATGCAACGGTCGTTTTAGACATCCAATCAAATCACAGTGAAAAAAAACGGCACACCCACTGTTTTTTCATTCGAAATTCCATTTTACCCGGAAATGCGTCAAAATACGGAAGAAAAACGACTTCCGGTTCACGAGGACTTTAAAGAGTTTATGCCGTGAAACATGCATGCTTTAAAGAATTTAGCGTTTAGTCGATTGTGTTGAATTCTTAAAATTCGCTGAAGCCGATGTGAAACACGGCTTTGTTTTCTTTCCAAAGGTCCATGGGCGTCACGTCTGAGGCTGAGACTAGCTGAGTGTATAGTGTACTTCAAAAATGTGTTAAACTTCACCTAAAGCCTAGTTGCAGAACAATAAAAAAAATTGTAGTTGTAAATTAGTTGTGTACTCAAAGTTTATTATTGGTACATTTAAAATGCACTTTTAAAAGCTAAACAGCGGGACAATTAATGCCCAAGTTGCCCAAGTATTGAAATAAGGATATTAGTATACTTACTGCATAAAGCAACTTAAACTACTTAAACTACTACAAATCCAATTTCAACTCCTTCCCTTAAATTTGAAGATATTCAGCACTGAGCAACATAATGCAACAAATATAATCAATAAGTTCATAAAAATAAAGTCTGACTCTGGACACAATATTTCGTATCCACAAACACTTAAAGACACTCTTTGACCGGTAGTGCAGTTGTTGCATGCTCTTTAAATGTTAAGAAATGCCATCTGACTTAGGAAGATAATATGTATTTTTTGTTATTCGTTACACAAGGTGACACGCTTTTGAAACCTTCTAACATTGACACAGGATAAGAAACGTGCTGTATCATTACCATCTCCTGTCACATAGAATCCTGGGAATTTTCTGAAGTATGTGTTTTCAAAGCGTTCCTGGTTGCCATAAACACCCCTCATGATTCCCGGCCAGGGCTTCCGGAAAACCTGAGAGCAAACCAACCAAGGCATCAAACTACCATCTAATGTCCTGCAGTATGAGTGATAGAATGAAAAACTAGAAGACGATCTCACCAGGTATCCCTCCGCCTCTCCTTCTAACTCTTCTCCATGCTCATTCAGAATAGCAGGCTGAACTCCGAAAAATGGGAACGTCTGCAAAGAGACACATGTCAACTCGTATCACCCTGTCATATTCAACGTGAATGATTCAAAGAGACTCACGGCAGATCCCGGCTTCAGTGGTGTAGCTGCTGGCAGTGGAGTCAAAACATGTCCACCCTGACAACACAACAAACACAATTCATCTCATTATTAAATATTACACTTTTTTTTAAACAAACTGAAAGCAGGAAGATATCAAGTGATAATTCTCTGTGATGCTGAATGTAAAGTTTGATGTGTTTCACCGTCTCTGTTTGCCAGAAGGTGTCGATAACTGGACACCGTTGCTGTCCCACAACATCGTGATACCAGAGCCAAGCCTCTGGGTTTATGGGTTCTCCAACCGTACCCAACACACGCAAACTGGACAGATCATACCTGAGAGAAAGAGATGACATTACCCTCAAATCTTTTGTGAACTTGTGAAATTGCCCAGCATGATGTTAGTGTGTAGTTATGGGGTGGCAGGGCGTTGCTATGAGGTTGCTAATGTGAGAGCCCATACATTGTGTCTCTGATTGTTTAGGTTCTACGGGTTGATATTACAGTTCACCTCTTTTAACTCTGTCTGTGTGTGTCTGTATGTGTGTGCTTGTGTGTGTGAAGGTTTATGTATCTATCTATGTTTGTGTGTGCATCTGTCCGTGTGTGGTTGTGTGTCTGCGTGTGTGTATCTATCTGTATTTCTTGTTGTTTGTTAAGTGTGTGCATGTCTGTCTGTGTCCATCTGTCTCTTTGGTGTGTGTAGGTGCGTGTTTGTTGTTTTATCTGGTGTGTGTCTCTCTGTGTCCATCTGTGTCTTTAGTGTGTGTGCATGTGTGTGTTTGTTATTGTGTGTATGCGTGTCCAACTGTCTGTCTGGTGTGTGTGATTGTGTGTGTGTGTGTGTGTGTGTGTGCGTGTTTGTTGTTTTATCTGGTGTGTGTCTCTCTGTGTCCATCTGTGTCTTTAGTGTGAGTGCATGTGTGTGTTTGTTATTGTGTGTATGTGTGTCCAACTGTCTGTCTGGTGTGTGTGATTGTGTGTGTGTGTGTGTGCGTGTTTGTTGTTATATCTGGTGTGTGTGTATGTCTTCATGTGTCCATCTGTTTGTCTATCATGTGTGTATGTTACTGTGTGTCTGGTGTCTGGTGTGTGCATGTCTGTTTGTTTTTGTGGGTATGCGTGTCCAATTTTGTCTGATATGTGTGCATTTTTTTGTGTGTGTGTGTGTGTCTTTGTTGTTGTTGTTGTGTGTTGGGTGTGTGTGTTTTTTGTTGTACCTGGTGTGTGTGTGTGTATGTATGTCTTCATGTGTCCATCTGTTCTGTCTGGCATGTGTGTTTGTTGCTGTGTGTCTGGTGTGTGTAAATTAGTTTGTTGTTGTGTGTATCTGTCTGTCTGGCTTGTTAATATGTGTGTGTCTAACTGTTTGTCTGATATGTGTGCATTTTTGTGTGTGTCTTTGATGTTGTCTGTCTGGTGTCTGGCGTGTGTGTGTTGTTGTACCTGGTGTGTGTGTGTATGTATGTCTTCATGTGTCTGTCTGTTTGTCTGGCATGTGTGTTCGTTGCTGTGTGTCTGGTGTGTAAATGTGTTTGTGTCCATCTGTCTGTCTGGCGTGTGCATTTGTGTGTGTCCAACTGTCTGTCTGCAATGTGTGCATTTTTATGTGTGTGTTTGTGTGTGCGCATGTGTTTGTGTGTGTATCTTTGTTGCTGTTGTGTGTCTGGCATGTGTGTGTGTTGTTGTAGCTGCTGTGTGTGTGTTGTTGTATCTGGTGTGTGTGTGTGTCTGTCTTCATGTTTCGATCTGTTGGTCTGGCATGTGTGTTTGTTGCTGTGTATCTGGTGTGTGTAAATTAGTCTGTGTGTCGAACTGTCTGTCTGATATGTTTGCATTTATTTTTTGTGTGTGTGTCTTTGTTGTTGTCTGTCTGGTGTGTTTGTTGTTGTGTGTCTGGCGTGTGTGTTGTTGTATCCTGTGTGTGTGTGTGTATGTATGTCTTCATGTGTCCGTCTGTTTGTCTGGCATGTGTGTTTGTTGCTGTGTGTCTGGTGTGTAAATGTGTTTGTTGTTGTGTGTATGTGTGTCCATCTGTCTGTCTAGTGTGTACATTTATGTTTATGTCTGTCCAACTGTCTGTCTGATATGTGTGCATTTATTTTTTGTGTGTGTGTGTTTGTTGTTGTTGTTGTTGTGTGTCTGGCGTGTGAGTGTCATTGTATCTGATGTGTGTGTGTCTGTGTGTGCATGTCTTCATGTGTCCGTCTGTTTGTCTGGCATGTGTGTTTGTTGCTGTGTGTCTGGTGTGTAAATGTGTTTGTTGTTGTGTGTATGTGTGTCCATCTGTCTGTCTAGTGTGTACATTTATGTTTATGTGTGTCCAACTGTCTGTCTGATACGTGTGCATTTATTTTTTGTGTGTGTCTTTGTTGTTGTTTGTCTGGTGTGTGTGTTTGTTGTTGTGTGTCTTGCTAGTGTGTGTTATTGTATCTTGTGTGTGTGTGTGTGTGTGTGTGTATGTATGTCTTCATGTGTCCATCTGTTTTGTCTGGCATGTGTGTTTGTTGCTGTGTGTCTGGTGTGTTAATGTGTTTGTTTTTGTGTGTATGTGTGTCCATCTATCTGTCTGGTGTGTACATTTATGTTTATGTGTGTACAACTGTCTGTCTGATATGTGTGCATTTATTTTTTTGTGCGTGTCTTTGTTGTTGTATGTCTGGTGTGTGTGTTTGTTGTTGTTGTTTGTCTGGCGTGAGTGTGTTATTGTATCTGATGTGTGTGTGTGTGTGTGTGTGTATGTCTTCATGTGTCCGTCTGTTTGTCTGGCATGTGTGTTTGTTGCTGTGTGTCTGGTGTGTAAATGTGTTTGTTGTTGTGTGTATGTGTGTCCATCTGTCTGTCTGGGGTGTACATTTATGTTTATGTGTGTCAAACTGTCTGTCAGATATGTTTGCATTTTTTATTTTGTGCGTGTCTTTGTTGTTGGATATCTGGTGTGTGTTTGTTGTTGTTGTTGTGTGTCTGGCGTGTGTGTGTTATTGTATCTGGTGTGTGTGTGTGTGTGTATGTATGTATTTATGTATTTATGTGTCCATCTGTTCTGTCTGGCATGTGTGTTTGTTGCTGTGTGTCTGGTGTGTGAATGTGTTTGTTGTTGTGTGTATGTGTGTCCATCTGTCTGTCTGGTGTGTACATTTATGTTTATGTGTGTCCAACTGTCTGTCTGATATGTGTGCATTTTTTTTTTTTCTGCATGTCTTTGTTGTTGGATATCTGGTGTGTGTTTGTTGTTGTGTGTCTGGCGTGTGTGTGTTATTGTAGCTGGTGTGTGTGTGTATGTATGTCTTTATGTGTCCATCTGTTTTGTCTGGCATGTGTGTTTGTTTTTGTGTGTATGTGTGTCAATCTGTCTATCTGGCGTTTGCATGTGTGTGTCTAACTGTCTGTCTGATATGTGTTCATTTATTGAGTGTCAAGGTCTGGTGTGTATGCGCTTGTATGTGTGTGTGTGTGTGTGTGTGTGTGTGTGTGTGTGTGTGTGTGTGTGTGTGTGTGTGTGTGCATGGGCTCACCGCTGCAGTGGTTCTCGTCCATATTTCATCAGCAGTCTGATAGCTGTTGGTGCTGTGTAGAATTTAGACACTCCATATTTCTCAATGATCTCCCAGAATCTGCCCACATGAGGGTAAACCGGTACACCTTCAAACTACAAAAACACACACACAAACACACACACACACACACACACAAATTCAAATTCATTAGACTTCGAGCCGTTGCAGGTGAAATTTTAATCTTGCACTCAACTGACTTCATATTCTTAAAATGAAATATTAAAGCTACGAATTGATGTATTTGGTGTATAATGGCATCATAATTCAGTGTCTGTGGAACATACTAGAACACTGGTTGCTCCATTGGCTAACGGGCCGTATGTGATGTAGGAGTGGCCTGTGATCCAGCCAATGTCTGCAGTGCACCAGTACACGTCGTCATGGTGATAATCAAACACGTACTTAAATGTCAATGCTGTATAGAGCATATAACCAGTGATAGTGTGTACGACTCCCTGTACAGAGAGAAAAAAAACGAACAAATCAAAGAAACACAATGCCCAATGTATACTGTATACTACATAGTATTTTTAAATATAGTCAACAAGTCATATTTGCATACTTCGTACACTCAGTAAACAAACTGCATACTGCAAAGATAGAGTGGAAGTTTGCCATTCTGAACACAACCATATTCCCCAAATGTCCATTGTGTTACATTATTCTTGACCCCGTATTTTATATACATTTTATGTTTAAAAAAAAATATATGATATCTAATTTATGCACATGGTTCCCTTTCTGTCGGTCTCTCGACGTTGTGTCGAACCGACAGATGGGATTCGCCCTTGAGAACCTATTAACTTTGACTACTTTTAAAAAAGGCCAATGAAATTGGCGAATGAAACTTGCATGCCGTGCTCTGCCTCCAGATGTCCGGCTTAAAAGGAAGCCGGCATGCTTCATTCATTCACCTTTTGTTTCTTAAGAGCCTTCACTCCTGACTACAAGACTGCTCTATCTACATCGCCGGATTCTCATGACGTTGTCAGCGGATCGTCCCTTCCTGCGGCAACTTTCCCCTGGGCGTCTCGGCGGTGCCAGATGTGTTCGAGATCTTTCTAGAATAGCATATTTCCTTCTAAAAGCATATTTCTCCAGCGTGGCATGTCCCGCTCTTCTCTCGGGTGCAACACACTCATTGAGGAGGGGGACGGACACAATGTCTGCCTCGGGTGTTGGATTCTCCAGCACGTTGAGTCAGCCGTTGTGGATACGTCCTGCCCTCACTACGGGGGGATGACAATTCAGACGTTGCGTCACGGCGGCTGTCTTCCCCCGGGAACCAGCCGCCACCTCATGTTGCTCCCCATTTCGTGACAGCAGTGGCTACGGCCCTGCCGTCCACTCCAGCGAGCACAGAGGGTGACATGAGGGTTATTGCGAGCACTAATCCGCCAGCCGCTGGTTCACGGACAGCTTGCACCTCGCTTGTTTGATCATTCCGCAAAAAGACGGTCCTACTGTCTTGTTCCTCTATCACGTGTTCGGAAACGGCGTGTGATGATGAGATGTCCCTTACAACATTGGAGGGTGACTGACTGGCATTTTTGACCTCGATAATTCCTTGAAGGTCCCTCCTTTGGGGGGTCGAGATCGAGAAAAATCGGACGTCGAAAATGCCGGCCATGCTTTCCCAGGCCGCCGTTAATAAGGCAGCCCGGGAAAGAGCACCCCCTACATGACGGTGTTTGGCAACTATACATTGCGTCATGGCGAGACACAATGCCGAGGATAAGCAGCAACTCTCTGCAGTCTCACAGACAGTGCACATTGCTCCATCATCGCCAGGCTGGCAAGGAGAGCCGATTGCCCCTCCGGGGGTCCCCCCACAGTAGGAGAGCTACTCTCCCAGCCATTGAACCCCCCCGGGAGGTCGATGAAGTAGATTGTACCTCTAGTCCCCGTCCCAGTCCCTGGGAGTCTGACAAGACTTGCCCAAACCGCCACGCGGCTAGGAGATATGATCCGTCTCGGTTACACTCGTCCCTCTAGCCGTGATGTTCAACGGGCGGTGACCTGTACTTCATCGTTCTCCGAAAAAGGAGTGTTGCTAGATCTGCAGACCCTGAAGAGGCACCTACTCAAGCTGCCGGTCAGGATGCTTACGCAGAAGCGCATCTCGACGTCTCCAGATGTCAAAGATGGGTTCATGGTAATTGACCAGGGCGACACTTACTTTCATGTCTCGATTCTCGAGAAGAGGTCGGGCATGTCAGTACAGAGACCTCGCTTTTGGTCCGTCCCTTCCCCGCGAGTGGAAGCCGCCCTCACTCCCCTCAGGGAGAGAGGTTTGTGGGCACTAAACGTTAGACGGCGAGGCTCTCGTGAGATATGTTATGTCCACACAGGGACGTAGTGCTCTGGCACGCAGATATATTGGGACTACAGGTCAACCGAGAAAGAGGCTCTCCCCCTTGCAGAGTATCCTCTTTCTTGGTAAGGAACTCAACTCTGTCTCCACATAGCGCGTCTGACTACAGATCGCACTTTGTCAGTGTTGAACTGCCTGGAGCATTCCAAGCAGTCAGCGGTCCCTCTGAAGAGGCTCCTGGGACACATGGCATCCTCGACGGTGATGGTACCCCTCGGGTTGATGTACATGAGACCGCTCCAAAAACTGGCTACAGAGTAGAGTTCCAAGGAAAGCGTGGCACAACGGCAGCAGGCGGATAGTGATTACACCTCTGTGCCGACGCACCCTAACCCCTTGGTCTTAAGCGGGGGGCGCGACCCCATGGTGAGGAAACCCACATCCACGCGGCCTCCTGTAGACCTTTTTCTCGGGAAGGCATGTCGACAGACCTCCAGGGTTGAGGGTGCAATGGGCACGCAGTGTCAGGGCGAGGACCCGCCTGCGCTGGCATATCAGTGTCTAGAGTTGTACACGGTCCCGGTAGACCTGGTAGACAGCGGGCCCGTCGTGGGGCGTGAGACCTGCGACGAGGAGCCCGCGTCAACGCGTACTCCCTGAGCTGACGTACAAATGACTCTTCCGATGCCTCTTCCCCTGGAGTCAGCAGGTGATCCGCTCCCTGCAGGCCACACATATCCCAGGCAATCCATACCACACAGCCAATGGTTCTCAAGTCAGTTGACGCCTTGCGGAGAGTGGCGACTCCACCTTCGCCAACCCCAGCTCTCTGGGTGATATTCGGGCAGGCTCAGGTGCCTCTCTGAACACCACCCATTAGCCTGAATCCTCCCTCGGCACGGAGGCCCTGGCGAACAGCTGGCCGTGCAACAAGCGGAAGTACGGAGAGAAGACCCACAGAGGTGCTCGATCAGAAAATGCTGTTCCTAAGGGACTGGAGACTAACCTCTCCCCCTCCACAGTGACAGTATTTGTAGCGTCCGCTCATCACTACTCAGTGGTGGAAAGTCCCTAGGGTAGCACGACCTGATCAAGTATATCCCTACGGGGCGAGTGAAAGCGGACCCGCCTCGATCAAGCTCCGTACCCGCTTGGCGAGCCTCCCAGGCTCTTCGAGCCCTCAGAGAGGCCGCTCTTCCTAATCACGATGAAGACGCTTCTCCTGTTGGTGCTCGTCTCCGAGAGGGTAGGGGACTTACAAGCATTTTCCATGTCCCCTGATTGCCTGGAATTAGGGGTCCGGTAAGTCTCACGCTAGCCTGAGACCCTGACCCGGCCATGTGCCCAAGGTTCCTACCCCCAGGTCCCACTTGTACTGTGTCCAGCATGCCAGCTGCGGCTCTACTTGGACCGCAAGCAGAGTTTAAGAGCTCTGATCAGCTCTTTGTCTGTTTCGGAGGGCAGCAGGGAGGACTGTCTCCAAACAGAGACTTGCGCACCAGATCGTGGACGGCGTCACAATGGCGTCCCGATCCCAGTTGCCCGTGCCCACGGGGGCCCCGGCCAGGGACTCCTACGCCCAAAGACCCTTGCAACTCCGCGTAAACCGCTATCAACCCTGAGTCCTGCATGGCCACGTGTAGGACCGTCAGCCGGCTTTGCGTATGCCTGCGAAAGCACCTTCGCACCCTCCCAGTAGGTTGGATCAGAGTGCTACATAGCCTCCCCTCTTTCCCACCCCATGTGGTAAAGAACAGGCATTCCATCCATCACTATGCAAGCACCCCCTGCGGGCGGGTAGGGCATAGCAGCCCTGCCCCTTAGGCCGGGATCCCATATGAGTTAGTGTATAACTCTGACCGGACCTAGTGCTACCAGACGACTGTAACACCCCCCCATGGGCTGTTCTGTCCGACGTACCCTCATGAACGGTTCCCATCTCTGGTAACCCATGACCTACCCAGGTGGACCTCCACCTCGTGGTTAACTGCCCCAGTCCACACTTATTTCATGAGATCTTCCCTAAATGGCGAGACCATGTTGGTATCCAACTAAACTCCTCCCGATGGTAGGAAGTGGTCTCTGCAGCGCATCCCTAATTAAGGAAGCAGCGCTTACCCAGTGAACCCTGACCGGACGGCCTCTCGCCGATAAAGAGAGACAATGCCCCGTCCGTAAACGGGTGGTCGGGGCTTTCCACCTTTCCCCTGAAAAGCTCTGGGACCCCTAACCCATCACACTGGAAGGTTACAATTTCGCGAAAGCTCTCGAGTATGACACGCCCAGGCCTGTCACCGTCGCTCCACTAAAGATTGTGACGTCAAGAGACCGACAGAAAGGGAACGTCTTGGTTACGTCTGTAACTTCAAATCCCTGATGGAGGGAACGAGACGTTGTGTCTCTTAAGCCATAACACGTATCGCCCTCTGCAGCAGTCGTGAGAGGCTCTCAGGCTCATCAGAACACAAGGTGAATGAATGAAGCACGCCGGCTTCCTTTTATACCGGACAACTGGAGATGGAGACCGGGATGCAAATTTCATTCGCCAATTTAATTGGCCTTTTCTAAAAGTAGTCAGAGTTGATAGGTTCTCAAAGCCGACCCCATCTGTCTGTTCGACACAACTTTTTAAATGATCTTTTTGCGTTCGTTCAGATCAGTGTTTAAGGGTAAGAGGTCACCAGCCTTGGGTTTGCCGGTTGATCCGCTGGTGTAAAGTATGAAAAGAGGATCTTCAGAGTCCATCCACTCAGGTTCACATTCATCCAACACACCGTCCAGAAGATCATCCCACCAGATGTCACACTTTGCATCCCATGAGGTCTAAAACACACACATATTTCAGTTCATTAGTAAGAACATCTCATATACACTAACGATTTTTCTACACTTTTATATACGTTTGACTAACCTGTAGTTTGTTGGAAGCGTCACTGTTTGTGATGAAAGCATGATGTTTCACAACCACACATTTCTGAACAGACATGCTGAGAGAGAGAGAGAGAGAGAGAGAGAGAGAGAGAGAGAGAGAGAGAGAATGAGTCATTCTCATGTTTCTGCCTAAAAAGTACATTTTATATATTTTAATTGTTTATATTTATTTTACTTGTAAAAGTGAGTGATGAACTTTGCACTACAAAGTTTTAATGGGCAAGTTCACCCCAAAGTCAAATTTGTGAGATTTTGACTCACCCACATGAGGTAAAACATGTTTTGAGACCTCCCGGCATCTTCGGGGCACAAATAAAGATGTTTAGGTGACCTCCGAGAGATTTACAGGCCTCCTCATACACATCATTGTAATAGTTGTGTGTCAAGGTCCAGAAAAGTACTAAAGATGTTAAATTTGTCCATCCGCTCATAGTGGCTCAATTTACAATTTTGAAGCGACGAGAATACTTTATGTGAGAAAACAAAATAATGACTTTAATGGATATATTCTCCTCTGTGTTGTCAGTCTATGGTCCACGTTCACGAGAGCACTTTGACGCATGTGCATTCGGTTTGTGCAGTTGGGCAAAAAAGTTCAAGTCTTACATTTACATTAAGTCATTTAGCAGACTCCTTGATCCAAAGCGACTCACAAGGAGTTCAGGGAGCAATAAGCGATATGTCATACAGAAGCAATAATACAGTAGGTGCCAATTCAAAGTTACTGGTTTCAACGAAAGCTAGACCACTACCTGTTGAGAGAAAGAGAGAGGGTTAGTCAAGTCTTCCTCAAAATCATTAGACATTTTGCGAAGATCAGCTTACATACAGTGTGCATCTGCTTGTAAAACAGAGTTGCGCTTCCAGGTTGTCAGCTCTCATGTCAGTCCTAATTTTGGTTTGTTTTTCGCACATATTGTCGTCGCTTCAAAAAAATTCAATTGAGCCACTATGAGCTGATGGACCAATTTAATGATGTCTTTAGTACTTTTCTGGACCTTCACAACAACTATTACCATGATTTTTTATGAGGAGGACTGCAAATCTCTAGGATGTCACCCAAATATCTTTATTTGTGCTCCGAAGACAACGGAAGGTCTCAAAACATGTTTCAAACATCCCACAAATTAGATTTTGGGATGAATTTACCCTTAAACTTTTTACTGGACTACATGTTTGCAGGTCAGCTGCAAATGCGTTGTCAATACAAATATAAAGTTTTGTCATGCCCATAAAGCACATTTAGAGAGAGTGAGTCGCTTTGGATAAAAGCGTCTGCTAAATGGCTAAATGTAAAACACATTTAGCGAGGGAGAGAGAGAAGGACAGTGGTTAGAAGATAAAATATTTTTATTATTAAATAAATAAATTATTATTTGAAAACCGTACTGCATTGTCATTCATATTTTTCATTTGAAGTCTTTGATGCTTTTACAAACAGTTCATCTAATCAATCAGAAAAACAAGCGGTTTGATGTGCACCATATGTCATCTTTCAGTGGTTTGTTTTTATTTCACCTGTGTGTTCATGATATTCTAATCACTGTATTATTTCAACCGGTTGAGTAACACCATCAACACCTGACGCACATGAATGACCATCTACAAGCATCTTGTGACACATTACGCAACTCGCACTGAGGTTTCTGCTACACATTTCTTGTTTGATCTCTGATGATTATGTCTCATTTCACACATCGTCATGGTGACTTGAAGGAAAGTTTCCAAGCTGTGCTGTTGCCCGGCAACCCCCGGCAGTTTACGATTGGGTGAGTGCCACAGGAACGGGCTCCTGAACGGGTTCAGGAGGGTAAAGCAGGTTTGTGTAAACAGAGTTTGGTCTGACAGAGGAGAACATTAAAGAGAGATGTACCTTCCCTTACAGCGCTCCAGAGCTTCATCTGCTATCTTCTTCAGATTGATCAGTTTATCACCTCTGTAAACGCCGTCTGTAGATCACGTACACACACAGAGAGTGAAACGCGTGAGAAGAGGACTGGAGAGAAAGTACATCTCAGCCCATGGATCACTGACCACATGTTGCGTTTTGGACACAAAATTGGCAAACTCATGCAATCTCTTTAAAAGAAACTTTTGACTGGTGACATGATGCTGGGATGATGTAATGAGGTAAACTCTGCCCTGTTCACACAGACCTGCTGTCAGTAAAATACTGCACTGAGCGTCCATGATCCTCTCACACAGAGACTCAGAGGAGAAGCCTGCAAACTGACAGAGGAAGAAAACAAACGTATAAGATAGTTCTACAAAAGAAAGGATGAAATTCTGTTCTATAGATATGGCCTAAGTTCCTCCATCAGTCTAGAAATTCTTCTTTAAATTTTGATCAAAGTCTGTTTTCGCGGAAGTCGTGCCACTCGGCCGCCATGTTTGTAACGCCTCTGGGCAACTATTTACATCATAGCAAGTCCACAGTCTTATCTACTTGAATGGCAGATATTTCTAAAAATCACAATTAAACAGCATATTTCCTATCAATAATTGGCATATAATTTATTTATTGACATGAACCGTTTCATAACTTTGGTTTGGTAAGCTTAATTTGGACTAAAAATCACCTTTTCCGTGGTGGCCTCATTTACTGTGGCTGCGCACAGGCTGGCAAGCGACTCACGAGAGAGTCCCACCCCAGAAAATCGTCAGTCTTTATTGAGGGCAGGTATTCCTTCGCTAGAGCAGACATATTGAGCATTGCATTCCGCCCTATCCATTGTACCGGCATTGGCGCATTTTGTTAATATTAATATTTTTGATATGATTCAACAGTGCCTTCCTGATTTTAGCTTTTATTTCTCGAAACAATTCAGATTAATATCAACATGTGTTTATTATCCAGAACAAAAGGGACCTGTTTATTAAACTGGTTTTAAGTCATTAAAGGTGAACAATGGACCAACTGAAATGGGGTCATCATCCAAGTGTAAAAATACACTTGATACTTGATTAAAAATGCCTGTGTGCTATTTTTAACTTCAGCCACAACCTTTAAAGGGCCATAGAGTTTTGAATGGCGAAAATAGTCCTGGCAGGGTAAATGAGGGGATACGCATTGCATGCATACTAATGATATTGTCAAATATACTGACCTGGGTTTAAATCTATACTGACCTGGGTTTAAATCTTATGATCTTTTATCGGTTTGTTAAAGGTAGATAATAAAGAAGCAAGACAAAAATGCTGCTGAAGAGTAAATTCAAAACTTTTTGTCCCGTGTGCATAGGGTATATGCACAAGGGGACGATGACGTACTTCCGCTAAAATCATTGCCAGCTAGGTCACTTCCTCTCTCATAGCACTAAAGGGATTTTTCACCAAGTGTTAACGATGTGTTTAGTAAGAAAACGTTCAAATTTTGGCGAACCGACAGCACTGTGGGTGAGCATTGTTAAGTGCCTCTGTGATCATGCCTCTATTAAGTGCAAAAGTTCACTTTGCTGAAGGACGCCATCGCTCCATGTGCATATACTCGATTGGGATTGATATTGAATGAGATAATATCAAGACCTTCAATGTAAGACAAACCTGCAAAATATATTTTATATAGGCCTCTCAAATGATTAATCGCGATAATATAATATAATATATGTCTGCGTACTGTGCATATTAATTTTGTATTTATAAACACAGACACACATGCATGTATACATATTAAGGATATGTTAACATATATTTATTTATATTTACCAATCATTTAAATTATATATTTTTTGTTAATTTATATATATTTGCATGTATGTGTATGTTTTTATAAATACAAAATTAATATGCACAGTACACAGACATAAACTATGTAAACATAAACTTTTATTCCGGATGCGATTAATTGCTTGACAGCCCTAATGTAAAAGTATTTATAAAAAAATATTACAGATTTAAATGAATTGGCAAAGTAAGGGGCTAACTTCCTAGGGAATCTATACGTTAAATGCATTCAAATTCAATCTAAGTCTTAAATAAATGCCAAATGCATGAAAGTCAATATACAGATTAAGAAAAAACGTGAATTTGCTAACCACAATCGAGTGAACCGCCCCAATTCTAGCGCAGGCAAGCATTGTGTACACCAGCTCTGGAATCATGGGAAGATAGATGGCCACCCTGTCCCCTTTCTTTATACCTGTATCACACATCAAGATTTGATTCAAATCGGATTTGAAAGTTAGAGATCATAGATGAAATGAGCAGTTCTTCATGAGGTGATGTGATATCTGTAATATCATGTGTTCAGAGGAGGTGGTCTTACCCAACAGCTTTAGAGCATTAGCACATCTGCACACCTGTCTCAACAGCTGACTGTAGGTGATGGTCAGATGATGATCAGGTGAGTTACCTTCCCTGTGGAAATACAATATTACAACTTGAACATTCATCAGAAATAGATAAGATGTCTTTTGGCAGAGCTGCCTGTATTAGGTTTGGATGTCTGTCTGCTCTGTGTTTCGTCTTGTGTTTATTGCACAAGTATGAAGAACAGTCAACTCAGCAGATTGACAAATCTCACTAACAACAGCTCATGAGGTCTCTTTAAAATCTTATGAGACATCAATGATATTAAAAGGAAACATATCTCAGATATTTCTCCAGAAAAAAGGATGCGCTGTAAAAAATACAACTTAAAAATATTATCCTAACAAAATCAATTAAGTTGGGCAACCTTTAGACACATTTTGAGCAGAAACTTAAATATTTAAGTCCAGTAAACAAATAATCTTTGTTAGCAACCATTTTAGTATAGATTTGTTCAGTATACACAAAATAATAAATTGACTCCTACTAAACAAATATTCGTTCAAGATACTTACAGTGGAGGCAAAATGCTATTTTGTGCATTGTGATTTCTTTTCACTTTTAAATGTGTTGGCTTCTCATGCTTAACATGGTCAATTTGATAAAAAACGAGTTGGACGTATGACATAGTATTTTAGTGCTTGATACACTCCCCCAGAACTCCAACTTATGTAAAAAAAAATTTAAAGTCTGGATCTCTGTTTCGTAACAGGGATCCTATTCCTTTTATAGGACAATTCTCCAGGAAAAACACGGCAAGGCGAAAGAAAGACCCTGTCCACGCGTCAACCGACAAATGAGACCCGCTTGCCATTGAGATTGTGTCTGCGCTGCGTCGAGATTGGCTGCTCTGCGCTGAAGCTCGTTACTCTTGTGATAGTGAAGTTTAGGTGTGTCTGTTTGATCACGGCATATCAGTGAATGATGTTATATTAACGGTGGATATAATGCAGGATTTCGAGATCGTTTGAAACTGATGGCGCTATGCTAAAAGATTCCAGACATGAATTGCACGCGGTAAGTGAAACTAAGTCATATGTCTGTGATTTTTCGGAAATCGGCGCAGAACGTAATGTGCATAATTGTGTGCTCATGCTGAAGTTCCGTTCCACTGCCGGCCTCCAGCAGCTCGTGTTTTTCCAGAAATAATCGTATAGCTGCATCTATCTTTTGTGAACGTGATCACACAAAACTCTCTTCTAAGATACGACTTATGCAATAGTACTCTATAGGTCAGTGGTCTTCAACTACTTTTCTTTGAGGGCCAGATTCCAAAAGTCTAAACAGGATGCGGGCCAGTTTCCATATCATAATTTCTTGTTATTTTGTATTTCCGTTATTTATTGCATTTTGTTCCTTTTATACTGGGTTTATTGCTTTTACTACAGGTCATATATATAAAAGCATGCACACAAATATTGCATCCAGTATATACCTATTCATGATATTTAATTAAAAGGGACATTGTCTTTTTAATTGTATTTTATATTCCCTAATAGGCTGAATAAAATTGCTGTTAATTAACTCACCCAAGTACTTCCAAGATGTGCATGTTTTTTTTGTCAAGAAGACATTTATGAAGATATTGAATTAATGAAAGATAATGAAAGTAAAATTGGTCATAAATTTAGTACAAAATTAATCCCTGCCCCTTGATGTAAAACTGGCGTCTAATAAACCATCTGGCTTCTAATAAATGCGTCTAATAATCAATCGGTCTGTGCAAGAAACTTAACGCTATTATCAAATCTTCGGGTGAATGCCAATCGCATTCATGTGCCCCACGCATTACAAGGGCAGATCCTTTGAAGCCCTTGTTCCGGAGGGAGATGAACAGCTGTTTTCGTAAATATAGCTGTTTAAATCATACATAATGAATGTAGTAATAAAAACAACATGGGTTTTTTTATTATCTGAGACAAAAGATCACGTGGTGTAGTACTCTTCCTGCAGTTACTTTTCAAGGGACTTTGGAACGCGACCTATCGCCTGTGGCTGTGGATTGCCGATTATAACATTGCAAATAACATTAAGTTTATTGAACAGACCGATCAAATCGCTTTATAAGGCGTAAATCGAGCCACAGAAATTACTTTCGTATCGAATGTAGCAGTTTTTTTTTACTTATTGGCGTGGCATCTCAGGACATGCATTTCTTAAAGCACACCATTCTTAAAGTCTCTCCAGTTATTTTAAATGTTAATGCGCGCCAGGTAAAGATGATTGGCGGGCCACATTTGGCCCGCGGCCCGCCAGTTGACTAGCCCTGCTATAGGTACTCAAGATTAATATGAGATTAGCAGAAACTGCGTGTGATACCTGATCTTTAACAAACATTGTCATGTGAACCAACGGAAAGATCCCAGGATGCATTACGAAATGTCCAATTGGTTTTTTAATCAGTTATTACAAATATTACTGTTTTAGTATTTGGATACATTATTGTTACATTGTTGTTGTTCAAAATGCTAGATGCCTGATGTATTTTTTTTAATGAATGATGGAAACATGATCAAGGTTTGTGTGTTCAGTGTTTAGGGATAACTGCTGCAGCATGACGCAATGCTGCTACCGCGAAAAGTTGCTTCAATACAACTGTTTGAGCAGCTACTTGACCAATGTTCTGGTCTGTTTTGATTAAATACTTTACAAAATGTATTCAAATAATAAAAGAAAGTTAAATGAAATCGTAATCTTCTGAGTTGGGTGGACTAAAAGTCGTTGTAGAAAGAACTTTGAAAACTGCTTGCTGTCCAATGAATTAAGTTAGGTCATCAATTTTTTTCTTTTTGTAGTTACTCAGTAAATTTAGTTCACATAAACTGCGTGCCGTAAAGTTAAGTAAACAAGAAAAAGCTAGGGGAAATTAGCACTAAGATTTTTTTGTTGTGAAGGCTTAGTTAGTTCACCATCAAAATGAAAATTCTGTAATCATTTACTAACCCTGTTGTCATTTTAAACCTGTGTGATTTTCCTTCTTTTGCAAAACACAAAAGAAGGTATTTTTAAAAATGCTGGTTAATATCTAACTGAAATGTGTACTTTGTTCTTGTCGTTGGCTACGAGAACCAAACTATCTGCCAAAACCACCTCATCTAGTGGCCAGAAAAAGACAGTGTAGGCTGGATCATGGATTACAGATCTCTTTAGAAAAAATACTTTTGTTAAATTGAAAGTATCAGCATTGAATTAAACACATCAGATGTTAAAATGTATAAAGACTGTAGATTCCTGAAGTACATATGTGATATATGCACTACTTCAACACAGCAGAAGATATTTTGATTACCAGTAGTATGCCACTTTGTCTCCGAGGTTCCTTTCGTGAACATTTCGGTCAAGAACATTGTAGCAGATGTTTGTTCTTGCACCCTCCATGAACTTCACATTGACGTTCCCCTTGGTAACGTCAAAGTTGTACTGCAACATCTGTCCCGACGGAGGCTTCTTCCAGAAAAACTCTTGTGCAACATCCCCCCAAAATTCTGCATTTCCGATAAACACATTTTCAGTTATTTACAACAACTCTCGGATTCAGATGCAGAATTTTGACCAGCCATACTCTACCTTCGGGTTCCTCTATAGACTTTTTGTACAGAGAAAGATAGGCATCAAAGTCTGGCACGTATGCATCCGTAAACAGGCCATTAGGTGGATTGTAAACATTCTCTCCTGGTTCCTGAGGCCCTGGAACGACCATGTTGGTGGAGCTTGCAACAGCAATTCCTACGATCTGTTGATACAACGGGCTTCTCTCAGTAGATGAAGCAGTTTATTATGGCCATGCATGTGCCACCCACCCTTTAATCCGTGTCAATCTGCTCAGTGCCTCCTCCACCAATCACAGGGCTTCCTTTGGCACTCCTACTTTTTGTTTGGTTGAGAAACTGCTCGGCTGCTGATGCCACTGAGGAGGGAGGTGCAGCACGAGCCAACGGCCTGACCAGCATCAGACTGCGTGTTTGCTAAAAAAAAACACACAGCGAAGTCTCTCATAGACACAATAGTTTTCATGTTCAGATACTGACGTTTACTGTACCCATAACCCAACCCACACGTAAACCTGTTGACACGCTTGGATTTAATGCCTGAGAGCTATTTATGAACCCTTCAAATAGCCAGGACCACATCTGAAGCTCGGTTTTTGATATATTTAAGAAGACAAAAAGTATATTTGACTCTCACAAGTTTTACTAAAATTGTACACAGACATCAATTAAATTTGTTGATATGTCAATGAGGACCAACCATGAACAAGTTTCGATGTTTTGGAGAATTTAGTGAAGGTTTTGTTAGGTTTAACTGACTTCTGTGGATAAGTTTGCCTCTAAATTAAACACACATACACTTTCAAACACTTTTTAGGGTTACTTGGAAAAGTCAGCCAGGAACATTGTCTAGGTCATAATGTATTCTACTTCCTAAAATAATTGTTTTCTGACATGATGATCATCATGACTCGCTATCGTTCTGCTGCAACTCTGGACTGCACTGCCCACCCTTTGCTGGCATTTACGGGAAATGTGGCCATACAAAGCAATGCTGTTTTCTGGACATACAAAAACAAAAGAATTTCTCCTGGACAAATGCTGAGATGCACAAAATCCTTGCACCCACAATAAATGCCACTTGGTTTTTGTGTTATTATTTGCTATCCCGTATTCACAAAAAAGTAGTACACCTATTCGGTGTAGTAAATTATTATATTGTTGTATTTAACAGTAATCACTTTGTTAACATACACAACAGAATTCAGTAGTGTGAACTATACTGAATTGATAAACGAGTAAATACTGTAGCATACTGTAATATTAAATATGGTAAAATAAAAAATACTACAGAATCAATAGTTTAGGACTACAGTCTTTTTTTACAGTTATAGTATCCGCTTTTAATTTATAACAAGTACATTGCGAACTACTGTACGTCGTCTTTAAACACAGTTTCGCAAATGTACATTGCATTCTGTCTCGGTTATTTTTATCAAGGTATGTGTGCCCAACACAATGTGCATCTGTTAGCAGTTGCGCGCATGCGTAACTCTGAGCAGCTCTGAGTTCGATTACACGTACTTTGCGCTGACTCCGCCGTTTGCGTAACTAGATCCGCTCAATCGAGCACTCGCATCGATTCATCTCAGCCATTGCTTGTTTTTACGGTGACCTAGTGTTTTTAAGATGATCTCATCGTTAGCTCTGCGCTCACTGGTGTCAAATGCGGTATGATTTTTTTTATTTCTGAAATGATAATAATTTAATTTAGAAGAATTGTAGAGTTGTTACATGGAAGCAGCGCGGTATCCGCGTTGACATCTGTGCAAGGGCATGAAGCTAAAGCGCTAACCGCTAAGAATGATGTCTGATTCTGTTTATATTTCATTTAAATATTAAATAAACGTCTTGAGTTTACTGGGATCTGTTAAAATACTGGCTCTAAAAACTGTTAACTAGACAGTAACGTAACATCATGCACAGGCTTTATACAATGACAGACTTACATTACTACATTTATGTATTAGCTCTGTGCATGTAACGTTATACAGTTCGCATATCATGGAAAGTGTTATTTTTTTACTAAAAGTAGTCACTTGCACTTTATTTAAAATATAGTAGCAACTTTCTGCACGGTTCCTAGCAACAAAAGTGTTTTTACACGGGCGCTGTGTACACATAAGTTACTTAAAAAAACAAAACAAATGTGTAACGTTAGTTCAATGCAATGTACGTCGCTTTGGATAGAAGAGTCTGCCAAATGCATAAATGTAAATGTACATCGTCAAAGTTCGTTCAAATGGTGATTTACACTGTTCTCTGTAAGTGAGCTGTCAATCATCAGTAAAGTATTCTGTTGTGTTATATTGCAGGTGCGCAGCCTGCATCAGACTGCAGCTCGAGCTGGTGCAGGTGGCATGTTTGTGGTAAGACCTCACTCTAATGTGCTTTTATTATCGTTTCTTTACATTTCTGAGATGAATTTACCAACATATTTATATAGATAAACGAATTAGTACTGTCCCTGTCTATCTACGGTATTGTTGCACAATATTCACTGACTCTACAGCAGGCAAAGCAAGCATCAAAATATAAGGTGTATGTTATAAATTGGAGTAAGTTTAAAATTATGGTATTGGCAATAATGGAAATCTACAGTGTTTCATTCTAATATGCAAGAGCTCACACAGGAAAAAACTGTACAGTTTTGTCATCTATTAATATTTTTTTTTCTTATTTGGTTCTTTACTACAGTAGTTATTTTCCCAGATTTTTGAGCTAAGCCTTCTTAAAGCACTCCAACACTTCAAACACCACTACAAAATAAACATTTACAACCTGTAAAACATCCTTAATAGTAAATATGAATAAAGGGCTAAGAAATGACTTGCCCTAATGCTGTCTTCACTTTTGGCTGCAATTGTATGTTATGTACAGTAGCACATGTGTTCATTGTTCAACAACTTAATAATAAACATGTTGAGACTACATCTATCATTTTTTTGTATTTGAAATGATATGTCTCTTAAATTATGTTTATCATATATAGTATCTCTTATTTGGACACAGCATGTGTCCACTTTGGATTGGTTCTCACGTTTGTGAAATGACTGTAAACCAAATAAACATGACAGCCTTCTGAAAGAATTGGTTTTATTGCAGATATGTCACGATTTGTTTGATACAAAATGAGTCTTTGTATATTGGTCAATATTGAAAGATGTTTATTATTGATTAATGAGTCTGGTGTCTATTCCAGCATAGAGACACACCATCCAACAATCCAGAAACTCCATTTGAATTTACACAAGAAAACATGAAGGTAAGGGATTTTAGGCATATATTATTTTTTTTTGCCATTGTTGTGACATGGGTTTTGCTTGTGTGTGGCCAAATATTTACAACAACTATCATAGCTGTATGTTTGTTATTGTTAAACAGAGAGTTGAAGCAATCATGAATAATTACCCAGAGGGTCACAAAGCGGGCGCCACTATTCCTGTGCTGGACTTGGCTCAGAGACAGCATGGATGGCTTCCTATATCTGCAATGAACAAGGTAATAAAACCCATGTTTTTTTTAAAAATAAATACAGGGTTCCTATAGTCATGGCAAACCTGGAAATTTTGGTATGCAGACGGTCATTGAAACCAATACTGTTCAAAAAATGAGACCCTGGACCACAAAACCAGTCGTACGTAGCACAGATATATTTGTGGCAATACCCAACAAACTTTGTATGGGACAATATTATCATTTTTTTTAATGCCAAAAATCATTAGGATATTAGGTAAAGATCATGTTTCATGAAGATATTTTGTAAATTTCCTACCGTAAATATATCAGAACTTTTATTTATGGATGCATCAAAATCTGGAAAAAATTCTGGAGATTACCCCCTCAAGTTTGGTATCTATGTAAAGCTTTCCGATGATGTGTAAATCTCAATTTTGAAGAATTGACCCATATGACTGGTTTTGTGGTCCAGAGTCACAAATGTGGAAACTTTGACCTGCTTGTTATAGTTTTATGGAATGTTGGTGTAATAATGTTTTTCGTCCCGCAGGTGGCAGAGATCCTGGATGTTGCTCCTATGAGGGTGTATGAAGTTGCAACATTTTACACCATGTTCCTCCGACAGCCAGTGGGCAAGTACCACATTCAGATCTGCACCACAACGCCATGCATGCTCTGCGACTCTGACAGCATCCTGGAGGCCATTAAAACCAAACTGGGTAAGCAGAAACCATTCCAGCTCTCCGGTGGAACATCAAAGCCTGGGATATTTAGGTTTTCAGGAGATTGCTACAGTATTCGTAAAGGCGTATGTTCTAGTTTTTCAATGTGAGCTCTATTCAGCTATGTGTGCATGAGACCAGGCGGCTGATACTCAGGGCTCAAATTGGCCCCCTTGTTGAAGAAAATGACTAAAAGCATCCCCTTTGTAAAACCACCATCCCAATTATAATTATATTATAATTATTAAAATATACGTTTTATAATGCAAATTGTTCGTCGGGCGAAAGCCTACTCCATTTTTTTTAATCATAACTATTATCCAGGCTTTACGTCTGTCTGGGTTTTGCAAATGTTTAGCCAATGAAAAGTGTGTAAAAGAGCTTGTGACTAGACCTTGAAACATCATTGGGTCATCAAGCTGTCGGTTAAACATCATAAATCCTCCCACTCTGTTTTGTGAACGAAGTAACATAATACAGTACCTCAGAGATGATGTATATTTGGATGCTATCCCGGAAGTAAGCACTCTGCTGGTTCCCTCGACCGAAAGCCTATGCATTTTTCCCATAGTCTTTTGGAAGATTGCAAAAAATAAGCACTGTGATTAACAAAGGTTAATCTAGGTTACTTTTAAAGCCGAAATACAATCGGCAGAAGTAAAAAGCTAACACAATGCTATAAACACTCACACAATGCTATAAAACACTCACACTTAAGTTCGCTCGATATCAACGTCACCACAACCAAGCCTCCGGCAACTCTTTTAGACTTTATAAAAATAAAAAGTAATTACTCTGAATGAATGAATCCGCATCTACGTTTTAGAAGATTTGTGCCCATGTTGTATTATATGTCAGCTTTGCATGCGCGATGACGTCTAACGTCCCAGCCAAAGGAAGTTGTCATTTTTAGCAACTTTTTAGAAACCACTGTTTTTTAAGACACAATAAGGCTTTAAAAAAATCATGAGTGCGTTAAAAATGGTGTGTTTTATGTCAATAAAACGTGAAAATATTTAGAGGTTTTGTTTACCACAGACCTTATTTCATGCAATTTACCAAAAACCCATTAAAAAAAACATAGACTTTGGAGCGATGGAACCGGAAGTCCTACATGCTTACTCGTTTCAGGGTTTTGCGTACAAACATATGTCATCTCTGAGCCTCCCTATTCGAGCATCTATATATTTGAGTTCTGCTTGTATTTGATCATTTTTTGTATTTTTTGATAATTGAGCTGTTTCTTTCAAAATGCACAACGTATTCTTACTCAACAAAAATATATAAAGACTAATGTTTTGTGTAATAAAGGACCATAGAAGAGTGTCTATATTGCGTTGTTGTCAAGTCATAGCCAATATAACTTACTGTCATAAATAGCCAGTGTATTGCGCTTTATCTTTTAAAACCTGAGATTTTGGCCAAATATCAAAAAACCTGAGCCCCTACAATAAACGTTATAAGCTTTAAGTTGATGTTGACGTAATGGCATTAAGCATTTTATGATGTACTAGCATGCTTCATAAGATGTGTACTTGGTCTTTTAATATCACTGATCCACATATTAAGCATTTAATAACGATTTGATTTACTGACTCAGATATGATCGTTGTTAGGATGGACAAAACATATATGTCCCTCATTTACTGGTCAAAAACCTCATCTACGTAAATGTGACACGTCATATTGTGGAGCAATGATGCTGAAAAGTTAATATATTATAATATATTCAACTAGAAAGCAGTTATTTTAATTTGTAATAGTATTTTGTTCATCAAGAGACTTTGTTTGGATAGCTTAAATCTTATAGTTCTAATCATTCTTAATATTTATTGAATAAACATAATCTGTAATTGTTGTTTAAGGCTTGCTCTGGGACATACACTTCCCCAACACCCAAATCTCAATTTTGACCGTACCATCCCCCTTGAATTTTTTCTATAATTCGACCACTGCTTATACTTAAACATTATGATTGGTTTGAACCACTCTTTTTGACCTGCAGAGGGCCGCAAAGAGCAAATGTCTTTGTCCAAATACAAATAAAAAATCTCTTAACCACACTGTACACATACACTAGAATACACATACACTGTGCGTGTGTTCACTACTCTCTGGATGGGTTAAAAGCAGAGGTCACATTTCGGGTATGGGTCACCATACCTGTCAAACAGGTCAATTTCACTTCACTATATGAAGAGTTTGGTTCCAAAATGAGATAAAATTTGATAATACCAGAGATGGGGAACTCGAGTCACATGACTTGACTCGAGTCTGACTCCAGTCACAATTTTCAGGACTTGGGACTTGCTTGATTGATGTAAGAAAATGACTTGACTTGACTTTGACTTGAGAGCAAGTGACTTGAGACTTGACTTGACATAAAGTAGAAGACTCGACAATGACTTAAAGTAAAATAATGTAATATAATTCGTTTTAAAAATATTTATTGTGACTCAGCAGCACTAATTAACGCCTGTGTCTTTAACGCTGCACAACTCAAACCGCGCCAAACATGGCAGACAACATTCGAGCTCCACAGATAGTCACGTTTGGCTATAAGGTCTTTTAACTTTATTGGACCGTGCCAATAAAAAAAGATTTGCCAGATGCAGAGTATGCAACACAAGACACGACAACCACAGCGTCATCCGACATTTCAAGAACCACAAGGAAAGATAAGAAAGTAATTTATTTATAGTCAATGTAATAAAACGATTACTAATGTAATGAATTAATCGTTTATGTTTGTCATAATTTGGCCTTGGTTGTTTTTTTATTAGTATTAGAAACGTGATCATCGATCATCACTGATAAGCCAAGTCTCATCTCACCGATGTCTTGTGGAATTTGGCTATAACAGTGGCGTAGCCCGAATTTTAATGTCGGGGGGGGCATTTTAAAAAGAAGGGGCTTCTCTATATTACATGCAGGCTAATGTCTATATTAAATGTGTGCATTTTCAATTGTTGGTGTGGACTGCGTGTGAAAGCTGAATAGCTGCTCGCTTATACTGCATGACAAGCGGATGGACGCGCCGGTGCGATCACTTCTACTTAAAAAACTCTTTAAAACCTTTCCAGTCATACTGACAAGAATAATTTCATCATTCATATCGTATAACCGTCTACATTTTTTTGTGTACACTCACAATAACAATATAACGTTTTGTGCTGTAGAATAATGAAACCAGTTCAAATAGAAAACAAATGTTCTCAAATTATATATTACGTATGAAACGTGCATATTGCGCGTCCAATGCAGAGATGACGATTAAGCATCAAAACTTTATCACTGGGCTATATTAACATACATTAACATTTTATTTATATTCTGCCGAAATGAAAAAGATCTGTTTATTTTCATTAACGAGTTTCAAGATCGAAGTCAATAAAATGATCCGAGATTCCCATCACTAGATGAAAATTCCCTACTGTGACCTATAATGGACAGCACAAGTATTACAACATCATATATATATATAACATATAATAGGCAGATTTTAAGTCACAATACTTAGTTTATAAGCTTCATAGCCTGTATAAATGCTTAAGTCTTACATTCTGTCAGATACAAGTATTTCCATTTCTGTGTCTATGTAATCATATGAAAATGACTGCTGGAACCAAACTTTAAGCACACACATAGGCAAGTGATCAATTAATTTATATTTACAATTGATTTTCCTTAATATATGTATATAAGTTCATATTTTTTTCAAAAATAAACATGTATCGTAAAGATTTACCTCTGTTTATTTTAGTACTGCGACTTGACTTGTAACTTATCAGGACTCTACTTCACTTGCTTAGGGTGAACCCTTGACTTGACTTGACTTGACTTGCTTGATTTGTCTAAACTGTGACTTGAGACTTGATGGTTAAGACTTGAGACTTGCTTGGACTTGACCATATGTGACTTGTCCCCACCTCTGGATAATAAATAAACAAACAAAACACACAATGCTTGTCAAGAATTTAAATAATTCTGATAATTATTATTAAATAATTCGATCATTTTGGAAAATACACTAAGGCAATATAGTAATATATTTTTTTTAACAACAAATGTATTTTGAATCTAAACACACAGCAATGTGACTGATTAAGTGGCATTTTCTACAATTTCTTATTCATTAATACATCAAAACTGACCTAATATACTCAATACACGTTCTTCATCCTATTTAATAAAGTACGGTATTAAAAAAATAATGTATTTGTATTCTTTTATCAAATTTTAAAAACGTTAGATTTTGCTTTCAAAGCTCTAATCATCTTGCATGTTGAGACAATCTTTTTTACTAGCAACTACATAAGATCTACAAAATGCTGTGGGACTAAAAAAAACACAAATCTTCCCTCTTAGGTATCAAGGTCGGGGAGACCACAACTGACAAATTATTCACCCTAACAGAAGTTGAATGCCTCGGTGCCTGTGTGAATGCCCCGATGGTTCAAATCAATGATAACTATTACGTGAGTATGATCACAAATCTCTTTTTTGACTCTTATTGTGAGTGTATTGATAAATGGGCTAGTTTTTAACGTGACCTCTAGGGGAGGCAGTTTCTCTGTTAGGAAGTCAGTTTGTGCTTTGGAGGATCAATAGAACCCAAGATTTGTATTACTTTATAGGGTTATCGCACGTTTTGTCAAATAAAAATAAGTCTGATTGCTTAAAAAAGTAATGCCAAACCTCTCCACAGAAGCATCATGAATGTATTTAGTCCAGGAAATTGAAGTATAATATTTAGGATCAGGGGTTTGTTTATATGTCTTTGTTTAGAGGACTGTGTAACCTTCCCGAATGCGCTGTTTGAATATGAAGATTTGTTTTCCATTTTGAACCCTGCCCACATCTGTAGTTAATGTACAGGTTGACCAAGTGTCAGGTTTAAGCTTGTTTGTGTTAAACAGAGCCCCGGATGACCCGCCAGGTCAATGATGCAATTAGCTGTGGCCTTCCAATGTGCACGAAAAACCCATGTGTGATTCACAGTCTGAAATGGGTTAGGAGGTCTTGTTCTTACAGCTTATCATTGGTGACGTCATCATTTGATGCTTTGTTCAGTTTTGTGGTTTCTAATGTAATTATTCCCTACAGACCAAGACAGCTGTCATCTGTTTAGATATCACTCAGTGACTTGCATTTAGTATCACATTTTCAGAAGTAGTGAACAAGGGAGTTTCCCTTTAGAGTTATTCTTCCAAGTAATTGTAACACATGAGATATAAACACAGTTTCAGAAGGTATAGTAGTTTACATACTAAAGTTGCATACAATCTGTCAGGAACATGTGTATGTCATATTTCCCCCAAATCCTTTTTAATGAAAAAGGTTTACTGACTATTTAGATTACTAAGTTTGCATTGTGGTGTTATTTTCATGAGAAATTACATGTGATGGGACGTTTTTCACATCAACGATATTCCCAGATTTATTACAATAACGTTACAGCAAAAGTAATCTTTTTAAAGCCAAGAATTCAATTATACATTATGATTGAACTTGCAGTTTCATTTTAATATTTAAATAATGATAAATATGCTGAAATGACAGCAATAAGAACATAATAAAAATCACACCTATTAATAGTTGTAAATTATTTAAAAGGAAAAGGAGTGTTTAAGATGTGTTTAATTATATACGTAGAAAACAATAATAGAAACATTGTAAGATTTATCAAGGATAATTATAATTTAATAAAAGTATTTAGTTTTTGTGAGGTTCACACTAGAAGTTAATTATATTCTGGTTTATGTAACGAACTCTGTAAATGAAATGAAAGAAAACAAGGTTTCTCCATTAACGATCGTTTCATATACTTTTATTTTTCTTTGCTTTGATTTGTAGGAGGATCTTAAACCATCAGATATTGAGCAGATCATTGATGAGCTGAAAGCGGGAAGAGTTCCTCTGCCTGGTCCCCGGTATGAAAGCTCTTCACCTTTCTATCTTTACTATAACAAATAGGTCTGGGTGATATTCCCAAAAAGAAAAGACTTAACAGTCTAGCTTCAGATTTATATTTCTATATTATTTCTAGTTGTCCAATATCCTATAACTCATAGAAACAGGTGAATAAAAGATCACAATATTTCACAATTTTAAATGGAGTACCATAGAGAAGACATATTTTTGTCGGCCAACCCAGAAGTGAGTGCCGCACTGGTTTACTCGACTGAAAACCTTTGGGAAGATCGAAAAGAAATATTTTTTTCAACGTCACCACCACCAAGCGTCGAGTTCCTTTTTCAATTTTTTATCAAAAACATGTTCCCTGTTTAAGTAACCACTCTTTGAATCAGTCCCCAACAGTGTTTTTAGAGATTTGTGCCGATGTGCATTATTTATTTGTGAGATTTATTTTCGCAATGACGTCTAACGTCTCTGCCAAAGGAAGAAGTCGCTTTTAGAAACTTGTTAGCAACCGCCGTTTTGAAGACACAATAAAGGTTTAAAAATCACGATCGGTTTATAACTGATGTGTTTTATCTCATAGATCAAAACGTAAAAATATACAGAGGTTTTATTAACCCCCAGACCTTATTTCAGAAAATGCTAAAATGCTAACTCACTTCCTGGGTTTGCATTCAAAAATACGTCATCTCTGAGATACTCTATAAACAAACATTAAACAAAGAATTACATGCAATGCATCACGACTCAGATGTCAACATCCCTTTTTTCAGAAATGGGGCAAAGCCTATGTATATTTGAACCCTATGTATGTTCACCCAAAAATTCCAATTCTGTCGTCATTCAAAAACTTGTATACCTTTCTTAGTTCTGCTGAACACAAAGAAAGATATTTGGAAGAATGTTAGCAAAAAAATGTTTTTGTTCGCTTAAACACAAAATTTGATATTTTGAAGAATTTAGGAAAACAAACAGTTTTGGGGGACCTTTGACTATCATTGGCATTTAATTTGTTCTTATATGGTTGTCAATGATGTCCCTGAACTGAAAATTGCTATCCTTCTTCCAAATATCTTTCATTAGAACAAAGCAATTTACACCAGCATGAAATTACATGAAGGTGAGTAAATGATGACCTAATTTTCATTTTTGGGTGAACTATCCCTTTAATCATGTGATTCAGAGTAAAGTGTATTTTATTTGTGAGGTCGTGTTGTATGGGACATCCGTTAACACAAGCTTATTAAAGGGATTGACCATCATCAGAAGGGACAGCTAATAGTTATAGGACACTGGACATAAGCCTCGCTTACCATGTCTATGCAAGAAGAAACTGTATTTATTACGGTTTTAAAAGTTAACGTGTCCCGCATATCTACTAAAGGCCTTAATTAAATTGCAATTACACAGGAACATTATGTGATGATGATTGATAAGTCTGTCGGCATGCCAAGAATGTTTTAATTGTTTTGAATATTCTTGACTCTATCAGGAATGGACGCTTTTCATGTGAACCTGCTGGTGGGTTAACTTCATTGACAGAACCACCCCCTGGACCAGGCTTCGGTGTGAGAGCTGACTTGTAAACATGCGCCATTATCTGACTTGGGTCCTTGTAAACATTAGACATGTTCTGTAAATAAAATGTTATCATCAATTATATTCACAAGGCCCGGTGTGAGTTATTTAAGATGAATGTTTTTCATAGTGGAACAATGCTGGTGACAACGATGACAGACCCTCAAACCAAAAAAAATGTGTGATACCAAGAGTGTTTTACCTAGATAACCCCCGTCAGGTCTAAGTGGTCTGTTTTGATCAAAAAAACAATAGTGTTGAAAACATGCTTTACTTTTACGGTGTTCCATCCCTTATTTTCAAGCCTTCTGTTCTGACACACAATACTCGTGCGCAATAAGCATGTAGGTTTTTGATTTTCAATTCATTTTTCGAGAAAAGGAACAACTAATTTAATTATCGGTAAGCAGAACTATTTCTGATCATGAAAAATAACACTCGTCACATAACCGAAGACACATGCGTTTCTGGGGCTGCTTCACTAGCTTGTGGTTATCAGTTCAGGAATTTAAATGTCCCTTTCACACCACCCCTTCATACTGCGGTTGCACCATGGAAAATACGATACTTATGCTGTGCAAACAACATAGGTCTACCTGTGTACACACATTCCAACAAAAACACAAAGCATCGCTGTGCACTGTTGGCCAGTGATAGGCTTACGTTCAATGTATAGAAAACAATAATATAAGACTCTTTCTGCAGCATGTCTATTAACCAACTTATTTAACTATACACAATAATGTACTGTCTAATACTTTCATGTAAGGCCTTTCTCAGAAAACAACTATGTATGTGATTATTTAAAAATAAATCATTATTTAATCAGTATTACATATGATTTACTTGACCACATAGTGATTTACCAGGATGTATCGTTTATACACAGTATATGAACATACACATTTAAGTCTACCGCCCACTTCTGCACTAGATAGCTGCAGTGCCATATCTGTACCACACAGGTAACAGGTTTCTAACATAAAGATCACCTCTGCAGACCACAACAGTCACGTTTCATGCAACTAACTCGAGCTCGACGAGCTGCTCTAGTCTGTGCATGCGCCCATCCCCCCACGCACGCACGTACGCACGCATGCACGCAGATATTCTCCTCTGTGATTCGAGCTCTTTCTGCAGCACAATACAAGGCCGTCTACCGCGCATGCGCGAATTCTTCCCCACATGTAAATAACTGAACTGCGACACAACAACAATAAGCCTCGAAAGCTCGGTTGGCGCCATTTTCAAACACACTTTTGCATTTATAAACATAGAACGAACGACGTCCTAATGCACATCGACCTTTAAATACCTTCTTTATGGAAGGCGAGCGTGTCTCCGACATGAAAGTTCCAGAACGTTCGCGCACTCGCTCTCGCGCCGCAGCGTCGGACGGAACGGGTGACGTCAAAGTGCGCAGCGTCAACCCCCCCCATTCGAAAGACAAAAAATATATATTACGACAAGACAAAACCAAAACACATCTTTGAGGCATGAGATAAACACAAAAACGTATTTAACGCACTTAACAATGGGGGGATTTTGTATCAACACAGTATTTAAAAGTTAAACTTGTTTTATGTTTTTATTCTTTTAATGCACATGACATAATTAGACCATAAAAAGGGAAAGCTAAACATACGAACGTAGATAAATAAACCCAAAATAAAACACCCCAGAACATCTGTGATATCAATTGCACACTAACAAATCCTACATTAAACCATTTTTATTCATATGTAATTCCAAAGTTTATTAGATTAGTTTTTGTAAAACTAATTAACATTCCAAGGAGAAGAGTAAGACAAAAATAAATTAATATCAAAATACAGAAAAAAATAACTACAAAATTAAATAGTAAAAATACAGAAAAATAATCAAATAAACTAGAAACTATGAAATGATAAAATATTACATGTTATATTATAATAAATTATAAAACTCAAAGTGGTAATTGAATAGAAAAAGATGAAAGCCAAATATAAGGACATGGAAGCATAGGGTATGGAAGTCCTGAAGCAGAGAAAAGCTAGTATGAGCATGCGCAAAGGCGTGCAAGCGCGGCCGAACACATGACCGCGTTTCAGCCAATGAGCGCCGCACCTCTGCATGTTTTTTTTTCTCGGGCTTTTCTTAGACACGAACTGACGGCGATGTTTTCAAAACCAGCACCGAGAGACGTCACACAGCCGTAGGGTTAATGTTCAGTTTTTACCCCGCGACACACGCATTTTATTCCTAAAAATCGACTGTATCTATTCTTCGACTCGGGAGTAAATGATGCAGAGGAGGTCGGAGAGCTTCACGGCGGTAAGTGGAAAGTTTTCGTTGTTTTTGTCTGGGCTTTCGATCACATATGGAGGAAAACGCATTTAGATAATAAAGAGCTTAACCAACCAGTCAGAGAATTAGTGGGTTTGGTACTGCTTGTTGCGAATAGTATTATGTCTGATAAAGCGTCATAAACACGTTTGCGCTTTGTGGCGCGTAGTGCGCCGTGCGCGCGACAGTGACAGGCGCCTTTGGTGTGCGTTGAACGCGAGCGCGAAGCCCTAGAGGGGCCCGCATGTCTCAAACCCACTGCGGGTTATTGTCTGTGCGTGAAAGGGGTGGCGCAGTCCGCAGCGTGATACTGTCTCTAATAGATCTCACATGAAATTTGATTTTCAGGATAGATGTGCAACCAGAATGCGTAACGTTGCACGAGCGCTTGACAGTGTTGCGTTATTTGCAATTTGTATATTTCCCCACGCATACACTCTATTCATTATACATAATGCAATGCTGATATTTGCACGTGCGTAAAAATGCACGGGGGCATGCTCATTTATTTGAGTGATTTCTGTTTTTGTTGCATTTGCAACGTTGCAGCTACGCGTGAAATATCGTACCCATGCATGCTGCTCGGGGTGTGTGTTACCACAAAGCTTTATTTGGTGACCGTCCTTCGCGCAGAAACCTTTTGTCTTAAGGACGTATCCTGTAACGCCAGTCAGAAGCTTGTCAGATGCACGCAGTTACATTTCACAAGGTTTATCGTATTTGGTATTCTTGGAAGCATAACACGTTACTACATTGTTTACTATGAGCACAATCTAATTGAACGAATCAGACTTTTACAGGAGACGGATCTCATTCACTGGCAAAAAACGTTATTTCTGGCTACACAGACAGAAGATGTGATGGATATTATCCCACGTTTTTATTACTGGTTTTATTTCCGAGGTGGATATTTATTTTTCAAACCGCTGTTTAGAATTTGTGAATCATGGATTGTTGTGAAATAGCAATATAAAAATATTTTTAAGGTCAGTTTTTACTACAGTTGAAATGTGCTCCATGTAATCTAGTCTTTTTGCATTGTTTCAAAAACAATGCAAGCCAAATTAAGGCTAGAATAGTTTCCTATGATAACATATAACGTTCTGTAGTTTAATAGATAAATGGTGATCATTTACGTCTCTAAATATTTGGTGAATTTAATGTCTGCGTATGAACTACTGTGTAGACATATTGCTGAAATGTGTAAGATAATTTCAGTATTTTTAGATGTTGCTTAAAGGTTATAGTTTGATGTTTATATTTGGGCAGGACAATTTTGATATTCATTTTAGCCTCTAAGTATGGAATTTAGATTAGATGTCTACGCCCACTTCCCTGGTCGTGTTCTACACTCTCACACTTGCAAAATGACATATTAGGGATTATACAGAAATCCCAATTTTCCACATCTGGGCCACCGTCCAACAAGAGCTTGTGGTTCTTGCTATTTTTCCGTTGACCCTTTTTAGAGTCACGCGGCCAAAAGCATGAAAGGCCCCTGTGTGCATTTGCTCAACTCAGCAATGATATGAGGGACAATAAAGGCAGATTTTTACCTCTGCGTCGGACCTACAGCGCAGCGCACCTCTCCAAAAATGTAACAGCTACGGCGTAGGTCCGAAGCAGAAGTAAAAACCCGCCTTAACGTCCTTGTTGCTCTAAAGGTTATATTAGTGCTAGTGTGTCTCTTTATACTTTTTTTTTTTAGTTATGTGGCATGTTTATTTTAGATGAGTGAGCTCTGGTGCTGCTGAATGTGAAAGGGCTGTTGCAGTGGTTCTGAATGGAGTGGTGCTGATGCTGTGACGCGGACTGTCAAGGCAACACTCCTAAAGCTAGTCCACACCAGGACAATAATCCTACGCGTTGACGTTTAACGCCTCATGACTAAACAAAGGGCCCCAATGGGAATGTGCACACCGACGCTCAATACACCAGGCATAAAAGCATAATTTAAAACCCCGCCTTGGTTCGTTTTTTTAGTTTGACGCGGTGCGTTCAAAACTAGCCGACCAATGAGATTGCTGCTTATGTTCACGTGCCTGGACCTGTTGAAGTTACAGTAAAACTCGACTTGGTGGTGCTCAAGCACAAAACGGTCTTGTCGAGCACACATTAGATGTGCCTTGTTTCGTAAGGCTGCATCCTTGTGTCCTCTTGAGGTCTCAGCCTCTAAAGAATGCGGTAAACAGTGAATCCTCAATTTAGAATTAAATGAGCATCCTTCGTAGGGCATACTGGCAGAAAAGGAAACAGGAAGTACGACGTTGCTATGACAACACATTGCACTTGCACACCTGTCACATTAATCAAAATGATTTCTACATGATTTTAAGAGGTAAAAAGTGTGTTACTTTCTACCCTCAACAATCCCAAAAGAGTTAAACAAATAAGAAAATGTTGCCTTACTGTTTAAAAAAGTAAAAAAATCATTAAAACATTTTTAAATGTAATTACTACATATGCCAGCCAAGAATGAAAAAAACGTGACATAATTGTTAACTGTTAACATTTAACATATTTGATTGAATGTGCAGCTGCTGCCGTAACAAATAACAATTGTGGGTTGTCTCTAGCAATGAAGGATACACCTCATGTGCCCTTCAAATTCTCACGAAAGTTGGTCGCATTAGAAGGGTAAATACGGAGTGTCCTATCTGCTTTTATGAAACGAGAGGCCTCAATGACGTAACAGGCTTCAAATATGACCTCCGGAGGACGCAGCCTGCCGAAACCAGACACAGCTAATGACAAAGTGGAAGTAAGATGAATTCTTCTTCTGTGTGAAAAGGGATTGTCAGAAGCGTAAAGTTGGACAGCGCCACCTTGTATATCGGGGTTTTTCATTAAGCGCCATCTTTGTCCGGGAGTGAATTTGCACGTTCACTCGGCTCTTCGTCAGTGAAAATCTTTGGGAATGAACACTGAAAAATGCTGGCCCGGTGTATACTAGTCTTAAGTCCAGCATAATAAGAAGCTGCAGTTTCACTTGAAAAACGACTGTAATCGAGACAAAATAAAAATAACAATGAAAAAATGCTTGAATATAGAAATTGTAATTAAAATGTATTAATTGGTCTTAACCAATCACACAAATGTGATTTACTGTTTTGTTTTCATTTTAAGGCCTTGAAGCCTAACCAGTGCATCGACACCTCTCCAATTAATACAATTCACTTTGGTTTGAATACAAGCCTTTTAAAAGGATAGTTCACCCAAAAAATACAAATTTATCATCCTCTATTCACCCTCATGTCATTTAAAACCTGTATTTGACTCAAAAGACGATATTTTGAGAAATGTCTTGGTGGTTTTGTGTTCATACAATGGAAGTGAAAGGGGTTCAGTGTTTTGGTTATCAGTGTTCTTTAAAATATCTTATTTTTTGTTCTGGGAAAAAAGAAACTCAGGTTTAGGGTGACATGAGCGTATTTTTTTTATTTATTTTTGGCTGAACTATTCCTTTCATTTCATTATTATTTGGTATATAGTTTAGGGTTATTTAATGTCTATTTATATTTATTTAAAAACAATACAGACTTTGAAATGCATTTTTTATGTGTTAGGTGTTGTAGTTTATGATATTTCCACCTTTTTTGTAGTATTCTATCCCTGTGTTATTTTTTAGCTGAGAAAAAAGTGGAATAATTGTGCTGGTAAAATAAATTCTCACGACGTAGCATTATCTAACATGAGAACTTTTAAATGTAAACTAAATGATGTACATTATATGTGTCAACTACCCATGTCTGCAAGAAATCAGGCCGCAAGAAGATCTGCACCCCTGCCGCTGTACATTTCACGGCTGTGTGTAGAGTCACGTCCCAGTTTTTCTTTCATTGACACAGATGACAAGGTGTACGCCACAACGTTTCTGTCGAGTTCACTCATTGCATGCTGGATGCTTCCAGGAGACGTATTTCAGCGAAGCTCGTGCGAGGGGTAGCTGTTTATGCGAGAGGGAGGAGAGAAAGGAAATAGCACGAGAGAGAGAAAGAGAGAGAGACTGAAACAGGCATGGGTTAGAGCAGCCTGACTCACTCTCCTACCCATTAGACATTGGCCTTTGTGCTCTGAAGCTCTCCCGAGAGAGTTCTCTCTCCCCGCCTCACGTTCAAACTCGATGCCATTTTTATTTTGCCAAGCTTCTTTATTCCCGCACAGGCGCGTCTTTGAAGCGTGAGGTTTAATCTGACAGAAATGGGATTTGCTTCTCGTCTAGATGTTGAGAAATTTTCAGATTTTATATTGTAATTGTAAATTCTCTTTGATCGTTTTTGTATCTGGTCTCGTTTTGCTAATGGACGGCAGCTATAAAGCTGAAGGTCCATGTTTAAGATTATTTCTTTTCAAACGCTGCTTTTTTCCCACCTCTTCGCTGACCTCTGGATCCATTTCGTAAAATAAACACAGGCGCTTTTCGATTTTCCCTCAGCACAAATATAATCCAACAGCCTTGGTATTGGCCGCCCTTGTCAGCAGATGCATGCAGAACTTTCCTGGAGTTTGTGGAAAACTTTCAGTTCTACGCATTTGTAGACTTGAGTGTTACAAACTGTGCATTATTTTATAATGTTTAAAGTTAATAATTAGGATGTAAGTACCTCTAGCCCCATAATTGAAAAATGTCCATGGTTGAACAAATGAAGTAGTTAACATGAATGAACATGACCGGTACTTAATTATTCGCAAAGAATTGTTGGTATATTTTACTGCCATTTTTAGTATGTCATAGTTAGGGGTGTCAGAATATACCCATATTAACAATCAGGGCAGGTTCTAGACATTTGGAGGCCCTAGGCAAAACATTTTTTTTATGATAAAATATTTTATTACACTGTAAAAATGTTGCGATTTTAACAAGTTAATGATATTATTAAAGAGTGTGTTTCAATTTGAAATTTCTCTAAATAAAATTTTAGAGCAGTCAGGATTTATAAAAATCCTTGCGTACAGACTAAAAACAGCAGCAGGTTTTAGTCTGTATGTAGGGGATAATGTAATGCAGCCGGTTGTTATTTGTAAACAGTCGGATCCATATGTCACACGACGTGAATCAGAGATAGACATCCGACTGTTTACTTTCATTTAAGACACAACGGACTGTTTTCATGTGTTTTTGACATAACCTTGTGCTTCACAGCATATAAGATGTGCAAAAGACACTATAGAGAACATGATTGTAGCCTTGTGCTGTGTATGAGAACTGCCGTCTGTGTACACACTTCGATTGAGAAAGTTGACAAACTTTTAAAACACGTAAAAATAATAATATTTGATGTAAAAACAACAGCAAAGTCTGTAAAAGAGATATGCAGGGACATGCGACGCGTGACTCGAGCTGCATGTGAGGACAGGTGCGTGCAGCCAAGGCTCAAGTAGACTGCTGCGTATATGCTTTCGAAACACTGCTGCAGTAGTTTGATGTAACGTGCGTCGAAGTTGGAGACATGTTACAGTTATGGAGGCCCCACCTCCAAGCCCGAGGCAATGGCAACTGCTTGCTTTGCTTATAGGTAGCACCGATGTTGTACCAAAATCCGACTCCCATGAGATTACGACTACCCTGTTTTCCACTATGAAGGTTAGGGTTAGGATTAGTTGTAGGGGCGGGATGTAGAGATAGGGACCAATCACAAAGCAGCATCCTATGTGAATGAACCAATCAGAAGTAGGGGAGTCCAAATCTCACGGGGATTTGAATTTCGGTACAACACCGGCCCTGTACAATAGCCGATATGTTTCTGATATATATAGGGCTTTAGACTCTGACCAAAATGGTCGTAAATGCGTTTTTTTTATAAGATGCGAGGTCAAATTTTGCAGGGTTTGCATTGGTGCAAGTGCGTCTAACAAATTTTTTCCACGGCAAAGATTTATTTTAACATTTAATTGCATATGGCATAAAAGCATCATGGGACAGAATGCTCCATAAGCTTTTAAAACGGTCTCACGGTACATTGATTATTCAGATCGTTCTGCACAGCGCTTAATGAAGTCGAACTCGTCTGTTTCTGAATTGTCTCTCTTCCTCACACTTTAATCAAAAGCAAGGTCGGAAAATTGAAACCATGTTTCAGGTGGCACATTCTGAGAATATTTTTACCTGAATTACAGCTGGGTGTACATGTGCTCAAAAACACATTGCCTTTTCTTCCCTGACAAGTGTTCCGCACATGAATCTGAAATGAAGGAAAAATCCTATCCAGTGAAGTGTTCTCCATGTTAACTTCTATCTTTTGTGATGTCCTAACAGCTGTGAAAAAAACAAAATTGCGTATTTACAATATAGCATAAATTAAATTATTATATCAATATGAGAGAGTGTGGAAACATAGTCATGTTACGTTATGTTGGCTACTGCCTTAATATTATTAAAGTGATATCAATGAATGGAACCTATAATTTAGGCCTACTTACTATTAAATTGCAAAGTATTTAAATGCTATATTTAATGTTTACATCTTGTTGCTAAACATTTGAAACATCGTGGTTGTGTTCAACATTATGAAACAAATAGTTTCAAGCATAGAGCTTAGTTTATATTGAACTATTAGGTAAATTTATTATTTTAAAAGTATTTAACAAGGCTCTGCGTTTCCAATGTGTTGACAAAGTAGTTACAACTAAATTTGTGTACTTGCATAGCGCAAAATGCTTTTGTGTAAGCGGAGAAGAGGTCAAATGCGCATGTCATAAAAAAAATGTCAAAGCTTTTCCCTCTCTCGTGTTGTTCTCGAACAGCACGCACTAATGATCTGAATTTCCTCTTTTTCGAGTCCCTTATAGAAACAGATCATGTGTGGGGAAAACCCAGCGAAAATACGTCATGTTTCATCCTTCACCCCTTCAAATGTCAGGTTTTCAAAAGTTAGTGGGATGACAGTGTAACGTGTGGCTCTCCAAGTGTATGGGACCCAGCTGATGTGATGACTGGAGTCTTCCACAGCTGATGTTTCCACTATAATGGAAACATGTAAATAAAGAGACGTGCTTACAAATAAAGGTTATTCTGTGGTTCTGTGCATCACCTGTGTTTTAACCAAGAGCACTTTCTACTTATCAAGAGCCATTTTTAGCTATGTTCTCTGAAGACTATAAAGGTTGTTGTTGACGTTTCACTGTAGGTTTCTCATGTCTCAACTCATGTAATGGTTGTAAGACAGCAAACAGTAGTATAGCATTATTCACTGTACACTGTATCATAGTTAATATGGTGTAGAAATATGAATGTTTTTTGTTAAATTTGTGTTTGCTTCTGTTAAGACACATTATAGTGTCATTATTACCAATATCAATATTTTATTTACACATGAAAAAATTGTGCCGCTCACAGAAATCTCGTTCTATAACATTTACAGAGTTGGACCTTTTATTTTTAAGTGCGCAGCCTTGCTTCTTTGACTGTCAATCTGTTTTTTTAAAGCCTCAATGGCCTGCTGCGTGATGTTAGATTGTAGGACGATTGGTTTCTAGAAACCCCTCAGTCATCAGGTTTTGTTTGTATGGTCGCTAAACACATGCCAACAGGAAGTACAGTTACTTTCTCCTTGCGCTCAGATGCAGAATGCACGCACGCTATATTATTTTCTGTAATATTTTTTCACATGTAACTGTGGTTTCTGGTTACTGGGCGTAAGGAGAAAGTAGCTGTACTTCCTGTCTGGATGTGAAACCACAATCACATTTTCCTGACATCCCTCATAGCCTGTGTTTTATTTGTGTGTGGACTCCACAGTAAATATGCTCTGGGGTCGGTGGAAGTGGGTTTTGTGCCAGTTGACAAAATTTCTATTTACATGCGCTCATGTGTATACACTACCAATCTAGTCTTCACTAGAGCAAGTGTACACACTTACTAGTGAGTGACAAGCAGTCATACAGAATGCACTTTTGCATCATCTATTTAAAAGCTGAGGTAACATAGCAGTTTCTGCCAATCTCATATCTTGAGTGCTTATAGTATTGCATACTTTGTATCTTCGAAGAGTAGTTTAGTCACGTGCACACCGATTTCCAACTAAACACAGACATATGACTCAGGTTCACTTACCGACGTAACAGCATTTTTAGCGCTGGGTTTTCAAAAATCAGTTTTTCAAAAAGTCTTTTTCACACACCTTGTAGAATTGCCGGACCAGTGAAGCCATTTTCATAGTGCGTTAAAAAAATGTCACGCAAATTTTGTGTCATCTGATTGGCTTTTCTGGATCGGCCTTTATAGAGACCGCCTCCAATCATACCTCCCAAAGTGGTTATTGGTCGATTATGATCGGCGACCGATCAATCGGAGCACCTCTAATTATAATGGAATAAAATTGATAATTTAAAATGCCAATATCAAATGTTTTCATGTTTTTTGTCTTCTTTCTTTTCTTATCATCTCCCTCTCTGTGTAGTGAAGCCCCAATCCTGATCTGTGTTAACTTGTGTGTGAGTATATGTATGTTGTGTGTGTGTATGTTATGTGTACTCGCGTAGATGCATCACGTTAACAGCCGAAACTTATTAAACTCTGTATCATGATCTGGTCATCATACAGACACATATGATATCAATCGAAAGTGTAAAGGGTTTAGATTTTGTAGACCCATGATAACCACAAAAAACTGTGCTTTGTAAAATAAAGAAAACCAAAAGGATGCACTACTTTCCACCGTCTCTGAACTGTTTCTCTCTGTTCGCAGAAGCACTTCAGGTGCGTGTGTGATGAGACGTTATGTGTTTCATGTTGTGCTTTTTATGCTGCCATTTATGGTGTTTTTAATCATATGACACTATAATCCCCGAACCTCTGAAAGAGTAACACTTTGCCGTGCTTTTAAGTGGTCAGAATGTACTTATAAAAATATTAACTTATATTAATATAAACTCAGAGATGTGGATTCGGATGGCAATTCAATTAACGCATGACCTGTTTGACAAGAAACAGTAGGCGATTCGTTCAGGGATTTTCCCGCGGGTGGTGGGAGAAAAACGCAGACATTCTGGATTCAGACGGCAATAAAATCCCCATTTACCCCTGTAAATGTCCCTGTGAGAAACAATTACCGTCCGATAGGGCTTATGCATTGATAACGTGCAGATTGGTTGCTGTCCTTGAAAATAAAAAAATTATCAATTCAGAGTCTGAATTGAATGTGAGAGACAGACTGGGTACAGAATTGACTGCAGTATCCCTGCGGTAAGAAATAAAATATATAAAGCAGTATTTGGGCTTGAAGGCTTGTCGTTTTTTTGTCTATTTATTTTATTTAAATTATGAGAGGGGCTGTATTGTGTTAACTTTAAATTTACCACTCATTATTACCGTGAAACAATAAAAACGCAATAACTAGAAAAAACGACCGCACAATTAATTTAGAACCGTTTTTTTCAATGCTACTATTTTAAAAGGGTAAAAAACAGTAAAACTACAGTTCACATACTAATACCTGGAGATAATGATGAGATCATGTTTGTGGCTTCAGTTGCATTTTTTGCATTTGCCTAATGTGTTGTACCCCTGTAGAAATCTAAGTGAAGCCGTCAGCGCTGTTAGAACACAGATTATTCATTATTCAGTTCTACGTCCACATACCTGAGAACCTGGTAGTAGAACTCGATCGCTGGCTCTTGTATTTATGTTGTGTTTCCGAAGCATTTGTTAAGTAGCTTGTCTGGCTTCAAACAATGATCAGGCCATCTCACAATGTCAAGTGTCCGACACATGAGATGAGACGGTCAGCAGCCTCATTCTCATCCCCGCATTGTCTGGAGAAGTTGAGACGTTCTTGTTTTCTATGTTGCTGTAACAATGAGAGCTGATAGTCGAGGTTTAGTCAACACCGTAACCTGGGTCAGTGCAATTTACATAAACATTAGTGACTAAACATTAAGAGACAATTACAGCATTACATTTAGTCTGACCTAGAATATTCTTTTAATTTTCACTATGTTACGCTTTTCCAGGGCAAACCAATTGATACCATTATGAAGTTTTGTGTGTAGTTTTTTATTGTATAATGACGTATTATAAACATGCACTGATAAATTAATGCACTGTAAAAAGGAAAGCGTGTTAAAGATTTGATCTGTAACTTTTGCCTCACTATCCCCATCTCCGTTTAAAATGGACATTTATTCATTTGGCAGATGCTTTTATCCAAAGCGATTTACAAGTAGGAGAGCATGTAAACGTTTTGTCAACACGCTAAACAGTACAGTTAGTTTACAAGGCCTTGCTACTAGGAGGATTAAAGCTGGAGTAAGCAAGGGAGAGAATGAACAACAAGACATAGACAGTTATTGGTAAGTCGAATAAATGTGGAACAGGTATGTTTTGAGCTGTTTTTTGAAAGTTGTGAAGGATGCTGCAGTTTGGGAACCACAGAGGAACCGAATGATTAAAGGTTTTTGCAAGCAATTTGGTGCCTCGCTGTGATGGAATAACCAGGCGTTGCTCTTTTCCAGAGCGAAGATGATGGGAGGGTAAGTAGACCTGAAGCAGTGAGTATAGACAAAGGGGCGAATTTGCCATTATCGTTCTGAAGGGCAGTGTCAGCGATTTGAACTTAATTCGGACGGCAACAGCCCAGAAGGCAGGCAGAGAGAGACATGGGCAGAGATGGTGGGGTAATCTGCTTGAAAAGAGAATTAAAGCTACGTATCATCTCCTGCGTATCAAGGCCCGTTTACACTTGGTATTAAAATGCACTTTGGTCGATCGAATCACAAGTGGACAAAAGAGAGACATACCTGTTTACACCTGGTGTTTTAATCCATCTCTTTTTGTTCACTTTCGACCACTTCTGTCCTGATTTCTTTGCAGAGAGTGTTTTCTTGCTGTCTTTTTAAGGCTTTGCATATATTTTGATCGAATGGACTATGTAAGCGCATGCAATGTACATGAATGCGACCGGAGACAGCACAAAAAACATAGCGAGAGCAGCTGTTTTTATTTCTACACTGCTACACATTCTTTTAAACCAAGCATTTAGGTTTTTAGCTGCAAAGTTTAAATCCTGTATAAATCGTGTTTCAGAATGTTTCACATTACGTCCGTATGCGGATAGTATGCCGTCTCTTATTGCTCTTCAAACTCATTCCACAAAATGAGCATCAACATCATGAACACAATCCGGTCGAAAGCATTTTTGTCATCCAATCGACCAAAATGCATCTTAATAACAGGTGTAACAGGTTCTAAATGGTCTACATCAGTTTGGATTTTATTAAATATTTTGTCCAGCAGGATTTATAAAGCCTCTCTGCGTACATGAGCATGTAGACATGACACCAATATTTGTACACTAGTTGGTGCCCAGGTCACTGCGACAGTGAATCCGACACGGTGTTCATGCCATGAAAGGTGAATAAAAGGTTATGTGAAACACTGCAGGACAAACTCGTTTGGCCACTTTGGTTCACGTTACCTTTTCAAATGTCCGTAGCCTGACAGATCTTGGCACCGTTTTAATGTAATTTGGGAACTCGTGGTACCTTGCCTGGTCCTGTCGTTTCTAGCAAGCAAGCCTGTAATATCAAATGGGATGGAAAACTTGAAATGGTGAAACCGACCTCCTAGATATGAGCTACTTGGACTGCAGAGTGGTGGTTATGCACAGCGATTGTGTGTTTGTGCCAAACGGGGTGGAGCTTGAGAATGCACTACACGTGCTCAGCTGGTGTGTGAGACAGTCTCTGTCTGGACTCCTGCCTGATAACATTGTGTCGAGACGGTTTACACTCATGAGGCTGTTGTACAGGGGCTTCTGTTCTCTTTCTGTTACACAAGAACCTGTGCTTGTGTGGTTATAATCACAAAATGTTCCATACTAGGAATGAAAATGACTATGGTCAAGTTTATAGGAACCATTTTTAGGTCAACTATATTCCCTTAAACTTCATTCAGCATCATTCCGGTGTCCAGGTTTGCAAAACGACTGAAGGGGGTCAATGTGTATGTTGCAGGTTGTGTTTGTGATGATTTGCCCTATGGAATACTATAGAACTTTACAGTAATTTTTCATTTGAGCTTTAAGCTTAACCTGTGTTTTATTTTGACGGGTCTCGTGGTGCTTCAATGTAATACGTCAATGGGTCTGTGCAGCGCTGAATGATGTCAAACACATCTCTTGTTTTAGACGACAGACACGATACCATTGAAAAGTGGATTGAGGTTGCCTTTTAAGATCGATCTCGAGTTGAAATCGTTAGATCGCCCACCCACCTAGTTGTGTTTTTGTTTTTAGGTTTTTAACGACAATATACCTTGGTATGCTGCTTACGACATTAAATAAAAAAATATTGAAGGAATGTATCTGCCCTGCGATGGGTTGGCACTCCATCCAGGGTGTATCCTGCCTTGATGCCCGATGACTCCTGAGATAGGCGCAGGCTCCCCGTGACCCGAGGTAGTTCGGATAAGCGGTAGAGAATGGAATGGAAGGAATGTATCATCGGCGCTTATATGTGGTTTTGTATTCATTATTTGGTCCAATTGATCCAGTTCAAATAGTTTTCTTATGAAGGAATTGGATATGTGGGCACAAGTATTTTTTTTGTCTACAAAAGTAATTTCAAACATTTAGGCATTCACCTTTAGATTAAAAGATTTCAGATTTATTTCAGTCAAGTTTTTTTTTTTTTTTAAGGGTCCTGGAAATTTACATATATTTTCTACTTTTCTCTAAAAATATATTTTAGAAAATGTTATTTCACGTCCTCACGTGAACATTGATTGTGTGCATGGCTGTACAAATTTCTACATTTATCATGTGCAGAAAAATATTAAATTCAGTTCATGTTACATTCTAACATTGTAAGAACATAACATACTTAAAACCAACATAAAAGTGCTTTTTAAAGTAGAAGTTATTTTTTTATATTGTTATAAAGTTAAATTTCTGTAAGGAGCATTGAGCTTTTTGTATTAATTTATTTTGGTTCTATTTAATGGTTTTGTTGAAGTTTATGTACTGAGATGTTTAGCTGTTGTTTTGAAGCCGTTAAGCATGTCTCATGTTTAGCACAAATTATGATTATGCACTTACATGCAACTATATTGTGTTATATATCGTTAAGCTTGAAAAATTTTTACTTATACCTAGGGCTTTGACGGTGGCCGTGACAAACACACCACCGTGATGGTAAAGTGCCATGACGGTGGAGAACTGCCATCGGCGGTAGTGTATGTCACTTTGACAAATATAAGTGTAATAAAAATGACAGTTGCGATAAGGATTTGTATTTATTGCCTTTCAGTTGCGGATGGTTTTATTTCAAAGATTTTACAATAACACAGAAATTATTGGCATACGTTTCCGTCAGTGCGTTCGAGCGTGGGAATGTATGGCAAAACCCAGGTTATTCTGCGGGTTCTGCATTGGATCTTGTTGTGAAATTAACAGATACACAAAATCAAAACCGGCTATGGCCCGCTTACTTGGTGTCGGAGCGCATATATGTGAATAATATTTTCAACCTTTGCGGAAGACAAAGTTTACATGGGTTCGCATCATTCGCATTGCCTGGATTTTTTTCGATAACTGTGCCAAATCGTTACTTTTCAAACGGTCCCGGTGCCTAAATCGATTCTTTAAAAAAATAGCCACAAAACACTTGATGACATTAAAGAACATTTATTCAATTAAAAAACACAACACAACAAATTCACAATTTTTAAAGTTTTAACACTAACATTGCTAGAAATATTGTTTACTGTTTAACGTGTTTAAAGCTACATCTAAATGCACCATAGTTATGTGAAATATGGGCAGAAAAAGCGCTGATATCAACATATAAAGAAGCTTACAGAGAGCCTTCTAGGCTACATTATATGTGCATTATTTTAAAAACAGACACAATGTATAATGAATAAGTAAAACGATATGCCTAAACATGTAGTCAAAAAAGCTTGACAGTCTGATGTCTAGAGATCAGATTGACAGGTGCAATAAGGTTTAGCACTTTCACTGCTGTGTCTTTCTTTATCAAATGCGTTACTGTGTTAAGAACGAGCTCCATGCACGCAGCACGTGCTTCATTGATTTTAAACGCGGTGGAGAGAGGGAGAGAGAGCGCGCACTAAAAATATCAGTCCACGGGTCATGCACGTTCCCATCCACAGGGATCCCGTGCGGATCATGGATCATTCGCGATCCATTTAACCATCATATAAGATGTGATGTATTTGTATTATCAGAGCTCTCCGGCTTATGTTCATGTGAGGGCAAATGTCTCAATCAACAGCTCTGTCTACATTTAAATGGCACCGAAATCTGCGTTTTGATTCGGTCCAGTTACATACCGGATATATGCACTGGGTTTCTGTACACCACCCTAGCCGTGAGTTCGCTTCTATATGCATCTTTGCATTAACTTTGCATGGACAATCTTCCGGTCTTTCTCGTGAAACCAACATGAAAGTGAATAAAACTGCAATTCACTGACTGGCCACTATAGGCTGGTTCCAAAACGGAGCTGAATCTCATTGAACCCCATGTTAAAATTGCCAACTTTACAGCACAAAAAAACATGTTCACAGCCTGGTACAAAAAATTATTTTGGTCTATATAGGTAATTTTGCACTTCATGACAAATGTGAAGGGGGAGATTGTTTTATAACTCATCTGTTTAGATTATATTAAGCCTTAAAATTCTGCAAATGATGTGCGTGGCCACTTGGGTGACAAGTGGTTTCAGCAGCCAGGCATTATCCGGGAGTGACGCGCTGCTAAGATGACGACGGCCGGCTCTGCCTACTTTAGGCTTTGTTTTTACTCTTCACAAACCTTCGGGTGACGTCACGGACACTACGTCCATATTTAATACTGTCTATGGTTAATACACGTAGAGCTGTCGCGGTAACCGCTGTATTGTACTACCGCGCTACTGACAAGCCAACCGCAGGGACAGGAACGCAACCGCAGAAACCGCGGCAACCACCTTTTGTGGGTATGGCATAAGGAGATGCTGTTCTTTTTTACACCTTTGCATTCTGCAATGAATGTTTAATAAACTAATGACGAATACAAGAGTGTTACGTGTATCATTGTCCCACCAACTGTTAGAATCAGGTGTTTCAAAGATGGACGCAATGGCAGGCGCTCTGGTCCCAAAACCTAATGTAACGTTGCCAGTTTGGGAATACTTTGGGTTTGAACCGAAAGGGTGAGCCAGCTAATTTAGATGAGACGATTTGCAGAAAAAAGTTGCCTGTAACACGCGGCAATACGTCGAATTTGAGGTATAATCTCGCTAACTGCCAACAAGCCATCGAAACGTATCTGCCTTCAGACGCGTCAAGTGGCGGAGCAACCTAAAAAAAGACAGCCGAGGCCGGTACCAGCCGACAGTTAGGAGTAGCTGAATCCTTTAAAAAATCTATCGAAAAGCGTCGTGAAAGGAACACGCATAAATTCCTTACAGCCGCTGTTACATAGTATCTAGTTGAGGAAGTGGTTCCATTCCGCACGGTCGAAAAAACACCGTTTAAGTGAATGCTTCAGAAATTCTACAAGCAGTACGAGTTGCCAGGTAAAACCTACTTTACAAGTAAAGGCCTATTTATTTTGATTTTATCTTTTTATTTGCTGTATTTTGATTTAAACTGTTTTATGTGATAGGCTAGTTTAGTTTTTTCGTTTTTCAGATTCAAGGCATGGTTCATGATGTTCTGTTCTGCATTTAACAATAAAAAAAATGTATAACACGTCTCTCTATCATTAAAAAACTAAAATATATACAACATGGTACCAACTGATCAATAAATCTTTAAATGCACTAAAATAATGATAAATCACTCGGGTAATTTGAAAAAAAAAAGTGGGTGGGTGCGGTAATACCGCCAACCGCGCTAATGTGCCACCCATATTTACCGCAAGGGAAATTTCCTAACCGCGACAGGACTAAATACACGACTGACTGAAGTTGTCACAGCAACAAGAGCTTTTTTATTTAATATTTAACTTTCTTATATTATTTAAATTTTCAATATTTATTTAAAAGTTTTATATGCTGTTGTGTGCCGTTTGACTGATGGGTTTGCGCATGAAACATGAACATGTTTCACCCTCATTTATTTCAGATATCATATTTCAAAAAGTATTTAAATAAGGTCTATATCTCTCTTCCAATCGTCATGTGGTTTCTACACGCAAAATGTAATAATATATATATTATTTATATAAATAAACAGTGGTAAAAAAACAGCCACCGTTACAGCCCTACTTGTACCGCAAGTTTCTGATCATACTATTAATATGTATTGTATACACTGTCGCCCAGCCCAGAATGTAATGTTGGGTCCTGTAAAATCCCGCATCACAACAATAAGTAATTTTATTATTAAAAACTACTTCTCTACGCCAATGAAATTGTAAAATAACTAGTGGTGGGCATAGATTTTTTTTTTAATCTAGATTAAAATGGCTCATTTGAATTCTGCCGAAGGCATTCAGAATATGTGTGCTACCCAAATAATGACTAAAAGTAAGTCTTTGAGAACGGGTGTCTCAAGCCAGGTGGCGCATTAGACCAGGGGCTCATCTCCTGTTTCCAAAATGCATCACAAACTGCTTGAGAAAGCTCTACTATGATAATTGGTGATGAAAATAAATTATGTTCAATAAGATGTACTTGTGTTTACTTCCGCATTAGCTAAGGGATGCTTTGCGTTTAGGTGGTACTTGAGACTGGAAGAGCTCCTACAGTACATTTACATTGTCATTTAGCAGACACTTTTATCCAAAGCAACTTACTAAGAGTTAGGGTGCAACAAGCGATATGTCATACAGGAGCCATAATACATTAGGTGCCAATACAAATTTAATGGTTTCAACTAAAGCTAGACCACTACCTGTTGAGACAAAGTTTTTTTTTTTAAACCAATTCCGCATTGCAAAAGGTGCAAACAACCTTAGTCTTGTCGAGGTTTCCATTGGGAAGCTTCTTAAAAATAAATTTTCCCTGAAGCAACCCGGCGGCTTCATAGCTGCATCCATGTTAGCGCGTCACGTTTGATGTGGTAATTTCACAGTAACGTTATGTTGTGTTCAGACCAAACGCGAATGGCGCGTCAAGCGCGAGTGATTTACATGTTAAGTCAATGCAAAGACACGATAGACCTACTTGCGGCGCGAATGAAGCCCTGGTCATGAGATGATGAGGCGGAGCGAATGACGCGAATCACGCGAGTTGAAAAACCTCGTTCTCGGCTGCGTTGCAACCGAGGCTCCGGAAACTGGAATATGTTTGGCTTTTGACTGACAAGTTTAAGTCACATTTCAGTGATGGTGAACAAACTTTTAATAAAAAGAGTCTGGCTGAAAAGACATCACTAGCTTTATCCCGTTGGCACGCGCAGTCAGAAATGCCGTCTGTTGAAGCTGGATCATTTTTGTCCATATTTCTCACATTAAGAAAAAAAAAACATAAAAAACATGCGTTTTGCAGCAGTTAAATTTGCTTTGCTTTTTCACAGTTGTGCTGTTGTCTGGCTGTACCAATATTTACAATTTGTTACTAGATTCTTGTTGGCAGAAACTATATTTGCCATTTTTATGCTTCAAGCAGATGAACTGAGGCAGATTGGTCTCAGCCCATCAATAGCTTGGTTATTCCTTGGATTTGACCCTTTTGACCCCGTCTAGACATCTTCCATCAGCCCTTATCGGGTTTTTAAGCCCACCGTTAATGTATTTGCTGTGTTATCTTTGTGTTTCCATGTTCATGTTTTCTGCATTAAGAGCTGTTTCTGAATTCCTCTTCCCGTTTGTGGTAAATATAGCAATTAAAATTCTCAAATGCATGTTCATGTTAATGTATTCTCGCTGATCTGAGCCCATGCGGGAACCCGGGTCGTTTCTGTAATGCCGGTTAATGCAGAATATCATCTCAGGCGGACTGATGGGTTCAGCGTGGGTGAGTCATACTGGTGCATCAATTCACTGAGTCATTGGGTCGGATACTGACGGTTTTAAGCCTGTGCGAGATTGCATTTCGGCCTGTTCGTATTTCAGATGTGTTATAATTTAGTTACGCTGTCTGTCCGTGTTCCCGATTTGTAATTAAATGTCTCGTCTGATCTCAGTGGTTGCTTTGAATTTTGCTTCAAGCCATATGGAGAATTTCAGCTCTCACAAATGTTACCGAACAAAAGTGTTTTCTTTTGCTTAGGTTGTGTATTCTATTATCATATTGTATTAGCATCTGATTTAAGCTGCCTGATGAGGATGATATACAGTATTGGAAGCAGAGAATATCCAGGCTTGATTTTAGTTTGAACTGTCTGGTGTCTCTTGAAGTTGATACTGCAAATAGTATTCTAGACTATAATTCATAACATTTAATTTAACATTAAACAATGTTCGTCGCGAAAAATATAATTTCTGAGGTAAAGAAATGGGACATTTTTAGGGTTGGGTACTGAAATGAATGTGTACACCGGTTCCAAACATTTGTCACTTACTTGATGTTTGGGTATTCAAATATGAATTAATAATTTGTCTGTAAATGCATGTAGTTCGTTACTTATACTGAACTTTGGGATGCATGATACAAAAATAATAATAAAGTAATACAACTAAAATCACCGCATATATCAACTACGGCGCAGACTTTTGGAACTTGTCATTCTCTGCACTGAAGGCAAGCGTTGCGTGTCAGGAGGACGGAGAAAGAATGAGCAGGAAAAAAGGTGAATGGGACTTTTTGACTGTTTAAATGGTAAGATGCTTTATTGCATTCCTTCTTTACAAGCGGTAACTTTATTGGTATTTCATTTGTAATGATTAATTAACGTGCTGTATTCCGTTTGTAAAAATAATTTATTATTATAGAGTAGTTTTTAAACAGTTTTGAGGTGAGATCTGGTCTAGTAAGTGGCACAGCATCGTAACGTGATGTTTATGGAAAATGTTCATTAATTTGAATATTTGTGGCTTGTGTTTTGAATATGCTCCCCTGCATTTCAGACATTTTGCCTAAACACATTTATTTTGCACATTTTGACTTAAATCTATCTTATTTTTTTATTTTTATTTATTTATTATAAAGACATATTCTGTTTTAACCAAATTCTGTAAATCGATGCTTGATTGTTTTTTGGTGCATCAATGTTGCGCTGCACTTTGCGCTGTACCCTTGTTAACCACCTGGTGTCAGACACGCACCCGTGCGATTCGACCATCAGTGGACTATCGACTACATCCTTACTCGAGGACACGTCAGTTTGACATCATTTGACTTCAACCCTCTTAAAGTACGTAAAGTAACCTGCAATTTTATGTTTTACACAGAGATGGCGATAGAGAGGCAAAAGTAACCAATGCGATCAGTATTGCCAAAATAATAAAAAAAATATCTTTAAAGTCTGGGTAAAGAGAATTCTAAGAAAAGTTTCAAGACACAAGAAATGTTAGAAATGTGTTGCTGAAACATATTACATACAAAGACTATATGTTGTCTAAATATGTAGTACTGAATTGTGGAGTTAAACTTTAAAGTTAAGTTTTTCACCTATTTTCTGTTTAGGGTTTTTTCAGTGGGCCTAAAACATGGCTCGGTGATGCAATGGAACATCCGAGCATGCATGGAGCATCCCTCTGCTATCTCTAGAGTGCCTAGCATCAGGCGTCTGCTCAATCACAAGCTCAGGGTTGCAAACTCTCACGCACACGCTTTCTTGCTCTTTGATGCCCTCACTCTGCCCAACTTATCAAATCTTACACCAATTAACAAGAAGAGGAAGGAAAGATAACTGCCTGTGATCGCGGCCTGCTTCTGTGATTTTCTATTGGAGAATATCGCGCAACTTTGAATACAAATCCTCACATTAAAATCTTCACATATAGCCTTCTGGCGACTCAGTTGAGCAACGCGAGTGGGCTTGGCTTCAGTGCCAACAGCTGACACGCCCCCGGTGTTTGAGGGCAGAGAGTCCTGCTTATTTTTGCAATTAATTATTTTATTTACTTAGATGTTTTTTCTCCATTCAAGTTGGGCTGGGTGGTTTAATTGGTTAATAACACATTTTCCTGTTGTGGCAAACTCAGAATATATATTTTAATGTAGCTTTACCCAGACTTTAAGAAATAAAACATGAATGGATAAACATTATCAAGATATTTTTGCGATCTATAGACCGTTTTAGTGTCAACAACTTAAACAACATCATGTGGCCCAAACTTAACCTCCCATAGACCTCTGCAAAGAATCAATAACTGTTGAGTAGTTTTAATTCAATTCGATTCAATTACAATACAATATTAATTAATACTAATATTTATATTATAAATATAAAATAAATTGTTATGTTATAACCAAACACAGACTGGAAGTTAACTTGGGGCCAGGTGTGTGCATCTGATGAAACGGTCTACTTACTGACTCACATTAATGTTGCAACACAAACACAATATTTTGCTCGCCACGCCCCCTTCATTCCAGTTCCACGTCCCCCTCGGCCTTCCGACCCCCCGTGGGTGTATAATCTGTAGTGAAATGGTACATTGTTCTGTGCTGCGTGGGTATCTGTGGTCATTAACCTACATACAGAGCAGCAGGCCGCGGAGTTCTGAAAGATGTCTCGGATGCTCTCCCATAGGGAAGTTCAGCGGTCTCTTCTTTCTCTTGTCAATAGAACTGGACTAGTGTTGTCCCATGTTTGTGCATGTGTTCCATTTGCATGGGGGTGCTGTTTGTTATATACTATAACTTGTGGTGTTCTCTTTCAAGTGTTATAGAAAAACACAAAGAGAAAAAAAAAATTATTGATCCGAAAATATTTTGACTGCGGTATTCCTGATGTTGGCTGTGAAGCACTTTTGTGTTGTGTCATGTCGAGGTTGTACAGTGGTTGATCTGGGATTACTGACCTCATGGTGTTGCTGTTCTGTTTAGGGATGCACCGATCCGATACTCTGGATCGGAATTGGGGCCGATCCGGGTCTTTTTTGCTGGATCGGGTATCGGACCGACGAGTTCTCTTCAGTCCGATCCGTTGCGATACCCGTGGATGTTACTCTAAAGCGTCATAAAGGACTAACTATCAGGAAATTACATAAACTGTCTCGTGCACTGTATTCGATGTCATGTATTTTGATTGCTTTATGCGAGGAATAAACCAATATAGCATAATTAAAAAACTCTGACCTCCGCTGGTGCGGTCATCTGTCAATCTCCATCCAGCATGCGCGTGTCCGGGAACAGTCAGCACGTTACTTGTTCCAAAGTTTTCAATATTCTTCATAATCACTAGATAATAGACTGTGGTTTTGTTTAAAATGCATATTGCCGGAGACTGTACTCGCTGAGTGTAACCTTATTAGATTCAAGCACTGGAAGCGGTCTATGTTATGCGTCATTCATACATAACTTTTAACTTTAGGATGGATTCAATGTTCTATGATTTAAACACATAACATATCTCTTCTCTTTGTGTTATAACTGTTTTGAACTTGGGAAGCAAAGATCCCCACGAATACACGATCATCACTATCCGGGATGCTAGTGAGTGAAGCGGGTGCATTAAGCGCATCATTCTGCGTCCAATGCGCATGACTTTAAATAACGTAGAAGCGAATGTATTAAGCGCATCATTTTGTGTCCAGCATGTGCATGAGCGAGTTTGGAGACTTTTATATTGTGATAGCTTTGTGTAATAAACAGAGATTTATTTGTTAAACATTTTGTAAGTATCTAAGCTTTATGAGACCACATTTTTGTTTTGTATGTATGTTTAAGTTTAATACAGCACTTAATTACATTTAAAAAGCATACTTTTAAGTAAAGGAAAATGGTAGATTTTAATGTACTCATGGATTTAAAGAAAAAAAAAAATTTATGGACTGTAGTGGAGTAAGTATGATGTGCTTCATACTGTAGGGAAGTATTTTTGTCCAAAGTACTCTGATAAAGTACAGATATTTTAAAATGTACTTGAAAGTATACATGCTTTACTATCCACCTCTGGCAATAAAAGTTAAAATATGCAACTCTACTTTGATCATGAAAAACAGTGCTAGTATCGGATCAGAATCGGTATCGGCCGATACGCAGAGTTCAGGTATCGGAATCGGATTGGAAAGGAAAAAGTCGTATCGGTGCATCCCTAGTTCTGTTTATTGTTTTCACTGTTGTACGATTTGAGCAGAAGGTTGGGGGGTGGGTGCAGATTTGCCGGTCGTGGGTTTGTGTCAATGCAAAGCCAAAGAAAGCAGGACCTTTACAGTGTTGTTGTAGCGGTTAGGTCTAAGATGAGAGCTGCCAGCTGTCTATTGTTTTTATGAAAGGCTGTGAGGGTGTAACGTGTGCGTGTGTGTGTGTTTTACAGTCTTGGTTTTGTAAAGGCCTCTACTGTGCTCTAGGAAGTATGTTTAGGATTATTTGTAGGATTATACAATCGTACGTGGTGATTCAAGGGCACATGGAATGTAAGGTATTTACAGGGCTTTACGTTAACTTTTTTTGCTTATAGCAAGGGTGCTACAGAGGTATAAAGTTTTGTAGCACAGGCCAAACAGTTGTAGCACAAGTATAAAAACGCCTGTAGTCATCTTTGAAGTGCAGGTCATCACATAAATAGGCAGGGGCTGACTAAGGACATTAATGTTACATACAGATAAAATACAAATTCCTTTTCCTTTTAAAGTGTCCATGTTTAAGTTTAAATTTTTTCCACGCGATCTCATTAATGAAAATCAACGATTCTCGTGTGTCTATTAACTTGCACCTCGGACTAAAATCATAACTTCAATATTTGCTGTTGCTGGCGCAGAAGTTAAAATTATTATTATAAGGTATGTAACAACGTCACAAACAGTCTTTTTAAAACACATACTATCATATTTTCTGTGTCAAATGATAACAGACGTAACGTTACTGGGATTAATGCAGAGAGTTGCCAACTCACAAGCATATGACGCATTTATTAGCTTCTACTCTGCCCAAATTAATCTTACACCAAATAACAGACCAACATATAAAGTAAATACAGCCGGACAACAAAACTGTTCTTATGAGTGTCTTTCAGGATTGTGATACATTGTTCTGATTATGCTTCACATCTTAACTTCACATGTTAGTAACGAAACTAACGATTGTAGTTTGTAGCGCGGACAAAACCGAGTGAGCGCTTATATCCGTCATTATGGTAAAACACGTCATCAGAGCGCCTATTACTCTATTAGCCCTTATAGAGAAGCTGCGCTATTAGAGCTCTTCATCAAGTTGCCCATCATTTCATGTTTTCCGGTTATTTTAAACTGTTTACAGGTGAGAATACTGCGTTGTTATGTTTTTCAGTAGTGTCTTTCTGTAAAGACCCCTTCACGTATATATCAGGCAAATGTATAACATGAAATTGTTTTACTGAGACATATTTCCTATACAAGTTTCTTCAATGCATTTATAGTTTAAGGGAGTTAAACTTTTGCATTTAAAGTAAAAAAAAAATTAGTTTACTTATGGAATTTGTGGTTAAACATTTCTCACCATAGTTACTGTAGGTAAACCATGAAATATGTAATAGTTTTGAACAATTTTTTCGTCAGAACCTCTAGTAAATTATGTATTACTTTTAGTCATCATTCAGAATCGTAAAAGAATCAGAATCTCTATTTGAATCAAAAGAATCGGGATCCTCAATTTATCCAGAATCGTGCAGCTCTAATTTAAACCATTACGTAAAAACTTTTCGTAGTCGCTTATTGGGCAATTCTCCCGGAAAAGCACACCCACAGCCAGGCGAAAGAAATAGCCCGCCCACACGCAACCAGACGAGCAATAGGAAGACCCGCTTACTATCAAGATTGCCTGCGCTACGTCAAGTTTGGCTGCTCTTTGTGCCATTTTTTTATTGGGCAAGGTTCACACATGAGATTCCCTACACTGTGAAACTCATTCACTCATACATTCGCAGAACATGCAGATGACATATTTAATTATTAGGATTCCGCTTTCGCGATTTCTTCCACCTTTCCCCACATCAAACAAATCATAGGCTCTAGATATATGGAGTCAATGCAGCCAGAAAACAAGTTTAAATAAATAGCGGTGCGCCATCAGTTAACCTCACATACCAACAAACAGAGCGACAAACACACTTCACATGTGTTCACAAGCAGCTATGTCTAATGAACGTGCAAAACGTTATCGCACATGTGCACCACTGGGAAATTTATTCTTCGCACAGACCGATTTTTTTTGTGTGACATATATGTTGAACTGTACAGCCCTGATTTGTAATGTTGTTTTGTTTGATTTATGTATTTGTATTTGTAGATGATGTGAATCTGCCTGTTTGTGCACACGTGTGAATGTGTTTGTGTCTTGGCAAAAAGTGTTATGGAAGTAGGCATTTACAGACACAAGGATGTGTATAAATTAGTGTTGTCACGATACTGGAATTTCTAACTTCGATACGATACCTTGAAAAATATCGATACCATTTTCGATACCACAGAGAAAAAACTGGCACAACATTAAGGTGGTAATTTTTTTTAGTATTATTATTTAAAGATAAATATAACATGTATAATGTATTATAAAGAGTTATTAAAGGGTAAAATGCATTATAATTCTTCATAATGTGTGTCGTTACGCATTATGTACTGTTGCAGGTTGGGTCTCATCTTATTTCTGGTGCTACAAGAGAATGCCAAACTTTAATAAACATTTTTTTTTTTTGGACCACACTTTTAAAATGAACTGAACTATGTTACTAATCTGAGAACTTAAGTTAATGGTAATAGATATTTGTTACATGAATAAACAATGAAAAATACTTCCTAAACATGTATTAATTAAATTCCAAAGTTCTATCTGTTAATTTTTTTTTTCATTGGACCTGAGCAAACATGATCCGTTGTATTTTATTACATACTGTCATCAAAGATTAAAATATACTGTAGCAAATGCATTGCTCATCGTTCATAAATGCTGGTTAATACATAACATTATTTGATGAACATATTTTAATGCCGGATTCACATATCACCGATCCACACACGCAAACTTGCGTGCATCACACCCAAAAACAATGCTCACTGGATCGACATGAAGACAAATTACAGAATTGAATTAATCCTTTTTTTAATTAAGTTAATTAAGCACAAGTTAATTTACATTTGACCACAGTTAAAGTATTTAAAGATTCACAGTAAAAGATTCCTCAGTCGGACTTTACGAATTACGGTGAAAAACGAGACAACACTCATATTGCTATATTAGAGGTGTTAGATCCTTTTGTTAGCACTGCTCTGTAGCGACTCTTGCATATTGGCTTGTTTGTGTCCTTCGGCTTTCCATGTTCATTTGCTTCATATCCAAAATATTTCCAGATAGCACTCCTGCTGTGTTCTTTATCAATCAAAGCCGGTTGCGGAGGCGCCGCACACGCCATATTTATGTTCACTTCACTTTTGCTATTTAACCAGAGCGAATGAGACGAGACACGTGACAGGCACTGCGGTCACGTGTGCTGTTTGTCAACGCGCCTTTGGAGATAAGTGAAAGTGACAGCTCGGCTAGGATCGGTGTATCGATACTTCGGGAAATTAGTATTGGTATCGTTCAGATATTTCAGTATCGATATATCGATATTTTTGACAACACTAGTATAAAATTTTACTAATAAATTTTTTAGTAAAAAAATATTTTACCTAAACACATACCTATTGTCACGAAATGGAAGTGATAGAACCCAAATGCAGGCAGCGGTACGGGGTAACAAAAGATTTTAATAAACGCAAAACAAAAACCCACAATGGGGTAAAATACAGGGGATAAACAAAGACAGCCAAACAGGAACGTAAAACTCACGGACAGTAACAAACTGTAACAAAACTCTCAGGAACAGAGTGAGGCTGAGCAGAAACGCTGGGACACAGCGTATGGATAAATCCAAGGTACAGCAGATCAGACGAGCAAGCAGATACAAAGTTGCAAGTAACAAACGAGCACAAGACAGAGAATACCAGGGCATTAAATAGGGAGACGAACAAAGGATCATTACAATAGGCAGGTGTGGGTAATAAAACACTCAAGGGAAGCTAACGAGGAGACGAGAGGGGCGGGGCCATAGACGAGACACGAGAAGGCGCATGACAGCCAATATCTAAGCCATGGCATGTCCTTCTCACACAAAACCCTAGACTTAGTCATGACTCCGCTGCAAGAATAAGAATAAACATGACATGATAGCGGAATCATGACACCTATAGTATAGTTTTGGACGGGCGGGCGGTCGCACGCACGGCCGCGCACACACACACAAAGATTTGGTATAAATATATTTGCTATTTAAATAAAATCTTTTAAAAACGTCATTATGTATTATTATACTGTATGTCAGTATACAGTATACAAAAGTAAAAGATTGTGTTTACATAATATATGTCTGTGTACTGTGTACTGTGCATATTAATTTTTGTATTTTATATTTGTATTAAATATATGCATGTATGTGTTAATAAATACAAAATATATATTTATATATAAAAGTGATAGTTCACACCAAAATGAACATCCTGTTAATCTGTAAATTTGTATGTGACGTTTTCTTCAGTGGAAGTCAATAGAATCACATTTTAGTTACCCACATTCTTCAAAATATCTTCTTTTGTGTTCTGCAAAAGAAAAAAGTCATACAGGTTTGACATGCATGAGAATGAGTAAATGATCAAATAATGGTATCCCTTTAAGTAACAAAGTGTTTTATTGTTTTTTCATTCTATAATATGGCTTTCTGGTCGTCTTTATTTGGGTGTAGTGGCAAAAAATAAGCAGAATAATTGTGTTTTTTTTTCTTCCATAAAAGCATTACCATCCCTGCTTGAATCATTTCTCACTGTGTTTCCTGGTTTTTATTTGTACCAGCTGTCCGGTGATTCATTTAGGGAACTTCTAAGAGTGTGTCTCAATAACATCAACAGAACGAAATCTGCAGTGTAAGAAATTCAATGGAAATATCCCCAGTTTTCGAGTATTACAGTTCATTTTTTATATGTTATTTATACTCTTAATCATCATGAAACATATTATCTTAATATAATTCATGTGTTGCAATATACATGTGTTGACAATAACTATGATTATTGATTGGGGTGTAACGATACTTCGTAGTACGATATTTCGCGGTACAAAAATAGGATGCGCTTCGTAGAGTGATGGGGATATTTTACGATATGATGTTCTTTTTATTCTATTGGTTGAGCGGTCAAGACGGACTCTGCGCCAGCGTGTCACGTGTGCTTTCACAGCAGTCACAGACATGGTTTGAATCACCTGCATCAGCTCAAACCAAACATTACGGCAACATGGGTTCAGAAAACTGAAATTGAATTAGATCATGCCCCCTCATCTTTTAAGTCCAAGGTCTGCAGCATTTACTTTCTTTCCTGTCACTTGACGGGACAAGGACGGTAAAGTGATCATTTTAAAATGCAAACAATTTCTAAATGCTGTAAAAAAAAGCTGAACAAAAAAAGTTACTGAACTTGTTAATATAAAAAAAATCTGTTTTAAAAAATGTATTTTGTTCAAAATATCGTGATGTGCGTTGCATCGTGAACCCAGCATCAAGATATGTACCGAATCGTGACCGGAGTGTATCGTTACATCCCCTTTATTGATATAGTTTAATATATTCAAAATTTACTATAATAATGTTCTTTCAATATTTTAAATCTTTATTTTTTCAATATCTATTGGTCAATTCAACATATTAATGAAAACCGTTTAACACTTTGCCTTAACTCACAATGGTTACAAACTCTTTCGGTCTCCCTACACTATTTTGAGTGATCGAGCCAAAAAAGGAGAAGCTACATAATGCTATCGGTCAAATTCATCTTTATTTTGTATTTATTCAGTGGATAACATGTTTGCAGCTCGAAGGACCATGTTACAAAGAGATTTCAGTAGTGCATAGGAAGCTGGCTTGAAAACCAATGGGATTGTCGATGAGAACAAATCCAGTCTAGTCAGAAGAAGTTCTAGATTTTATTACGTCTCCCAGCACAGGTTTTTTGTATTTGTGTGTGGTTTCTAAGAAAATCTAAGGAAACAAAGATACGTTGTAATGCAATACCACAAAGAAATGTTAAAAACATATAATGAACTCACAGGAAAATTAGATATCCCAAAAATATTAAATGTACACAACAAATTAAAAAAATAATCTCCAAGTTCAAACATACTATAAATTTACATATTTATTCACTCACACTGGAACAAAGAAAATCCACAGTCCACCAAACATAGAGATATAAGAAACTGGCCATTAATGAAGCCTGTGAGAATGTCCTAATTGGCTCTGTGTCATGTGGGCGAGGGCCAGGTTATCTGCCACGCAAAACTACTGTTGAGCATGTTTAGTCCTGTTTTGTGCAAAAAGTTCTTTGAGATAATCAGTCAAGTAAGAAAGTTAAATATGCTGGCAATGGAATGTCAAGTTTAGTGCACTGCATTATGGGACATTATATTTCTGTTTCAGTAGGTGTGCTACTTGCTTACTAAACATACATGAAGTTTCAATGATATCGTTGCACATTTCACAATTATGCTGCCTGTTGTTATTTACCTCGGTTCACATGTCAGGGAACGTAGCTTCTAGTGGAAGACTAGCACATAAAAAATGTGTGGCATTCTTATATTTATTGAGTTGTTGTATTGTGTTGTGTATACCCAACCATGCAGCAGTTTCTAGAATGCTGTGAGGATATTCACAATATTGCACAGTCTCTCAGTACTAAATGAAATGGGGATTTAATGATGTTGTTTTCACGTTACCCATGGGTAATGATAAAATGAAGCCGTTTATAAAAGGCAGTTGTTATATTGAAAATGTCCTGCTGTGTTAATGTTTTTGTTGTTCTTTTACCTTGCTGAAGTTTATTAGCAGATTGAGGTACAGTAAACGTTGCAGGTATACACATTTTGATCCCTCTTCATTCGTTTTGAGCAAACCGATTGTGTGAATGCATTTAGGGTGTGTATGAGATTATATAGAAAATATTTCACACTTTCAGCTTCTCCGACTCTTTAGTTACTGTAGTCACACCCTCTCGTCTGCGAGAAGATTTTAATTTTCCATTTCATACACTGTCTGTCGATCTGTCTGTCTGTCAGTCTGGTCTATAATTTCCTGCCGATTCATGTTCATCATGAATAGGTATGTATAGGGCCGGGCGATTATATATATATCGGGATTCACTCTAATTATACATGTCTAAATCGATTCTGAAATGGATTCGATGTTTTATGCTCAACTCTTCTGTGAACTACGGCTAGTCTTCAGTAGGAAGCACTGCTCAATCTAAAATCACGACGAGATTGAATCTTTTATAACGTGTATTTGAAAAAGCAACAGTCGTCTATCATTATTACAATAAATCAACTTTATTCAAATGAAAATACCTGAAAAGAACAGCGATAGTATATGACCACAATATGACCACAGGCGTTTCCTGGAACTAATTGTTCTTCTTCTGTTCCCATATTCTGAGTTTCTGCGAAAGAGCACCCTCTGGCTTTCGGATGTGGTGTCATTTAACCTTAAGTCATGGAGAAACTGAGAGCATAAGAATCGTACGATATATTGCCCAGCCCTAGGTATGTAACGATCAGTGTTGCCACAGTTACTTTTAAAAAGTAATCTGATTACTGATTATACCTCTAAAAAGTAACTTAGTTACTGTACAGATTACTTTTTAAAAGTAACTAAATTAGATTACACGTTATTTTATCAGTTACATTCAGCAGCTGCCGCCAACACCCCCGCTGCCTCAACATAAAAATGACAATGGGTTTTGCCAACACTCACTTTATTGGAAGTGTATTTTTAACAGTAATGTCAACAATGTATCTCCTGACATTTTAAACATAATATAAATTTGACCACTTAATGGTCAAACCAGTCTTTCTTGACCTGACGTATTTAACTGTTAACACTTTAATAATGGCAAAACATACTACGTATAATCTACATTATTTATAAATGTAACTATTAATTTCTTTTTAACATGTTTTATGAACATTGAACCTGTTGTTCACAGCATTTGAGCAGCAAGGAGGGGTTTAACAAAACAAGTGTAAAACGCACGAACGAGAGCAAGTCAACCGTGTTTAAGGGCAGCATTTCCTCTACAACATACTGCCCAATAGAGATGCGCGGATAAGCTAAAATGTCACCCGCATCCGATGTTTCAAATAAATTATCCACCCGCCCGCACGTATAATTTTATAAAAACGCTACCAAACGGTACTTCTCTTTTTTACCTTTTTTTCTTTTTAATTCTCCCTTTTTACATTTCTCTCGGATCTGTTTTGCCTCCATTTCTGCTTTAAGAAATAGGCCGTCCTCCACCGCCGCCACGCGCGGATTTCTTTTAAATTACTGCAAATTGGATATATAAATATCAATATAATAATAAAATAAAATAATAGTGTTGACTAACACAAAAAACAAACTCGTGTTTGCCAAAAATTTTTTTTTAAATAAAGTGCCACCTGAGCTGCTAGAACAATTAATAATTTATAAAAAATAAAGAACAATTCAAATCAGAAAATTTAGCAGGATTTGTTTGAATGTCAGAACTTGTTCTCTAAACTACACTGCAGACGCACAAACTAGCAGATGCACAAACTCTCACAGGACAGTTTTGTCCTGTTGTCAGTCCATATATCAAAAAAATCTTAAATCAAGATACATTTACTAGACACATGAGATAGCATAAGAAATTATATCTTGTTTTCTGAAAAAAACACCTCAAAATTAAGTGATTGTTTGCTTAAAACAAGCAAAATTATTTGCCAATGGGGTACGAAAAATAATCTTAATGAGATATAATCTCAAGCAGAAGTTTTAAGCATCACCTAATTTTCAAATTACCAGTGTTCTTGTCAAGTATTCTTGATTTAAGATCTTTTGATATTTGGACTGGACATGAGACAAAATTACTAAGTAAGAAAAGCTTTTTTTGAATAAAAACGTTTCTTTAGTCTTGCAATGCAAAGTGCAAAGAAACTATACCAGCCCTGCTTTATTCTGTTATTAACGAGCTAATGCTAACTTGTCATGCTTGTCAAGCTGGATAACGAGTAAACATCCGCACCAGGGACATTGCGTTCCTCACTTCAAAAAGGAACAAAAGTACGATTCTGTAATGACTTAACCTGCTGTTGAACCCCCTTCCTCCTCATCAAAGACTCCAACATATTTGGGTTTCAGGTGCTGGATCATTGCCGTGTTGCTCCCGTGCAGTGCCATGTCGCTTTAGCATATTTTGCAGTTAACACACTTTTTCTGTTAATTTAGTGTGAAATGCTCCCACACCTTGGATGGCTTCGGTCGCGCGGATTTCTCTGCCTCCGCCATGTATCTTTCCTCCGCTAGTTTTTTTTTATTTTTGCTCCGCCCTATCTATGAGACGCCGAACTCTGCTAGCATCAGTGCGCGAGAGAGACCGAGTGTGTTCACTCCGCTCTGCCCTCAAATAAAGTTTTTTTTTAATAATCAAACGTCTCCGCGTCGCACGACACAATGAATCGATTATGAAATTCGTTGCCAGCTCTTTTAGTAATCGATTTTTATCGATTTAATCGATTCGTTGTTGCAGCCCTACTTCCTACCACCTGATGGGACTTGCTCTGTAAATTGGACTGTGCAGTGCTGCGACTCCAATTGATTCTTCAAATTTGACGTAGTGTTTTTGTAGCTAGATAGCACTTTGTCGCCAGCACAGAGAGTACAACGAACCTTAATATTTTCATCTGGCGGAAACAAATTCGTGACTGTATTTCCAGCTAGAAACACGCATCTCTCTCCTCCCTCCATTGTTGTTTACGTTTGTGTCGCTGTGTGGTAGGGGCTATTACACGTGAATTGTCCTCATGCTGAAAACGTGACTTGTCGCATAATGCTACATGACTTCACTCCCTGAGACGCAAGAAGAAAGCAAAAATAATTTTTTTTACTAAGGAAAATGACAAAAATAGTAACGCACAGTGACTTGGATAAATAACTTTAATCTGATTAATGGTTTGGAAAAGTAACGCGTTAGATTACTCGTTACTGGAAAATGTGGTCAGATTAGAGTAACGCGTTACCGGCATCACTGGTAACGATTTTCAGGTTGAAAATAAATTATAATATTTGACGATTCAAGATGGTTGAGATGTTATTGAACATGTTTTAATCAGCAGAGGCCGCTGTGTTTACTAGGGATCCAACAATAGAGGGAATGCATGTGTCGTCACTTTACCACGTGAACACCACAAATACCACGTGCCCTCCTGGGTGGCAAAACAATCAGCAAAATGACTGCTTACAATATCAGGAAATGCAATTCCGCGCAACATCTCAGTGTCCAGGAACACCTGATTCCTCTGTAAGTCGCAGTGAGGCTGTAAGCATAAGCGACCGTAACCGTCGAGTCCGGCTGTTTGAAATTTCAGCAGTAATTGCGTGTTTTAGTCCCGGTTTCTGTGTTCCTCCTATTCTCCTCAGCCATTTTGCCGCGTGTTTTACCACTCAGGGGAACGTGTCCCGGCACTTAAGAGGGGGTGTGTCCCTGCGTGTTCACGTGGGAAAGGGAAGAGGATGCATACCCTCTATAAAGCCCGCCCCACGGTTTTCGGTTCGGTTCTGATGGCTTGGAACATTAAAGTGTTTTTTCATTGTTTTATGCTTATGAGACAGGACCAGTAAAATCTATTTATTATCTTTAAGCAAAAATCATCTTGTACAAATTCTTTGTTTATTGAAAAAGTTTAAAGAATTACACTGGCAGCACACAGCAGTTTTTGGTTTACTGTTCATCAACATGCCAGTAAAATACGCTTCTTGAAGAGATTTAGTGCGTCAGAGAATTGAATGTCGTAATGCAAAACTTGCGATTGCTGTAATCAAAGTAAACATGCGTTGTATAATTGTGGGAAGCATAAATCGTTATCACGATTAAAATATGATGATTATATGATGAGCCCTAGCTTTATGTTATTTACATCTGAAAGCAATGAAGAAACTTTGTGTTTATTGTCCCTCATGAAACCAGTTACTGTGGTTTTACTATAGTAACTGTAGTTTAGCTATGGTATTTGTAATAAAGACACAGTAAACACAAATTAACTATGGTCTTAATAGTGTAAACAGTTCAACCATGAACAAATGGTAATTAAAGTGTACCTAACGTATGTTTTTTTTAGGCCCTACTTTGGTTAATGGAGTGTCCAAAATTAAGTTTATGTACATACAATGTGTAAAAACACTATAATCTCGTAATTATATGCAGTTATTCGTGCCTTACTTCTTGACTGACTCTCAAATGATTCGTTCCACAGTTCATCCGTCTAGGCCCTGCCTACCCTCAAACCTTGTGTCATGTGATTGGTCAGATGGTGTAGTCTGTTGTTATTGGTCAAACGCGTTCATCATTTGTCGCAGCTTGAACCCCACTACCATCATTACAGGATTACGGTTTACATGTGGTTGGATGTCATGTATATTATATGTGTTGCTAGAGATGGCGGCGATTTTACCGAACCAATATGAGCCCGAGTCTGACGAGGAAGCATCATAAAACGCTAATCCAGTGTCAGTGGCATATCTATATAGGTGCACGTGCGGCAAATGTGTCAAAATTCAAAGTTAATAGTCAGATAAACAATCTGTAACACCCCAGAAATAACGGCACATGCTAATGTTAGCGTTATATGCTAATGTTAGCGTTATATGCATTAGCTAAACACAGACATAAGGTACAAAAATATTTCTTGAAGTTCAGACAAAATCAATAGTCACACTTACAGATTGTGATTCGGTGGAGCTAACAGGTCCAAATAGAGTTGGTATTCCCCCTCTTTCAAGGATAATCGTTTCACATACCCTGCAGTGAACGCCCCAAGATTATTAAATGAAATGACGCGTGCACAGTTAAACCCTGGGGTTATACTCCTTTGGTATCGTTTGAAAAATGAATTGTTCCCTCAGACGTTCTTCGTTTGGTAGTTGAAATAAGACGCACGTAGTGTCACACCGTAGAACACAGACTCTAGACATGATACACAGTCATCACGAACGAGCGACAGTGTTTGGGGGAGGAGACATACGTTTTCGCGTCAGTCTCAGCCAAACGTAGACGGGGACTATGTATAGTGACGTAGATATGCATCCACCACTCGTTTGTGTGATTCAGAGTCGACTCCCATTTTTACAAGCAAATAACTTTTTTATTTATTCACCTTCGGACTTACAACTTGGCAGACAGCTTACTTTCAAATACGGCAACAGAACACACTGCATTATATGTAATTTTCATGATTTCATGTTAGCTACTCTTTAATATGCAAAAAGTGACACTTTTACTAAAACCATGGTCATTTTCTTAAGGTATAGACCCCTGCTTCTGTACAAGACCTGAACATCATACAGTTTTCTCTCCTAAAGATAGATTTTAAGTAAAAAAATCAAGATAGCAAATTGGTTTGTGGTGAAATTAACCATAAACCACAAGAGGCTTTGTGTAAGACATTACAGCGATGTAAGTCACATTACAATGACGACAATGACGTTACGCCTATGTCGCAAAGCGACTAACAGAGAGTTCAGGGAGCAATAAGCGATATGTCATACAGGAGGAATAATACAATACATAATAATACAAAAATCAGTGTTTAATCAATAATAAGAGGTATTAATTAAACAAAATAACTTTGCCAATTAGTAAATTAATTAATGCTTTTTATTTTGTTGAATGTAAGAAGTAAATGCTTTATTAAAGCAATAAGACACTCAAGGCCTCGCTATATTGTGAAAATTCCACACTCCACATATCTGATACTGGCTGTTGCCATGACAACCGTATATTCATAATGTTGCACAGCTACAACATTTTTGCTTTAATATAGAATGTAGAATAATATATTATTCTTATAATATATTATTCTATATAATATATATAATACACAGCTACAACATTTTTGCTTTAATATAGAATGTAGAATAATATATTAATATAGAATTACTAGAATGATGTGTGGTCATGTGGTCGCTGATTGTACATGAGATTTAAATGTGATTTGTTCATTTCATACTCATCCATTCATATTATTTTATTTATTTTTTATATTTAAGGTTAGATGCAGGGATTGCAAGTAACACGTATACCTCGAATACACTAAAGTGACTTTGGATAAAAGCGTCTGTCGAATGCGTGAATGTAAATGTTCTTTCCCTCCATCGCTGTAGTTTGCTGTTGTTTTTCTGGGGTCGAGAGTTCACACTGGGTCGTACTGGAGCTCTCTGCAGTTGTAGACGTGGTGATGGCACACATGGCGGTCTGTTTGTCCCGCTGATGGGAGAATAAATCAGAGGCGTCAGTAGGTTCACCGCAGTCCGAGGTCACGCTGTAGGGTTTACAGCACTGTTTGTATTTCCACTCGCTGTCTTTCTGAGGAGCGGTCGACTCTGTCTCACAGGCAGGAATAGGGGCGGTCATTTACCTCAGCGGACTGTTCGTATAATTCTACTCCATCTGCTTGACTGTTATTTTATGACAATGTATTTTTACTGTGACCGTAGCGTCTTTTCAAGTATGCTTTAACATTTTTGGGGTGTGTGTTTTGTTTTAAGGATAACAAAGAAGTTCAAAGGCAGAAAAACCAATGAAATATTAATGTTGAGCACAAGTGCACCCTTAACAGTAAACATTGTTTCCTGATTTAGAGCTTTTTTTTGTTTTTGGCTTCCAGTGCAGTTGGGCAAAATGTCATCATTTATTCATCCTGATCTGGTTCAAAACCTGTATACAACACAAAAGAAGATATTTTGAGAAATGTCAACATGGTTTTGTGTTCATACAATGTAAGTCAATGGAGTTCAGTGTTGTTTGGTTACCAACATTCTTACATTCACTGCAGAAGAAAGAAAAAAGTCATTCGGGTTTGGAATGACACGACAGGACAGGGAATTAAATGGGTGAGCTTTCCCTTTAAATGTCTGCTCTGGTAAAACAGTCAAGGAAGACGCACAGGCTGTGAAATTTTGTTGTAAATCATTAAAAATGTTGGCGTTATGTTTAAATCCGATGTGTAATCACAATACAGTCTTATATTGATTTTCTTAGCCAGCAAACAGACATTTCTGAATGGCTTTGGCTCTAGTGTAGTTTTTGGCTTGTTGCTGTTTTAGCAGGATGTCTTGTGGTGTAGTTGTAACACATTTTTCCCACACAAATGATAATGATGATTTATACTTGTTTCTCATCACTGTCTCCTCTTTCTCTGAGCGAATGACTCAGCTAGTTTTGGTTGGTTCCACTGGGTGTCAGGTGTCGTGGAAATGTTATTTCCCGTGAGCCTCTGCTCTGTGTCATCTGCTTGCATCAGGGGAGAGGGCGTGAGGTTTGTATTGTTGAGTTCTGTGGGTCTCTGTTGATTTGTTTTTCCCGGACGCCGGCCTCAGATGGTCTTTGACTTCTTTAGGCAACAAAATAGAGATAAATCATTAAACGATTATGGTTTGAATAAATTATACCCTAAATGGGGCGTGTAACAATATATTTGTCACAAAAGACCAAAATTACCATCTTTATTGTTGAACTATGACAATAATTTCATGATATATGACATCTGTTTAATTCTATTGATTGAGCTGACATCATGTGACCTGCCTCAATGAATTGAGCTTTTGCATCTACAAAAAGATTTCTCTTAGGGTTTAACTTTCATAATTCCTCTCTTAATTTTATTATTTATTATTATTTATGGTTTTATTTTTCTATTTACACATTTTATTTTGTATTTACTTACAGATTGTTCAGTTAAACCCTGAATGTTGTTAATTCTGTATGAAGTTGCAGACAAGGAAAATACAATTTTATTGTGATACTATTGTAACACAAACCAAGTGTATCAGAAAAAAAATCTAGATATTTACGTGATAGAATACGTTTGTTGCGAATGTTTTTGACTTTCTAGACACTTTCAATGTGTTTTTCAACCGACATGTCATACATGGCCAGAAAAGGGATGAAATATGGTCGATATGTCCAAACGATTTCTGAGATAAATTTTTTGTGGTGATTGATTGTTTCTGGCTCACAGATGTTTCACCTCCTCACCGTGACTCCAGCTTTGACAGATGTTCTTTAATGTATTTTTGGACCTGAGCGTGTATTAAACCTTTGAGTTGAAGGATCTCTTGCGGCCTGCATGAGATGTTCTCAACAATGCTTTCAAGCTTTGGGTTTTTCTTGCAATTTTTCGTGTCTTGTGGGAATGTATGGAATCTGCAGTGGATATTGTTATGTGCTCGAGAAGCACTTTATAATTTAGCATCATTATAATGGAACTAATTACAAGTTGATCTTTAAATTTTGTCCTAGTGTATATCTTATTTTTAATGCAGATATGTACAAAAATCAGTAAAGTCTGACTATTTGGACTATTTTACATTTATAATAGACCTAAGGTATTGAAGCAGTGGTGTTTGGACAGCAGTTTTTCACTCTCTGTTTTATGTTCTTGTTTCAGTCCCATGATGAAAGCCGTGAGCCGTAGCTGCTACAGCTAGTCAGAAGATGTACCATGGCCAAACCGGGATCAGACCGTGATGGAGCCATGGTGGAGAAGACTGCCGGGAAGAAGGTGACGTGCCTTTTGAACTCTGTGACTGTTAAAATATGAATAAGCATTAAATAGGCATTAGGAAAACTGTAAAAATTGTAAAATTATTACAAAAACTGACAGGATGGCGATGATGAAGACACAGGAGAACCATTAAACATGTTAATAGTTTAATAGCATTCCATTTCTTTAAATAACGTTTTTTATATTTTAGTAGAAAGTAAAGAAAGCATTTGCATGGTGAAATAATGCAAAAATCTCCCCAAAAAGATTTTGTCTTTCCTGTAAAAAATTTCTTGCTAAATATTTTTAAGGTATCAAGACACTAAAATTGACCTTGAACGAATGCAGTTTAGTCATACATATAATATTTCATTTATCAGATGCTTTTATCCAAAGCAACTAACAAATGAAGGAACATTTTGTCTTAAGAGCCAAAATAAGTATAATATACAAAACGATGTTTATTCTATTAAACCAATAAATTGAAATACTCAAATATCCTTTGGATCAACATAAATGAGTTATTTTTTAAGGAAGTACGTTGGTACTTTAGCTGATTATTATATGTTTACATAAATACTGACTTACGCAAAAGTTTTTGACTGATAATATCAATAATCATAATAATAGTAAGAATAATGTAATAATAACATCAATGAATAATTATTTTTGACCCTTATGGTTTCTTTTATTTTCTCAGAGTAAAGAGAAAATCTCCCCGCTCACCAAAACTCCGAAGTTGGATCGGAGTGAAATCCTAGGGAAAGATGGCAAGTCAAAGTCTTCCATGAAACGGAAGCTCTCCTTCACCGTCAGCCCGCAGAGGAACGAGGAGCGAGACTCTGACACCGGTCGGTTTTATATTTAGTATTAGAGATCTTCATCCATGCCTCATTGTCTCCCTCTTTTGGTCATTTTGCTCCACATGTTTTTGTTAGACAGGGTGTACCAGCCAGCTTTTTTTAAGCAAGTTATGTAACAGTTAAGCTAGCCTCAAAATCATAAACATCCTTAGAATTTGGGTGTCATTGAAGTGCGCAGGCAATGAGGGTGAATATATTTTAGTACATTTGTGCATGTGAATATAAATAGTCATAGTATGGGAGTAGGTCTCAAATTTATGTCTTCTACATTCGAGGAAAAAAGATTAAAGCTTCAAGTACTAGTTCATACAAAATATTTTTTTTGTCATGCGTTACTGTAAAACACAAAATAAAACATTGAGTAATGTGGTTTTGTGTTCATACAATGGAATTTAAAGGAGACCAGACTTGTGTACTGCAGAAGAAACTTATTCAGGTTTAAAATGAAATAAGGACCAGTTAATAATGACAGAATTTTTATTTTTGGGTGAACTATCCCTTTAAGAATATAAGAGTAGTTTATGATTCTTAATAACACGAATGTTATTGAAGACATTGTGACTTATTAATTGAAGAGACAATAAACGTGCTGGAACAAAAGCAAAATTATAGAATAAAGGTCTAAATGATGTCAACTGAAGTTACTAACTGCATTAACAAGTAAACTTTTAGAAACATGGAAAAATTGACATTTTTATTATTTACTACAAAAATTAAAATGACGCTTCCATGTGTTTGTTGGCTACTGTCATACAGTACCCTACAGTTATGGCTATTCACAATAATGTATAATGTAATTTATTCAATGATTGTTATTGTTTGTAACAGAAAATGTTAACATTTTTGTTTATAGTTTATATATTAGCCAACCAAACTCGACCTGGAGATTACCCAACTTGTTACGTTTTTGAACTGTGCATATTTAACCCGTAATATCATATAATATTATCTGTATATCCTGTTATATCCTGAATCTAGAAACATGTCAGAACATACTTTTTTGACCCAATGTTGTATTCTGAGATTGGTGGGCAGGGTCTGTCCTCAAATGGGGGGAATGGTCTGTGTGATGTCACCTGTATGCCGAAGACTTTGAACGCTGTGTTATGATTTAAGGGGCGGAGCCTGTGGGTATAATCAGTGCTCTGCTCTCCCCCCTTCTCGAACCCTCACTCCCAATTCCCCCCCCCTGCTTTTGCACTGTAGATGACTCTGACCCGGGGCAGTCGAGTGATGCGTGGGGAGAAAGATTACTTCCTCCCTGCAGGATATACGCAGGTAACTGCCTCCGCTAAATCTGGCCCGCAGCAAACCCTTGCTGTGTCGCACCGAGACCGACCCAGACCCGTCACCGCCCGCATGGCCACTGGATGCATTTCCATATCTGTCTTTAAAATAAAAACTGGCAAAATTGAAGTTTGTTTACAGAAGCGTAAACTAACTGCTGCCACATCACCTATTCTGTTTGCATCATGCTGAGAGAGACAGTTGATGGCCGTTGCATCATTTTGTGTTACAAGAGCAGGGATTTGTACAAATGCACTTCAGGAATCTTATTCGATACTTAGTGTATTTGTACCATTTGTTGTCAAGATGTACAAACATTTTCGGGGGTTATCTTCTGCGTTATTTTTAATCGCATGTTTTTCACAAGACTCACGGGTAACGGGTTAAGATGAATAATGCATGTCTCTGTGAGGCTGGCATCTGTTCCCTCTCTGATTTTCACCTTTTGGTATTTCTTTGAAGAATTGTGAAAACTAAATAAAGCTCATGAGCTCATTTGTCTTGTTTGCTGCAGACAAAGATGGTCCAGATAAGAAGAAAGTTAAGAAGGAGTCGTGCAGTAAGAAGTCCACACCTGTCAACATTTTGTTCGGCTACCCTTTATCTGAGCGCAAGCAGATGGCTCTTCTCATGCAGATGACAGCGAGAGACAACAGTCCAGGTAAAGAAAATATTGTCCGATCGTTTGTTAGTGTTAACTTTTTTCTTTACAAAACAAATATTGTTAAAAAGACCACAAGAGAATTTGTCACCATTAATATTATTATATGATAAAATCTCACCGTCTCACATATAGTGTCATGTTTCGTGATGCTTGGTGAGTTATGATGTAATCTTGCGATATGCTTTAATCCAAGCACTCCCCTCCTCTGTAGTCTAGTCAGATCACACAGACTCTTCAGATAAATCGAATGACCTTGGCGTTCTTGTTAATCTGATCTCAGATACCACACCGTGCCATCCCTCTCAATCTCCAGCGGTACAGAAAAAGATCCCTAGCAGCTCATCCACCCGACAGAAGGACAAAGTCAACAAACGCAATGAGAGAGGCGAGACGGCCCTGCATATGGCCGCCATCAGGGGCGACGTCAAACAGGTGAAGGAGCTTATCGGCCTCGGTGCGGATGTAAATGTCAAAGATTTCGCAGGTAAGACTGTGTGTGCTCGAGCAACGTTTATAAGACCCGCTTATAAGATTTCTCAACCAAAACATCACAGATCTTAGATCTGACGCATCACAGATTAGACTATTGACTATTGTGCAATCTTTTACTTCATTTATCATTTTTGTTATTTTATTTCTCATTTTTAAATTAACTTTAACTTGTACGAGTGAAAGTTTCTATCAGCTTAAATGATTGTGATGTCACCATTTATTACCCTCTGTGTTTTTTTTTATTCATGCATTTTGGCATGCTCTTTTTTCCGAAGTGACTTCAAGATAAACATTTAACAAACCCATGCAGTGCTGTACTGATTGTTGTTTATTTAACATATTTCATATTTTCCAGTTGTAGAGTCTCATAAGGTCATACAGGATTTTTTTTGTCCTCTAGGTTGGACGCCTCTCCATGAAGCATGTAACCTTGGTTACTATGATGTAGCGAAGGTTCTGATTGGTGCAGGAGCCGAAGTGAACACGCAGGGATTGGACGATGACACGCCACTTCATGACGCCTCTAGCAGCGGACATAAAGATGTGAGTTTCATGCTAACATCAAAAATGGTTGAATCAAAAACTATGCATCTCTTTAAATCGGAAAATTTAATTGGAAAAAGAATGTGCATTGAAATAAATTGTTGGTGCTTAAGGTTATATGGTTGACAACGTGGAGTGTTAATAACTTACAGTTCAGATAATAAACTGTATTACATGGCTGAAGAGTTATGTATTGTGAGATTTATCAATAAAAATGAAAATTATCAATAAAGTTTTTTTAGGTAACTGTGATGCGACTCAGATTGTTAGCTGTTTTGCTGTACTTTCTGAATATTGTATAAAGACGAGAACCTTTCAAGCTTTTTGGGATTTTCTAGATTCAGTATGTTATGAAAAAGTTTTAACCGAGGCCCTCAAGGTTAAATTCAAAAGCGAAGGCGTGTTAGCTCTTCTTAACTCTATTAAACCAAGATCGTATAAAAGCTTTTTAATTTTTTTGTAACAAAGTCTAACCTTGAGTTCCTTGTTTTAAAACATTTTAATGAGATTTTTTAGCACCTTTACACTTATTATTTTCTATTCGCATGCTTGTTTTACATCAGGTATGTTTGTTATCCTCGTGACATGTCTTTCCAAATGTCACAGATTGTGAAGCTGCTCTTGCGACATGGAGGCAATGCCTTCCAGCTCAACAAGAGAGGAGAGAGACCTGTTGATGTGGCTGATTCTCAGGAACTTGAGCAGTTACTAAAGGGAGAGATCCCACTGTCAGACCTAGAGGAGAGCTCCTCAGGTATGGAGTATTCGTCAGTAGGGTTATCACTGTACCATAAACATATATTATGATACTAGATCAGCTAAAGAATCATTGTACGAAGTAGTATCAAAATGCTGTTGCATTTTTATTATTCAAATCTACAAATTGATTCAAATTTTCCTAATACACAGATCTAAATGAAACATTTTGTATTTACTATAGTAAACAATATTATACCGTTCACTACAATATTAAGTAGTATTAACAATAGTAGTTGGATACATTTTTGCAAATACTGTAGTCTACTTTAACACTAAACTAATACAGCGAGGCATTTTTTTCGCTAAATCTTTTAACAAATTCATTCAAAACAACAAATTTATTTAAGAATTGAAGCAAGTGTTTTGATGAATGACTCACTGAATCATTATCTTGTCAAACACAGATTCATTTAGGAGAGAAACACAGCAAAAGGGCAGATGTAAGTGTTCAAATGAACGTTAATGCCCATTTGCAACATTACTTACGGCACTATGATACAACGGTATAAAAAACTAGAGCAGCATTGCAAGAATTTTGAAGCTTAAGCATTGTGATGGTATCGGTACACCGTTCAACCCTATTTTTCAGCACTGTAATTTTGGTCTTTTGGTGTTTTAGACTCTGGGTTAAATACAACATTAACAGTATGTGTGACCTACAAGTGTCTTAAATTGTATTTATCCCCGAATAACCCTTTGTTATTTTGTGTCACAGAATCCGAGAACCCACCTTCTGTTAATCCATCCAGTGTTGATGAAAACATGGAGTACTCTGACGCTGAAAAGGACTCTGACAGTAAATCCACCACGGTGAAAGCGTCGTCGTCCATGTCGGGGCTGGATGAATACGAATTCAAGGACGAGGAAGAGGAGGAGGACCTCAGTAAGGCACTTAATGACAGACACATCTTAAGAAGAGAGCTACGACAAAAGGAGAAAGAAGAGAAGGAAAGGAATCACTACGCTTCCAAACAAGGAAGCAAAAGCGAGCACTTGGCGTCCAAATCCAAAAAGACGAAAGCATCCCGTGTGTACTGCAGCTCAGACAGTTCCAGCGATGAAGCCGAGGTGCCGCCAGAAAGACGGAGCTCCCCGACAAGGTCAGTCAGCGTAGACGGTCCTAAATCGGACGGTAGATCAAAGAAGGAAAGTCTGAATCTCACACCAGTAGAGCAGAAAGAAAAATGCAAGCAGAAGAAAAAGAACAAGAGCCAAAGCAAAAACAAAGAGAACCAGGAAGTGCGAGAGGAAGGGAAAGAGAACAGCAAGTCCCTCCTGTTTACCACAGCAACCGTGTCCGACAACTCCGACAAGGGCGTCAGGGAAGAGGACTCCTTTAAAATGTCTTTCAGTGCAAAAGATGACACTTCAGTCCACCTCTTTCATCTATCTGTAGTCAAGTCCCCAAAAATGAACCACAGCCAAACTGACAAGCAGACAACCCCACTGAAACAGGAAAACACTAAGACCTGTGTTTCGATCGGAGACGGACCGTGCCCGGCAGACAGCGTCAAATACAATCACTACACCGAATCGGACTTCTGTACGGAAGGGTCTAGCAGTAAAAGCTGCAAACACAAGGAGAAAAGCAAGCATCACCACAAAGAGCTCGGCTTGGATGGAGATGACGGCAGCTCAAGTCCATTCAAAGACAGCAGTCTAAGCAACAGCATGGACAGCTCTGAGGGTGCCTTCAGGAAGACTGACAAAGATGGAAAAGTGGTAAAGAAGCACAAGCTAAAACACAAGGAGAAAGAAAAGTACAGAAAGGAATATGAGGCAGAGAGAAATCGCCATCGGCAGAAAGAGCCACGCAAAGAGGGACACAGAAACATGGAGTTCGATCGAGAGTTTTGGAAGGAGAACTTCTTCAAGAGTGATGAGAGCGAGGAGCTTGCCGTTAAATGCGAGATGCTTGGAGGCGAATCCCCTCTGAAATCCTTAGAATCATCCCCCGCTAAAGAGGAAAGAGTGGCATCGAAAGATAAACATTCTAGCAGTAGCAGCAGCAAGGACAGGAGGACAAAAGAGGAGAGAGAGAAGGACAAAGTTATTAAAAAAGAGAAAAAAGATATGCCCCTTAAAGACGAGAGAGGAAGAGAGGGGAAAGGAGATGAACTTGATGACCGAACTGAAGGTCTTGGCTGTGGACGGATTCATGAGGATTCACAGCACATTTCAGGTGTGAAAGAAGAAACGGATGATAAACCGATCACTGGGAATTCAGCCGACCAAGATCCTCTGGGGTCTGCAGAGAAGAACACCCGAGAGAAAAATGACAAGCGGCAGCAAACAAAAGATCGTGAGGCTGAGAAGTCCGATAAAAAGCTTTCAGATAAAGATAAGAAAATCAAATCTGAACATTTGGGTGAGAAACCTGAGCTGCACAACTCCACAGATCGATGGAAAGAGAAGGAGAAATTAACAAGCAGTTCACATTCGCCCAATGACAAGAGCCATAAAGAGAGTGAAAAGCTTAAAGCCGTTTCTGCGATGAAGAAGCATGAAGAAAACAAGAAGAACAAGGACAAACGATCTGAGAAAGAGCATTCTTCTAGTGACCACAGAGATAAAGATAAAACAAGTTCTGAAAAGAAAGTGAAAGCCCCAGAGAAAACCACTGATCATGGCAAATCTGACCGCACTAAAGATAAAGAAAGAGAAAAAGATTCTGATAAGAGGAAGAAAGAGAAATTGAAGGAGACCAACCCCTCTTCCTCATCCTACTCCAATCTTAAATTGTTACTGGAAGAGAAGAAAGGCTACATTTGTGAAAACAATAAAGTTGTCTCCTCTAAATCAAAAGAAGAGGTAACAAAGTCTTTAGAGAAAGACAAGGAGAGAAGAGAGAAGGATAGGGAGTCTGAAAGACACAGAGAACGCGAGCGAGATCGACTCAAGGAAAAGGACAAAGACCGGTCACAGCTGAACAAAGATGGCAAACTTAGCAAGACCAAACCGAATGAAGTAGAATTCAAATCTAAAGGTGCACCCACTCTGAAGGACACACACCGCAAAGAGAAGAGGTTGGTAAATGATGACCTCATGAAGACCAGCTTTGAACGCATGCTCAGTCTCAAAGATCAAGAAATTGAACAATGGCACAAGAAGCACTTAGAGAAAATCAAACAGAAGGAAAGAGAACGCCTGAAGCAGCGTCCAGGAGTCGACTTGGGAAAACAGAAAAGCAAGGAAAAAACTAATACAAAAACATCCTCTTCATCCAGCGAACCCTGTTTGAACAAGGAACTAGCACGCTCCAAAAGTTCAGATGCCCCCGATGGCCACCGCGAGAAGATCTTAAAAGATGCCACAGGAGGAAGAACGGTCTCGCTGGATGCAAAAAATCTCTCGACTCTTGGCAAGAATGGTCCAGTGATCGAAAACAGTCGATCTCCAAAACCAGAGACTGAAAGGTCTGGTCTCATGTCAAGATCCGTATCCATGATCTCTGTAGCAAGTTCAGAAGATTCTTGTCAAACCACAATGCTAACACCAAGACTGACTGAAGAAGAGTCGGATCTTAACATGGAAGCTTCAGACTCCCAGCCACCTTGCCTCCAGGCTTCCCTCATCTTGCAGTCCTCCAGGTCACCTACAGGTCACGATAAGGATACAAGCGGTCTTCCCGATACGGCTTCTTGCAATCGTACGCCGTTATTGACCAGGCATGCGTCGCCGTGCTTAAGGGCTATTCTAGATGAAGAAGCCAAGGCTCCACCAGCTGAAACGAGACTGAATGAAGAGTCCCAAAGAATTGGTGTTGTGTCACAACCAAGCAATGAGCAAACTGCCATTCATTCGGCAGAGATTAGCGTAGCCCCTGTCCAAGAGACTTACAGTACTCTTCCTAATGGCAGAAGCAATGAGGGCGAAGATGTTACATCTGCTTGTCAAGGTCAACCTTTGTCCTGCTTGCATGAGTGTAGTACTAAAGACCTTTGTAGTCAACTGGCTAACATAACGCAGGCTAACAATTTGGTTCAGACCCATACGGAGCAGAACAGGTCTGGTACTCACGTAGATCAACTTGATGTCCCCGGTTTAACTATACCAGAGGGCTCCAACAAGGATACTCTGTTAGATGTTGTTTCAACACCCGTTTCATTTCAACCTTCTCAGACACAAATTTCATCCGACAACAGTGCACCTGTGCATTCAGGAAGCCAGCAGATAGAAACTGTCCTCAATTCAAGAAGTAAACCGAGTTTGATGGAAGACTCTTTTTTGAAGCAAGAACAAAATGTTGTTGGTGAAAACCAAACGGACAAAAGTGGGGAAAGCGTCACCCAAGCAGATTGTACAAGCACTTCGAGTCCATCTGTTGGTTCATGTAGATCTGAGGAAACTGCTAAAGCACTTCTCCAAGAAGATCTCAAGAAAGACACGAGTGAGCAAGAAGAAGCTACATCCAGGTTGTCCACCGAGGCATTGAGTACGGTTAATGCTCTACAAGAGAAACACAAACAAGATACAGCTTCAGTGACAGACTACACTAGTCAAGAGAGCCTTCCTGTGGAGACCACGGAGTCGTCTGAAGAGGCTTCAGACAAGAACCGAATCCCAGAGACAAATGGTGCCATGGGGTCGTCCTCAGAAGGTGAAACAACCCAAGCTCTTACTGAAAGATTGGACCAGCTTGCCGGTGAAGAGATGCCTGTCCAATCTGACATCCCATCTAGCGGAGAACAGAGCGATAACAGTACCGACGTCCAGCATGATGCTCAGACAGAGCCGTCCAGTGAAGGATCCTCAGGAAGCTCCTCTCCTTTGTCCGTCACAGAGAGAGATTCTGACACTGGTGCCAGGGCCAAAGTCCAAGGCCTGGATGAAGAAGCTGATATGCAGCTGACCCATCCGAGGAAGCGAAAGATGTCAAGGGTTCCTGCTACAGCACAATCGGACATCACCACTCAGCAGGTCAGGGAGAAGACTCAACAGTCCTTGGCCGCAATTGTAGACTCACTGAAACTCGAGGAGATCCAGCCTTACCAGACAGAGCGAGCCAACCCGTATTACGAGTATTTGCATATTCGTAAGAAGATCGAGGAGAAGAGGAAAGTACTTTGTAGTGTCATCCCACAAGCTCCACAATACTATGACGAGTATGTGACGTTCAACGGGTCTTACCTCCTGGATGGAAACCCACTCAGCAAGCTCTGCATCCCAACGGTAAGATAATTGTCATCATAAAATAACAATTCTATCATCATTTTTTCACTCTCATGTCTTGGAGAGAACTCTAAAGTTGCACGTTTGTGTTTATTGTTGCTTTTGTAGATAACGCCACCACCTTCACTACCAGAACCACTGAAGGAGATGTTCAAACAACAAGAGGTGATGCGTATGAAGCTGAGACTACAGCACAGCATCGAGAGGGTAAAATGAATACTGTTTTTGAAAGAAACCTCAAGGAGTCTGTGATAGACCTGCAAGCTCTTCAGAAGCTTTAGGTCACATGTAATAAAATGATTCTATGCTTTTTCAGGAAAAGCTGATTGTATCCAACGAGCAGGAGGTTCTGAGAGTTCATTACCGTGCTGCAAGAACACTAGCCAATCAGACGCTTCCATTCAGTGCCTGCACAGTCCTATTGGATGCTGAAGTGTACAACATGCCCCAAGACGTCCAGGTAGTTGATCTTCTTAGCTTTACCTGACCACTAAAATGGGAATTAAGCCTGAACTGGACCAAATGCTTATATTCTCTTTACCACTTTTGTTTTATTTTTAGGGTGATGATGGGAAGACCTCTGTTAGAGATCGGTTCAACGCAAGACAGTTCATGTCTTGGCTTCAGGATGTAGATGACAAGTTTGACAAGTTAAAGGTAAAAGAATTGCAAAATAAAATGAACAACGAAATTTAATCCAACTCACACGTTGGGTTCTCGCAACCGTGTGAGTGACAGAAATGTGTGTTTCTCGCAGACGTGCCTCTTAATGCGTCAGCAGCACGAAGCAGCAGCGTTAAACGCTGTTCAGCGTCTGGAGTGGCAGCTGAAGCTACAGGAGCTGGATCCTGCCACTTATAAGTCCACCAGCATTTTTGAGATTCCCGAATTCTACATCCCACTCGTGGAAGTTAACGACGACTTCGACCTGACACCGATATGACGGAGCAATTCATAGTTGTCGGACCACGTCCCTCATGATGTCAAGACACGAGCGGGGCAAATAACACAAAGCACTTGATCTCGGGGGAGTTGGTGTGTGTCTATGTATGTTGTGCGTGTTGTGTGCGACGGTGCGCACTGTACAGCGTTTCCAGTGCTAAAATAACAAAAACGTTGCTTATAGTATACCACAGCGCTGCACTTCAGTCCGTGTTCTCTGCTCTTATTCTGGTTTGAAACCATGCGGTCCAAACCATGCACTTCACCAGATGGGTGCCAGGTCGGCACTTATAAACTGCAAGCGTCATAAGAAACGCACTTAACCCTGCGGTCCACTATATAGAGATGGTAAACCAAGGGTCGATACAGAGGAGTAGCGAAAAAACAGCCTTCAGAAGGTTAAGACCATCGGAAAGCGATCGTTGAAAGATTTCCTTCTCCCTTAAAGGTGGAGATCTCAACCTGAAATGTTTCTACAGTGAGTGTTTATAGATAATGTATAGATTGTGCTCCTCATTTTTTAACTTATTTTATACATACTGATTGTGCATTTGTAAAAAGCCATGTAATTATTGTTTTTAACTTGACTGAGAGGGAAGAAAAAGTTAAAGTAATAAATATTTTGATTGTAAACTTTGTTTCGTCTAACGTTTAATGGACCAAAGTTGTTTCTACATCAAGGTTCTTTGTTGTTGTGTTTGTTGATGTTTGCTTAACTCTTAAGCATGTGTTTTTAAATGGCCTTTTCGTTCAGGTTTATTTTGTTATTTTCTTCTTCCTCTTTTTGCCCTTTGACATTATCAGAGCAGGTGTTTGACTCGTGCTTTCTATAACGTGCATGCTTTCACATGTTCGTCTCTGAACAGTTGTACCGTGGTGAGGTTTACTGAAGTGGTCCTGGTTTTTTTCTGCCATTTTTGTGTCTGTTAGTAACATCCATCTCTCGTGTGTTGTCTCTTGTGTCTTGCGCACACTTAAAAGAACAAAGAGGAAAACTTTGTTGTGGTTTCTTGATAGAAAAAAATACCCTTACTTTTACAGTTTTAATGTGAGATCACAGCAAAACCTATTTTTTACAACGTAATGCCTTTTGAACGATGGTTCTTAAAATATGTCTATTTTAATATTTACTTGTTACATGAAGATGTACATATTTGTAATATATAATTGAATAAATTTTATTGGTTGTGAAATCAAGCTATTTTGCTGTCCTGCTTTTCATTAGTACTGTATGTCTGTATGCTGTAACTTTCAGGTCTGGTTAAGACATGTAAATGATTGGTACAAGAAATTACCCCTAGTAAAGGCATTGCTAAAAGGTTTCATTCTGTTTAAAAAGGGAGTGTCCTTGTAGTTCCAATAGTGTCCAACCGGTGGCGCAGTGAACAAATTCAGTATCGAGTTAAATATTGCAAACTTCAAACATTTTATGATATTTTCTAGTTTGTTTACTTACAGACATTATAAATGTAAACACCAACTATAAATGTTAAAATATAATTGTTTATTTATTCTATAACAATGTATAAGTTAACAAGAAAACAGAAATTCTAAAGGTTTCCATTATAAATATCATTCTGAACCATCAGCTGTTACCATTACCAGGACCAAATTCCTATATGTAGTATCTTTGGTCTTATTCCAGTAGGATTTAATGGTGCTCTATTCACCAGATAACATCCCACCAATAGAACCCATCACATTACCAGTAGACACCCACAGACACCATTATAGTTTCCCTTAAAAACAACACAATTCCCACTATAACAATCAAATCTCATGTGATGTAATCATTAATATGTATGTGATGGTTTCTATTGTTTTGTTCAGCAGGTGTGTTAGTGAATCAAAGCTTATGAAGATCAGTGGAACAGGTTAAGATTTTGCCCACCTTGATCCATGGTACTTCCCACATGTGTTGTAAATTAAGATACTTGCTGTCAACAATCTGATTCATGTTGTTTGTGTCATCTGATTTCTTCTCTTCACTGGGTGATAGCTAGTGTGTCTTTAAGAGGGATGCATGTCTCCTTCACTCTTTAGAGCTCAAGTCATAGAAAGGTAATGCTTGTTAACGTTTATTCCTCCAGGGGGCGGCCCGCGGCTCATGAGAATGAACTTCAATCGAAATTGATTGACTTTCGAGAGCATTTTTTTTGTTCTGCTTAAATGTTTAATTGTTTAAATCTGTACATTTTAAGAACTGGTAACCAATGTTTAGTAACCTAATGGAAAAATAGAGAAACTAATGGTTTTACAAATATGAGCTGTTTCCCATTAAAACCTTGATAAAATTATTTTATGTAGTGGGATTGGAAGTTATTCTAATGATTTTTTCCCACATCCCGTATTCACGGTTCAACGACATATTCAGCGCTGCGGAAAGAAACGTCTGTCAGTTGCCAATGCCACGCCCACATCAGGAAGTAATTTCAGACCGATTTCCATTCCATCCTTTATTTCTGTTTCTATGAATCAAACCCGCTCCTGTTTCTGTTCAGAGTAAAAGGTGTCAAGACAAGAAAAAGTGAAAAAAGCAAGGGAAAGTCGTGAAAGCCATACAGTAAGTACGCGTACATTGTTCACGTAACCTACATCTGTGCTTTTGACGCACGTGCGAGCTGTGACGTTTAATGCATTATATTATTTTTGCGTCATGTTTGCAGCAATAAAAAACGCTGTTTTGGTCTTTTGGGAAGTTAATGCGGGTTTATTGCGTCTGTCATTTGTTCAGAGATCACAATTATGCTGTTTTGCAGACTGAAGTGGTTCTGCATTTGAAATCTGTCATTAATTTACGTGAAATGTAATGTGACGTCAGTGAGTTTTTTTCTGGTTTTCCTTTAAACACACGTACTTGCTTTGCTTACAAGCTTTATTTTCTTGAAATGTCCACTTGTAAAAAGTATTTGAACCTACCGAAGATGACAGAATAGTACCATACATAATAATACCATAAACAGTTTGGCAATGTTATGGTTGATATTTGGATTATAATTTATCAGTAAAGTCATAAACGTAATTATATAATACAGTGTCTAACAGATTATTTCTGTTTATTGTAATGTAAAGAAATGTCCTGCTCTTCATTTAAAGATTTATGGTTACTTGAGGGAAATGTTTCCCCTGACCTCATAAATCTTTTAACCAGAATATATGCGTCAAAATGTCTGAAATTAGTGCAAACATTAAACTAAATGTAATTTATATTTTATATAAAATTAAAGTTAAATTGTTAATTTATTGAATTAAAAAAATATATATATAGACTTTTACTTGATAAAAATTAAACTACATTTTAATTAATCGTTTAATCTATTTTATGTCAAATAAGTTTAATTGTAATTTCTTGAATTAAATACATTTTATATACACTTTTAGTTGATAAAAATGTTTTACTGTTGATGAATTGGTTGACTGAATGAACAGATAAGAACTCAAAAGCTTGATCAAATAAAAAATAACATTTGTGCAAATAAGAGTCGACGGGTGACTACACTAAAGATAATAAACTTAAATATAGTTTTGTTTTGTATTTTCATAATTTACTACAAAATTTCCATTTTTAACATTTACTATTTTTTTACTAAAATGTTGGACAAAATAATATTTGTATGTGATCCTAAACTTTTAAACAGTAGTGTATAGTCCTATTGGAACGTACACAACTGTAAAGCATTATATAGTGATAGGGATGAAAGTATTATTATGAAGAGGATGATGTTGTTATCATTATTACATTAATAACTCCAAATAGATAAATCATGCTGATGATGTTTTGTGTTTCTGTTGACATGGCAGGCGTGTGGAGTTTTGGTCAGGATGCGTCTGGGTCCATTCCTCTGTCCTGTACTGATCTCTCTGTTAATCTTTCTCTCCGGTCTGACCGTCATCACCGCCTGTAATAAAGCCCTGTGTGCCAGTGATGTGAGCAAATGTCTCTTACAGGTAAACTACTACACTAACAAATCACAACAATGCATGCAGGGTTTCGAATCATGAGTAGGCTTTTTGTGTGTGTGAGAAAACCGGAAAAACGTATTGTCTCTTGCCATTAAACACAGTATTCTTCATTTGTATAATAACTATAATTATAAGTTGTTCTCTGTAGGTTAGTTGAGTTTGATTGTGGGAAATAAGTCACTGCAGATGAGCAAACATTTGACAACATTCCCAGAAACATCCCAGATTTATTTTATTTCTATAAACACACACAGTCAGAATGTTTTCTCCTTAAAGTTTTCAAGCAGAGATCTTAACTGTACGATAACATTTGATGATGAAGATTTTGTAATTTGGGGGATCTTTGCTTGCTCTCCACAGCAGAGAGCTTCAACATGCCCAGTGTTTGAGGGCAACCGGGTGTAAATAATTTTATATTGGATCACTTTTTCCCTGGAGCGTAACGGCTGCTTTACACAGACACAGTCCGTTGTGTGTATTTGTATTTCAGTGAAGCTTCATTGTGGCATTTTTGTTGTGTATGTGGCTCAGTGTTACTCATTTCAAATTTAGATCCAGACATGTCCTTTTTATTATTTTCCTTTTCTTGTTCTTGTTGCGTCTGATATTACATCTCTGTTTATCTTTCACTTCCACCCTCAAAGGGCCACAAGCTTTCTCTGTGTTGACTCTATAGTCTGTATATGCCACGGAGACACAGAGAGGAAGAGAGAGTGAGATGAGCCTCGTGCATTTAAACATCATACTGAGGTTTTCTGATTTGGAGTCCAAGTTGAGTCACCAGTCATTTCCATATCATCTGGTTGCTTGGGTGTTTCTAGGCTCCAGGTAGGGTCTTATAAGTGGTTTCTGGCAATATTTCAGGCAGAATGCTCATGTCCGCGGGTGTGGCGGCTGCAATGGTTTTAGTCACAGATGATTGCTTTGTGGAACAAGGCTGTACACATCCACACAGCTCAGAGCAGCAAACAAACACAAATAGTTTCACGTGCAGTCTGTACCTCACTGCTCTTAGAAATATCACTGTCAATCTACAGAGGAATCAATGCTAACACTTTACTGAAAGCACAAATGCATTTTAATGTATTAAATATGCCTGGTAATGCACCTTATAATGCATTGTAATGTTATCTTAGCTTACTAAAAAATGTTTGAAACGTTACCGTTCATTGAAATCAAATCCAATATTGACCAATTTTATTTCGGAAAAACATAACTTTTTTACTTAACTTAAATTGGAAAAAAACTTGAAATAATTTCAAAGTACTAAAATAAAAATAAAAATGAACTAAAAATGTATTAATCTTATATAGCAACATAAAAAAGAAATCAATTAATTATAAAATCATAAAAACATATACCAAAATTAATAAAATCTAAAAATAAAAGGTAATTTAAAATATTATTATAAGGAAATTAAACTAAAATCAAAACTATATCAACTAACAAATGTTTATTATCAATAGTAAGTTTATAAAAGTAGTTTTAAAGGGGTCATATGACACAGCTAAACGAATATTATTGCTTGTTTTAGATCGCTCTGAAAAGCGAGGTGTGCTATGATTGGCTTCAGTTAACCAGTGCGTAGTGATTGGTCGAAAACTGTAAGCGTGTGAAAGAAATGTAACACCTCTTACCATATTTAGAACATCAGGTTCCAAAGCGATTGTTCTGACAGGTACGCCCACGAATCATACCACGAACTGAAATATATTTGTGGGGGTGTGTATACACGAGGTGTTTCAGGCAGGTCTGGGTGAGCATTCGCTTTTAAATAGAGTGCATCTTTTGTTCCCACACTAAAATTTTAGCAATTTTACATTTGCAATACATGCATGGGCAACTTGTAACACACCAAAGACACAGAAAAACACATGTTCACGCCATATATATGACCCCTTTAATCTATGGATTATGCCTAGACCTGGTAATGCACCTTGTCATTAATAATTGTTACTACATTTGCTAAGACTTATCAATTCATTGTTACACTTTGCATTTTTTATTTGGTAATAATTCTTTAAAACAACGTTTAATGTATTACAATACATTATTTTGAACAATAATTAACAATTATTATGCATATCCTTTAATAACCCTTTTATGATGCATTATACATAAAGTCTTTAAGTAAAGTGTTACTGAATCGATGACTTAATTAGAAGTGTTTCATGCAACATTATAGAAAAAGTAATACACACGTTCTCTTAAACTAATATTTAAGGGGATATTTGACCTAAATTGGCTATTTGGGTGGTCATTATCCACTTTACATATACATATGTGTGTGTTTGTGGCGTGCGTGTGGCAGGTGACAGGTGTGTCACAGATTCAGGAGTCAAGCCAAATAATAATGGGCAAACATGGGAACCCGCCCATTTCTGAGCGCCAGGTGTTTATATTATATTCTATTATATATATATATATCCACTGTGTCCCTCTCTCACTCTCTTTGTTTCTCTGTCTTTCTCTTTATTTGTTGGAATAATAATAGAAATATTAGATCTTATTAGATTTTTTAATTCTTATATGTTTTAGAAATATTAGATGTTTATTTACCTACGCAGAAGAAAAATTATGAGGTCCCCAGATTCTGATTCAGGTTCTGTTTTTATTAGAAAGATGAAAGTCAGATTAAAGTGTTATAGTACTACAAATATTGTAGAGGAAATTTAAAACTTAAATTGTAGAGGAAATTTGAAACTTCTATTTCTTTCAGTTTATATATTTTAATTTGGAAGGTTCTTAATTGTGTTTATTGACAATATTGTCAAATCATTACACATAAAACAAGTTGTGAGAAGCAATCACAATAGCAACAAACCAAAAAAGTCTATAGGTAAATGTTAAAATAAGATAAGTCATAATTAAATTTAATAGGCGCAGGCTCCCCGTGACCCGAGGTAGTTCGGATAAGCGGTAGAAAATGGAATGGAATGGAATAATTAAATTTAAGAGATACTTTTGACATTATAAACAACAAATAAAAAAAGTGCAATTTGTATTTGTGTACATTGTGGATACTCTTTCTCTCTCTCATTCTCTTTTCTTTGACTTTCAAAGTAAAGTGTTTTATTTACATATATTGGTTTTCTAAAACATGAACAACTCAGTTTATAGATCAAAAGTGTTTTAGATTGGTGATATCTGGTAAATATCTGCTGAATTGTTTTGTGTTCCAGTGTCTTGTGTTAAATTCCAGTATAAACGTTCATGTTGTTTGGCTCAATGATGCTTTGCAGGAATGCATTAAAATCACATACACAAAACCTTGAACTTGCCGTGATGGGGAATTGTCTGGGCATGTTTCTTGTGGAAGAATCTGACCCACATGTTTTCCTGGTATTGGCTTTTTCTATAGTCACTTTGTTGCAGTTGTGTTGTAACTCTCTTTCTTTGGTTTAAGTGGCACACACACACGCGTGTGCACACACACACATCTGGAAGTTGACCTCTACCTCACATATGTTGGCAAGACACGGGCCACGTTAAGCCAAATTCAGCATGAGTCTCTCTCTCTCTCTTTCTCTCTCTCTTTCTGCCTTTATTCAGTCGGTATGATGTTTTCTCTGTAATTATCCATCTAAAAGTGTCTCAGGTTTTCATCACTTTCTCTTTCTCCACCGACGTATTCAGCTTACTTTCCATTGTGTAACAGTTTAGAGCTTTTATTTCTCATTCTCAACTCGTCTTTATCTCCTCGGGGTTGTTGTTTCTTTAACTGTTACAGCTGAAAGAGCTTTCAAAGTTTCCTTCAGGCGTGCTCTCTATAGGATATGTGTTCTAGTGCATATATATATAGTGTGTTTATATAAGCTAGACTTGCTCCATGCTAGGTCATTTTTTCCCTGTATGTTTACCTTTTCAATATGCACATTTTGTCTGTCTGTCTGTGTGTGCTTGTGTGTAGGGTCTTTGCCAGTGCCGACCAACGGAGGGGAACTGTTCATGTTGTAAAGAGTGTATGTTGTGTTTAAATTCTCTATGGGAGGAATGCTGCGACTGTGTAGGTGAGTTCATAATAATTAGTATGTTCAGTGTTCAAACTTTTTTTTTCAATTCATACACCGAAATATAAAATTCACTGTTTTTTTACAATAAAAAAGCAGCTGCGGTTGCCAGAAACATAGCTATGCAGTTTATAACTGTGAAACATACAGTGGCAAAATTTAATGCATTTAGGCAAAGTTTTGTAAATTGTTCAATTCTTAAAACCGTTATGTGTTTTAAATTGATATTTGCGAAAAAGACGGATTAAAGTTCATGCAGCACAAACACAAAACACCATCTAATGTGAAAAGAAAAGAATGATACATACATTAAACAAAACATATAATACCAGAATGAACGTAACTAGTAACAAATAGTAAAAAGAAACATGATTCTTTTTATATGAAATTTCATCAAATGTGAAATCATGAAGAATTGGGTACATCCGTTTACTTTTTATCTGTATTCATCTGTATTCTGCATTTTAACTAACAAAAAAAAAATATTTTTAGATACATTTGACTGTGCAACTACATGTATAATCTTGTTGAATATTATAAAGATTTTCCCTGTAAAATGTACAGTAATTCATATACATTTTGCTAAACAAAACATAAATTTGACATTATTTAACGGAATGTAATGTCTTGTTAAACCATAATGTGTAAACCAACCCAAACATTGGTCCCAAAAAGTACAAATCGAATTAAGAAAATCAATACATTAGAACGATAAAGAATTGAATCAAGATACCATAAGCTCAATAGACTCCCATTATGTTTACTGGGTTGTCTGATTCAGTTGTGTTGAGAGATGGTTTGTAGATTGCTGGTTTCCACTAATCTGACAGCAGAATAAAGTGTGAAGTGAGATGCTCCAGATCTTTGTGTGTTAACACTGTCTCAAGATCAGTGAAAGATTAACCTCTTTAGAAATTTCTGTGAGAACAGAAGATTGAAACCCACCACACATACGTACAATAAACACCAGGTGCCTTATACAGCAGTGATTGTAAGGTTTTTCAAATCAAAGCATACTTCAGATGCCGCCCGTGTTTGGTTTTCCTGTGTATCCGACCCATCACATACCACACGTTTCACACACAAAGCGTCCGTTTCTCAGCTACAAAATAAAAAACATCACATTCTAGAGATTTTTTGCTTCCAAACATTGGTTTATTGGTAGAGAAGGAATAGCAGGGAAGATATCCCTCTCGTGTGGTTTTGATGTTGCTGAAGGCTACAGAACCTGCTATGATTCTCATATAATCAGACGCAGCTGTTTGACTCCAGAACTAATGTGAAACATAAGACCTTGACTGCCTTCTGTTTCTTATTAAAATCTATTATACGATTGCCATCTTTACCACCAATTTATCTGTCAAACTCTAGCTGTTGTTGACAGTCATGCTTTGAGGATTCACCGGTTGTGACTAATCGACTTGTGAAAGTGTCAGTTGCTTATTTACGAAGAATAGCCTTGTTTAAGCACAGATTGCTTAAAGGAATGATGTAAATCAACTAATGACACAAAGATATACAGATAAGTCAAATATACCGAGGTTCTAAAAATGGTCCCCTTTAAAAATGGAGCTTGAAAGGTTCTTTGGAGCGATGCCGTTGAACAATCATTTTTGGTTTCCCAAAGAACCATACAGTCAAAGAGCCTTTTTTATGGGTGACAGAAAGGGTCACTTTTAAAATTAAAAGTGCTTTAAGGTGCCATAGAATAACTATTTTTGGCCGAACGGTTCCATAAAGAAGCGTTCATATCCGTAGAACCTGTGAACACTCTTAAAAAAAGGTGCTTCAAATGGTTCTATGATGCCATAGAAGAACCTCTTGGTTCCATGGGACGTATTAACATATGAAGAACATTTATGTTCACAAAAGGAACTTTGTGGTGCAAAAAGGTTCTTCAGATTATATAAAGGTAAGAAAGAGATTGTTCTTTAGAGAAACTTTGAAATGGTTCTTTGTGGAAGCAAAACCGGTTCTTCTATGGCATCGCCGTGAAGAACCTTTTAAGCACCTTTATTTTTAAGAGTGAATGTTCTTTGCGGTGGAAAAAGCTTCTTTAGGTTTAAAAAAGAAGAATATGTTTTTTCAAGAACCTTTGCGTAAATTATTCTTTCGAGAACCAAATTGAGTTCTTCAAATTGAGTGTCTTCACATGACATCATGTGACTGTTTTTAAGAGTGCTTTTTTGTGTCATTTAAATGCACATAACATACACGCTAAATGAGTGATGTGATCAACGTACAGTGGATTTTGACATAAACTTCTAGTTGTGTTCTGTTTAATAGGAATGTGTAACCCCAGAAATTACAACGACAGTCCTGCCACCTCCAAGAGCACTGTAGAGGAGCTGTATCGACCAATCCCGTCGCTCTTCAGAGCCCTGACCGAAGGCGATGCCCCCATTAACATGATGGTAGTGTCATTCCCCGTCGCTGAAGAACTGTCTCACCACGAGAATCTTATGTCTTTCCTGGAGACGCTCGACAGCCAGAGTCACAACGTGTCTTTGCCCAGTAGCAGCGTCCATGATGGTATTGGTACTGTAGTAAATACACTTGACTTTAAGAAATTGATCATTCAGTATTATTATTATTTTAAAATAAATCAATGGGAGGTATAATGCAGATATTGAAATTGTGTCATTGATATAAATTACTGGTATACATTTTTCTTTACTAAAAGAAAATATTAAAGGGGTCATATGACACGGTTTAAACGAATATTATGGTTTGTTTTAGATGTAATACAATGTGTAAACCCGATTTAAGGTTCAAAACCGCTGTATTTTCCACATAAAGTGCATGTTTGTGTCTCCTTTTTGCCCGCCTCTCTGAAACGCGCAGATTTGTCACAAAGATCATGGCTCTGAAAAGCGAGGTGTGCTATGATTGGCCAGTTAACCAGTGTGTAGTGATTGGTCGAATACTGCAAGCGTGTGACGGAAGTGTAACGTCTCTTACCATATTTGTAACATCAGGTTCCATAGCAATTGTATTGACAGGTACGCCCACCTTACTTGCTTATACATTTGGGCGGTCTTAAGGAGTTTGCACACAGGATGCGGAATCGCCGCGTTTGTAAAAATGAACTTATTGTTTTCTATGAGCGTACACACACCGGCGCCTCCATACCGCGCCTGTCGGCGGTGCTATGCTACAACTCAGGACGCTGTTCTGATTCCTGCAGCGAAACAACGCGCCACACTTAATTTAACACAAACTAGATGTTATTTGACTGAAATCATCTTTAATGTACACACTGGCTTCACCATAAGCTGCAAGATGTATTTATCTGTTTGGGAATAACAGAAAAACAGCGCATTACTACAGAAAACCTCTTGATTCTACGACATTAATAGCAAAGTTTTCCTAGACGCTGCGCTTCTGCATCCGGTGTGCGACCCCCTTCAAATACCACAAACTGACATAGATTTGTGGGGGTGTGGTTATAAGAGGTGCATGCATGCATGGACAACACACCAAAGACGCAGAAAAACACGTATTCGCGTCATATGACCTCTTTAAAATATAAAATGAGAAAGTTCTGTTTGTAGGCCAGGTAGATGTGATTGTTGGTCGATAATCTCAAAATTGTCAAATTTAAACCATTTTAATCAATTTAATAAAAAATCACAAGGGCGAATTAAAAATGATAAAGAATAAATTTGAATATTGCACATTTTCTCCATAGAACCATCTAAATCTGTTAACTGGACACAACTAGAAATATTTATATACAATAAAAATAAAGCCAGTTCTTGAGTCTTTTGTAAAGTGCCTAAGACTGTAGACTTTCCTATGTTACCTTCTCTTCTATCCTGCACATGCACATATAATCTCTCTCTCTCTCTGTCCCTCTCTCATTCCTCAGACGCCATGTGTACGGTGGTCTACTTTGATGACTGCGTGTCTATCCGGCAGTGTAAGCAGTACTGTGAGTCAATGGGTGGATCAAAGTACCGCTGGTTTCATAACGCCTGCTGCGAGTGCATCGGTCCCGAATGTTTGGACTACGGCAGCAAAACGGTCAAATGCATGAACTGTCTGATCTGAGATCAGAGTCTGTCCCCCCTCGTCATCACTGCACTGAGGAATTTACACACTTATTACTTGTGCTGTAAAAAAACTCTTTTCCTGTTAACACATCGTACCTTCTTTGACTTGGCCTTTGGATAAAATGTTTTATAAGTTATCAATGTTGCCTTTTAAGTAGGGATTGATTTTTCATTCCGTGCACATTCCATAGTTTTTAACTTGTATAGGTTTCATTTCATACATATTTCTGGTTTGACTGTTATAAACAAAACGATGTTTAAACCTTAAAAAAACCCATTGATTTTCAAGGTATTGGTATCCGGTTTCTCGATCCGACAAGTTTTTCTAAAAAATTGAACTCTTCTGTTAAAAATGTGGATGTCTCTGTGTTGACCAGGTGTCTGCTGATGTTTAACTTCGTTAAGAAAAGTCACAATAAAAAGTCAACATTTATTGTCAGAATGCATGTGGGTAGATAACAAATGGACAGATGGACATTAACATTTGTAATAAACATCCAGTTTTTGGTTAAAGTGAAAATGTATATATAAAGGAAAGTTTGCATGCTTAGATGCTGTGACCAATCACCATCTTTCAGGTTTTGTTTTACATTTTATCCTCTCTGCAGTGTGCCTTTATAATCCTGAGGTGTTTGTTGCAAGCTTTTAAGTAAGTCTGGTCACACTGGCTGACACAGACCCCACAAACTAATTCATTTGTCTATATGACCATTTTTTTCTATGTAAATACAAACAGAGTGACTTGATCGCATTCCATGTGACTGTGTTTTTATTCACAGATGGTTTGTTGAAATAAAATACCGTATAGGGACAATACTGTGTGTTTCTACAGCTGTTCTACGGCAGTGAAGAGAGTGAAATGGTTATATCCCTACAGCTTTAAATTTAATATAACATCAATTCATCATGACAACCAGACAGTTACCATCAATCAGACCTTATTCACAGCAGTTATGACAGATGTGTGTATGTGTGTGTGATGCATCTGTCGTTTCGGTCGTGTCCTCAGATGTTAAGCATGCTTGTATCAAAGACATACTAACTTTTTGCAGGGATTGAAAAGTGTTTAAAAGAGAAATGTAGAGAATGTTTTGTTAGAGCCCCATAAATAATGTGTTAAATAATAAAAAACATAAATTGAAAGATTGAAAATTTGTGACACACATTTTTCTTGTTTTGAACAACATGTGTTACAATTCAAAGAAGAGTAGAGTGATTTAAACGTTGTATCATGCTTGTTAGTGAACACATTTCTGAATTGTTGCACACCAGGGCCCTCTGCTGGGTGTTAAGCACATACTGAGAATTTTTGGAAATGGTTGTGTATACATTGAAAAAAAGTTGTGGACATTATTGAGTACATCTATACATGAACCCTAGTGCAGGTATATTCTTACAAGTTACATTATTAAAACACGCCCTATCTGTCTGTCTGTAAGTAACTAACTGTAAGTAATGCAAACATCTTATTTTACATTTGTAAATCTTGCCAGTTTAAATAAATTTTAAAGACACGATTTCATAAGTCTCAAATGTAAAATTCCTTGAACTTTTAAATGAATAAATTAGTTAAAGGTTCATTCCACTTATATCCACTAGGTGTCAGTAAAGTCATGTCAATTTTAATTGGCTTATCATACATTTTCCTAATAACATATCTCAAAAAATAGACAAATTCCAACATACTGGACATAATAGGTATTATATTGTCTTAAATAGAAACTATACTCAGTGGGTCTTTACTAATACCTGATGTGTGGGTTCTATTGTAAGAAAATAGAGCACCATTGAAAAAAGGGCCACAAACACAATACACAAATAGATGTGTACTGCTTATAATACTAAACAGCTGATGGTCATAAGGATATTTGTAATGAAAGCCTTTTGTATTTATATTGTTTTTGTTTCAGCAGGTTTGTTTCATTATTTTGCTTTAAACTCCATGCAGTCTGTAGAAACCAACATCAAATCCCTCTTCTCTTGTAAACTGATCTCGTTTTAAAAATGTTTGTATTTAGCAAAAACGACACAGATCGTGATTAACTTGTTGTAGTTCGTCAATCTCCCGCTGTGCGTTTGTGCCATTTTCTCAAACGCGTTCCGTCAGTCGTGCGCGCTCTTGTACCGCGCGGGCCGCCGTCCTTCGCCTCGCTCTCAGTTGGTCCCACAGTGAAGATGGCGGAAGCTCCACCGCGGCCTGGCCGCTTCTTCTGTCATCAGTGTTCGGCTGAGATCAGCCCTCGTCTCCCGGTAAGACGCCTTGGGCGTAACGGGGCTCATCGGATGTCTGTATGTCTGTATTAAGGCGTTTAACGGAACGGACGGGCTCTTTTATCAAGCGTTTTTCCGTGCTAACCGCGCCAACGGCTAACAGGCTGCTGGTTGCCAATAGCAACAACCGGGCTTAAAACGAGGATTTAATGCAATTACATTTAATTGAAGGTGTACGAGTTTAATTGGTCAGACTCCTGTGAGATCTGAGGTAGGATTAAAGGGCTCTTCACAGCTGATGTGATTGTGTAATCTGCCTTGGCTGGATGGCTAAACACAAGGCTTGTGGTTACGACAGCATCTGGTTTGATTTACAAGCATGTTATTGTAAATAATATGTTTTGAAAAGATTATCCTAGTTGTTTCTTTGTTGTTATGGTCTTGTCAGGTCTGGTTCAGAGATCTGATCTGTGATTTCTGTGGTGCACATAGAACAAGCTATGTGTTCAGCTGTCATGTGTTTATTTATTTGTTATGTTATTTGTTAATTACTACGAGAGTATGATAATAAACGTCATTATGTGAGTTCATAGTCATTGTTTCACATTAAGTTTTGGTATCTGATGTGTAATATATTTATTTTTATTGTTTATAACAGAAGGCTGCTTATTCTTACATCTGGTTAGTTCTCCTAACAAATTTTGAACGTTACATTTTTTAGTATCAATAGATGGTTCAGATGAACACTTTACTTAAAGCATATATGTATGATGCTTATTAAAGTAGTTTAACTTAGTGTATTGATTGTGCCTTCTAATACACCTTCTAATGCATTGTATGGTCTTGTAAATAATTCTAACTACAGTTAAAACATTATAACACTTATCGATTCCATTGTTACACTTTGCATTTTTAATTTGGTAATACTTCTTTAAAACAACATTTAATGCATTAAACACACACAATATGAACAATTATAATGCATCATATCCTTTAATAACCCTTTATAATGCATTATTACCTATATGACTTAAACATAAAGGGTTGTATTTAGAGATTTAATGATATTCTGAGTTTGTCAGCTAATCAGATGTAGTTGGTTTGTTTCATGATTGATGTTTGTGTGCGATCTGTGAGCTGTAGCAGCAGACGACTGATATGAGATCAGCTGGTTAGTTTAATTAAGTCATTATAAATATTGTGTGAGGCCTCTGAATGATTACAAATTAATTAAATGTTCATTGTATATAATAGAAACTTAGTTGTTGTTTTCTGCTGGTTAGTTTTCATTTGTTTGTAATTTCATGATGTGCATTCAGACTTTGATGATATACAAAATGAAACTGACTTTTTAGTTTTTCTATCATAAATGTTGATAAGAGACAGACTGATGGTTTGAAGGGGTTCAGATATGGGTTTGTTTGATGTGGTTTATGTAGCTGATCTGTGGGTCATGTAGTTTAAGTGTTTGAAACAAGAGGACTGGTTAAACAGCTGGTTCGTTTGATCTAATAATAACTGAAAGAGATTGAGAATCCATTTGAAGCTGTTTATTATTTGTTGGATTGCTTAGATCTGATCACTGGTTTTTATGGTTAGGTTAGGGTCTGCAGAGGAGATTAAGCACACAGTATGTGCCAGTATAAGCTACAACCTCACTTAGAACAAACACGGTCAGCGATACTACAAATGATTGTGGTCAAATCCGTCTTCAACCCCAGATCCATAGTACAGTAATTTGGGGATCTTTCCAAAAGATCATCTACAGATGTTGCAGCGTGTGTGAGGTTTGACAGTGTTCACAGGAAAGTGAATGGATTCCCAATTCTTCATCATTGTGCTGTTGTTGTCCTGCTGTTATTGTGCGGAGCCTCTAGAAAGAGCCCAAACCATACAGAACATCATTCACAGCGCTGTGGAGAGCTGGTAGGTCATCAGCAGAGTTCAGTTCTGCAGTCTTCTGCATCTAGTTTGTTTAGTTCAGGACGTCAGGCGGTCAAAAAATAAATCGGGAATCTATATTTGGCTCTTTGTTTGGTTATTTTGTCCTCTGTTTTCCTAACTCTCTAATGTTCATCTTTAGACCCTTGCTACACGGTCAGCCAACCCTTTAAAACCTTTTTAAGTAAAAATGCTTAATTTATTCATATAATTAACATATACATTTACTCATACACGTATATTACATTACATACGTATATATCATTTTATTAAATTATATTTTCCACATGCGTTCTTATAAGCCATGTTGTGATGACGTTCAGGATGCACAATATACTAAAATAAACAAAACTGCAATGGTTTGCATCACAGATGCGAATAGAATATAGACTGGCATGTGAATGTTTGTGCCGGTGTGTGCATGTGCGGGCTCTGACATGTAAAGACAATCAGAAAGAATGAGAAACATGTATGTTGGTTATGTTTTTTTAAATATATTTTAATATAGTTCAAATTGATTTTGGATACCTAATGCATTTATGTTTCACTTATTGCATTGCATTTTTTTAGCAAGTTAACAATATTATAGATGTGACCAGTCAAAACTTGATAATATAAAGTTCCAGAGATTGTATTTACTACTAATATGTTGAACCAGTATGTTGTATTTAAGATGAGGATGTGGGCTGGGTTTTGTGACCAAATTGGCGATTCCTGTAGCTCAGTGGTTAAAGCATTGTGTTAATAACGCAAGGTTGTGAGTTGGATCCCAGGGGATTGCACATACCTAAGTATAAATGCATAGGATAATGCAATGTAAGTAGCTTTGGATAAAAGCGTCTGCCAAATGCATAAATGTAAATGATTCCATTTCGTTCTTATTTATACGGTTTACTGTAGGTCATGTATCACCCTAACAAGGTTTCTGTTCTGTTTAAAAGAATGTGTATCCTGAAAATACTTGTTAGACCGCTTCCTGTAGCTTCAAGGACCTGATTGAGAACCTGGCTATAGTCTTATTTGATTGTGTATGTGAGTAGGAATAAACTGGAGTTGTGTTTGTTGTTTTAGGATTATATTTGCCCGCGCTGTGAGTCTGGATTTATCGAGGAGTTACCAGAGGAGGGAAGGTAAAGTACTGATTTACTGTCATCTGGAAACCCAAACGCTCTTCTGTGCTTCTGCCAAAACTGATATCACTTCCACAAACCCATCTGTCATATTCACTTCCTCACTTCAACTCAATTTCCAACGCTGTTGATGTTTTTCAAAAAATCTAAATCAATACTATATTTCACTTTTCATTTGCCATATCTATAATATTCCTCAGCATGTTATGTTTTGTAATTAATATATTTTTAATTGTTAACATTTTAAAAAAAAATTGCATCCCTGAGATGAATGTCCCCCCTGTTACTCTGATTGTAATTCCTCTGACCACGCCCCCAGTTGCTATTCTAGTCACATAATTCTCAGGATGTAGCATAAAATTTGGCTGTAAATAATTTACAGGAAGCAGAGTAAGTATCAATCTTTTATCTGTTTTTACTGATGTGGTAAACCATAAATGTCCTATCTGTTATGCTTATTTAAAGAGATGACAAAATTTTGTTAATAAACAAAAAAATCATACGATTAGAAAAGTTTGTGTAAAATGTCGCTCATGTTATTGTCCAACCTGTTGCGTTGTGTCCACCCTGTTTCTCCTCAGTTCACCATGTAGTTTTTAATATTAATTCAATAAGATCAACATATACATGGCTTTTTGGTTATTTGCAAGGAATGAATTGGGACTAAACTGCATTAAAGGGGTCATATGGCATATGGTCTTTGGCGTGTTATAAGTTGCCCATGCATGCATGCATGTATAAGTAAAATAAAAAAAATTAATGTGTGGGAACAGAAGATGCATTCTATGATGCAAGCGAAGGCTCACCAAGACCTGCCTGAAACACTTTGTATAACCACACCCCCACAAATCTACGACTGTTAGTGGTATGATAGCCCAAATGTATAATTAAGTAAGGGGGGAGTACCTGTCAATACAATTGCCTTGGATCCTGATGTTCCAAATATAGTAAGAGGTGTCACATCTCCGTCACATACTTGCAGTATTCGACCAATCACTTCACACTGATTAATTGGCCAATCATAGCACACCTCGTTTTTCAGAGCAATGAGCTTTGTTAAAAATCTGCCCATTTCAAAGAGGCGGGGCAAAGAGGACATACAAACACCAGGTGTCTTCCTACCTATTCCAGAATAAACTACTGGATGACAAGCAGTCTGGCTTCAAAACAAACCACTCCACTGAGACGGCACTGCTATCGGTCACAGAAGCACTGCGGCTAGCCAAGGCGGAATCTAAATCCTCGGTCCTGATTCTGCTTGACCTATCTGCAGCGTTTGACACTCAATCACCAGATACTGCTAGCAACCCTGTCATCACTAGGAATCAAAGGCTCTACCCTCCGCTGGTTCAAATCCTACCTCTCCGACAGATCCTTCAGGGTGTCATGGAGGGGCTCGCTGTCCACGGCTCACCACATGATCACTGGGGTCCCTCAGGGGTCGGTGCTTGGACCGCTGCTTTTTTCCATCTACACGACATCACTGGGACCCATCATACAGGCACATGGCTTCTCATATCACTGTTATGCCGACGACACCCAGATCTACATCTCGTTTCACCCAGACGATACCACTGTAGCAGCTCGCATTACACCCTGCCTCGAGGACATCTCAGCTTGGATCAAAGACCATCACCTCCAGCTGAACCCTGCCAAGACCGAACTACTCGTGTTTCCGGCACACCCTACGGTCCAACACGATTTCAACATCCATCTTGACAATACCACAATCACCCATTCCAAAACAGCCAGGAACCTCGGAGTCATATTTGATGAACAGCTGTCCTTCAATGATCACATTGCAAAGACAACACGGTCATGCCGATATGCCTTATTCAACATTAGAAAGATCAGACCCTATCTCACGGAGCATGCGGCACAACTCCTTGTCCAGGCCCTGGTAATCTCAAGGTTGGACTACTGCAATGCTCTCCATGCTGGTCTTCCTGCAAAGGCTATCAAACCACTTCAGCTGTTTCAGAACGCAGCAGCACGCCTCGTCTTCCAACACCTCAAAAGGGCTCACGTGACTGCCCTTTTCATCTCTCTTCACTGGCTACCGGTTGCAGCCCGTATCAGATTCAAGTCATACTTGCCTACAGGACTATCACTGGATCTGCACCGGCTTACTTCCACACTCTCCTGCACTCCTACACCCCATCAAGAACCCTGCGTTCAGCAAACCAGCGGCGTCTTGTATTGCCTTCCCATAAGGGCAGTAAATCACTCTCCCGCTCTTTCTCATTCACAATTCCTTCCTGGTGGAACATTCTTCTTAACTCTGTCCGTTCAACCACATCTCTCACAACATTTAAAAAACTACTTAAAACCCATCTCTTCTGTGAATACTTGATAAAGAAATGAAAAAAATAAAATAAAATAAAAATACACTAACCCTTTCTCTCAACAGGTAGTGGTCTAGCTTTTGTTGAAACCAGTAACTTTGTATTGGCACCTACTGTATTATTGCTTCTGTATGACATATCGCTTATTGCTCCCTGAACTCTTTGTGAGTCGCTTTGGATAAAAGCGTCTGCTAAATGTCTAAATGTAAATGTAACATGCGTATACTGTTTGTGGAAAATACAGCGTTTTTGAACCTTTAATCGTGTAAACACATTGGATTACATCTAAAACAAACAATATTTGTTTTAGCTGTGTTATTTGAGGAATCATGGATTTTTTTTTCATGGAAAGTTTCTCTGAAATGGCACCAAAAAGCAGGAATAACCCTTCTACATTTTTAGTAATACATATTTTTGTTATAATGCAACTTTCTTCTTAAAGATGCATTTGTTTTAGTTGTGTTTTTACTCTTTGGTTTACTCAGATCGGAGAATGGTTCGACATCGGCTGCCTCCAATGATCAGAACCGTCCCCCGTTTGAGGTGAGATCTTGTTGTTATACAAGCAAGAGAAATTGTCTGTGCAAGTGCATTAAAACATGACCTAATGTTTCATCTCCAGAATGTGGACCAACACTTGTTTACATTCCCACACGGGTACGGGCAGATTGCTTTGGGGATCTTCGACGAGGGCTTCGACTTCAGGGCAGGTTTGCCGGCGGAGGACAACCGTGACGCAGAGAACCGCAGAGAGCGGGAAATGGCGTCGAGACAGCGGTACGGGGCAAGGCAACCGAGAGGACGCCACATTCCCCGGAGACAGGGCGCACGGCACGAGGGTGTGCCAACATTAGAGGGGTGAGAGCACAGAACGAGCATCTACCACAAATTCATTCTCTTCATTTTGCATTTCGGTTTTGCAAGTGAAATGAGTTTTGAAGGAAGAGTTCCCATGGGAAACCTATTTATTTAGATTTTATGGTCATAATCACGTTTGCAGTTCAGTTTTAAAGATGATGATTGTGATGTTTTCTTTCACAGAATAATTCAGCAGTTAGTCAATGGGATCATCGCTCCAACAGCTATGCCAAACATGGGGATGGGGCCGTGGTGAGTCTCATGGAGATGGTCCTGTCATTCTTAGTCCGATCGCTGTCTGATCGTATGATCTTTGACATAAACTCTGTGCCGCAGGGGAATGCTGCACTCGAACCCGATGGACTATGCATGGGGTGCCAATGGATTAGATGCTATCATAACACAGGTATTACACACAACACGCACGCTGTCGTAAAACCAGAGGTGCTGGAAGTCCACTGCAGCAATCGTCAAAAAAATCTTTCTATCAAACTTAGAACTTGTGAGAGTGTTTTGTGAACTGGTTTGTGAGTGTGCAGTGACAGACTGAAATAAACGCCTTTATATACACACATTATTATCACATTCTTGACTGAATGTTTTGAGTTTATTACTGTGGTTGTGTCATTTTATTTGTCCCTGTAGTTATTAAATCAGTTTGAGAACACGGGTCCACCACCAGCAGATAAAGAGAAGATTAAGAGTCTCCCTACAGTTCACATCACAGAGGAGCACGTGGGTAAGACGTCTGACCGCCGTCTGACCCATCACTCGACGCTGTAGTGTTGATATGTCTGATTTGTGTGTGTGTCTCAGGTGCTGGTTTAGAGTGTCCTGTGTGTAAAGAAGACTACAGTACAGGAGAGAGCGTCAGACAGCTTCCCTGCAATCATCTCTTTCATAATGACTGTATAGTTCCCTGGCTGGAACAGGTGACTTCATCTTCTACAAATTCAACCCTTGAAATTCTTTTAATTCAAAATCTATACGTTGTTTTCAGAAAGTATGTTTATTTAAAGGGACAGTTCACCCCAAAATTGTATACATTTCAAAGATATTTAAAAAAGTGTTAGTAACTGAAATTTCTGGGACTTTGAGTACCATAGCAGAAAAAATACTGTATACATTTTTTCACAATTATAGTATAATTTTGTGTTCTGTTGAACACGATTTTTTTTTTTTTAAGAATTTAAGCAAACAAAAAGTTCTAGGGCACCTTGGACTACCATTTTAGTTTTGTCCCGTCTCGGAAATCTCAGTTGCTAAGATTTTTCTAAAAATCTTTCTTTGTGTTTAACAAAAAAAAGACATTTATACAGGTTTGGAACAACTTGAGGTTGAGTCATTCCAAAGTCCGTTTACGGAAGTCGTGCTAATGTTTGTAATGCCTCTGGACAGTTATTTGCATCATAACAAGTCAAAAGTCTTATCTATATGAATGTTGAAAGGCAGATATTTCTAAAATCGCTGGCAAAAATCACAATTCAATAGCAAATTTCCGATCAATAATTAAGCAAGATATGGACCGTACCATAACTTCGGTTTGTTAAGCTTCAGTTGCGCTAAAAATCCCAGTTTTCCAGGTTGCCACAGAGATTTATAGTATGATGTTAACGGGAGGTGTGTGTGATTAACATTCTAAAAGGATTTGTTGAAAGAAAGAAAGACATGATAAAAGAAGTTGAATAGAGCAAACTTTACATAGATATCAATTTTATATGAATCCAGACAGACAATTGAGTTTAATTTTAAATCCTTGTATATGCTCATTTTGTGCAGCTATACGTCGGTCCCCTGGAATATTTATCATTAAAATGCATTTTTAGTGTAGAAATATTGTCAACATTTGCTCAAACACTAACTCGTAAAATTACACAAAAGATATCTTGCCTTTGTCCTATGTTTAATTAACTGATGTTTATAAACGTATCGATGTGGATATGAAAACGTTCTGCACGTCAGCAGGGTCGAGTTACACGCGTGTCTCTCTTTCCCAGCATGACACGTGTCCGGTCTGCAGGAAGAGTTTGAGCGGGCAGAACACAGCCACGGATCCGCCCGGCCTATCAGGGATGAACTTCTCTCCCTCTTCCTCCTCCTCATCCTCCTCCAACTCTCCAAGCAATGAGAACGCCACCAACAACTCGTAAGACCTCAGCCCACATCCCGAACACACCGACACATCGTCATCATCTCGGCCCGATCCGTTGAGCTGATCTAGAACTCTGTGGAACCAGAGACGAACCTTAACCTCTGAACATCACTCAAACACACATTTAAGCAGCCCCGATCCGACCTCGAGACGGGTCAGAGAGGACCGCCAAATCCAGTTGATAAGAACTCTTGTATTCATTCAAACGACATTTTTGTTCGCTTTTTTTACGATTTTGAACATCAGAGCTATTGTTCCTCGTGGTTTCAATGCACAGAGCTGGCGGACGGAAGTACCTGTCCATCATGCGGGAGAAACGCTGAGGAGAGAGATATGAAGATGACCGCCAGATCTGACGACACGTACAGTCGAACTGCATTTTAGATTGACTTTCGTTTTTCGAGAGAGGGACATGCTCAAATGCAACCTTTCTTTTTATGATTTGATTTTTATTTTGCAGATAAATGTTGCCGGTTTGGGAACGTGCGTTTAGGTGAATCTCACGAAACCCGTCATGAACGCATCCAGGCCTCATCGCAAAATTGCACGAGGACGTTTTAAGAAAACGAGGCCTGTTTTAGGACCATAATGATTTTTCTGCTTTGTTTTCAGGGCAATTTTAGATTTAGGTCGTCCCCTAATCCTCATTACTGTAAGGAGGGAGAAGGAATATTATTTCAAATGAAAAACATTTATACATGATGGTAGGATTCGTGGTACTGCCTGTCAATGTATGAAGATTAACATTTTGACTTCTTTTCTGTTGATTTTGGGATAAAATGTGACCTGTTTTGTGAGATGCATCCAAATAGTCATATTTATTGAAAAACATTAAAAAACGATTGAGTTGTCTTCTTGTGAAAAGCCAACTGATCTAAGAATATCAACTCGAAGAGTATATCTTTCTCTCCCCAATAATTATTTGCACAGTATTGTTTTGTGATGATTATTAGAACAAAACAGATACGTGTGAATGTCTATGGCAACATGATTTTCCACATTAAGTATAATCCTCAAAACAGAGAAAAATATATGTTCACTATTCCAACCTGCATCATTTGGACTTTTGTCCAGATGGCCATGATAAAACAACAAAATCTCTCTCTCCCTCCCTTTTTCTCTCTCTTTCTCTCTTCACACGCTCAGTCCTCTCTCGCTCTTCCTCACATTCAGTGACTTTTATTTCAAGGCAACTTTTTTTAACTTATTTAAAGTTGATGATTTGTTTTGTAAATCATAATAAAGGAGGAGAAGAAGAATGTACCTCTGCTGATGATGAAACATTTCATAAAGTCTGTCTCCACAGATGACAAACACACGTTGACTTGAGAGTTTCTGTAAAATGTTCTGAATGTTCAAGTGCGTTTTATGAGTGCTGAATAGGGGCACGGGTAAGACACGGGTTTACTGTCATCTTTAATTTATAATGCTTTTAAAGAAATTGTGCTTTAACTGGCCTGTCATCACCATGTACATAAAGTTTAAAGGGTTCATGCCATGTTTCTTAGAATTAAACTTCTGGCTCAGTAAATGGCACCGACGGGTTAAGAGGTAGATGTCGGTCTAATCTTGTTATTGCTGCACACCAAATATGTTTTTAGAAATTTTTGCATGATCTTAATTTACTTCCATCACGTGATAGATGTTAGCAGTGGTTTGTTTGTTTCTATTATGTTATAATGAGATCAGACAGAGACCAGACAAATGTACCTCAAGCCATAGTAACTGTGACAATAATCTAGCGTAGATCTCAGTGTAAGGCCAAGAGACACTTAAAGGGACAGTTCATCCCAAAATAAAAATTCTGTCTCATTTCCTCGCCCTTGAGTTGTTCCAAATGTTGTATACATTTCTTTGTTCTTTTTAATGCTTTTAACCAAACAGTTCTTGGACCCCATTGACTCCCATAGTTGGAAAAAAATACTTTTTAGATGTTCTGTTAAATACAAAATAAGACATTTTGAATAATGTATTACAGCAAATTCTGGAGCACTTTTGACTACCACAGTCATTTTTCCAACTATGACTGTCAATGGTTGCCAAGAACTCTGTGGTTACAAGCATTATTACAAATATCTTTATCTGAAAAAAAATGTATACAGATTTATAACAACTCAGGGACGACGAAATGAAGACAGAATTTTCGTTTTTTGGGGGACCTGTCCCTTTTAGTGTCTCTCGGCCAAACACTGACATGTAAGCTAGTTTATTGTCACTGTTACGAATGCCTGCAAATTCATCCAGTCTTTCTGATCTACCCGACGCTCCACTGCATCTGATCTCAAGCAAAGCTCCATGGTGCCATTTTTTTCTTTATATGCTTAAGTGTAAAATCCCCAAAATGTTCTCCTTAACACTGAGACCACAGACATGAGAAGCCCTTCCTCGTGGTCTGCTTTTCTTGTAATGGATTAAAGCTGTGATATGTGTCTGCCGAGATAGCTCTCTTATGCCTTTCTCAAGTATGAACTTGCTGTCGTTATAACAAAAGTAAAGCATTATAGAAGTGTTTTCAACACTTTCATCAAAGTCCTTAACCCAAATTATTGTTTTGTAGCCTTGATCGATTTCAAACAATTGTAGACATGAATGACCTCTCACACCGTGTGACTTGTGGAGGTGTTGTCATTATTTTTCTAGCACGGTTAGAAAAATAGGTTTTCTGAAGGTTTCCTAAAGTAGAAGTTCGTATTCATGAGAGCCATCTCTAAAAACGTTTTTTTAAAGGATCTAGTAGTAATCCCAAGTGTCTGGAAAGGTTTTACAAACACTTCCTCTCACGCCTTCAAAATATTTTTCAATCCGTGTATCTTTTAAAATCACAGGCACCTTTTTTGGAACTTTGCCTTTTATGCAAATGATCCCTAAAGCATCACACTTAAATGTGTCATACCAGGAAGTGAGTGCCGGCATTCTGTCCTGCAGAGAGCGAGAGAGCTAGTGCTGGTCAGGTTAAACACTTCCCGAGTGGGAAGCAGACAGTGCAGTAGAGAGCATGGTGACCTCCGTGACCTCTAGAGGATAAGACACCCCATCACTGAAGGGACACGCTGCCTTCCTCTTTGCTGGGCTCAGACAACCTTTCAATGTCATTTCTTCTGGCTGTTCTCAAGGTAAGTCTCACTCTCTGCACCATACATCAGCATCAGGCAGAGAACGTCACCTCTTCAGGCTTCAGATAGTCTACATCAATGGTATTCAAGGATGACTTTCTCACTGTGTGTTTTGAAAAATGCTCATTGAAAAGGGAGAGATGTGATTCAGCAGCTGTTGTTTAATGCTCGTCACAATTTTTTGGTCTCTATTGTTGCTGTCATGACTGTCTTTGTTATGAGTTGATTCAAGACTAAATGTATTTAATCCGTCTTTGAATTTAATTTGCATGGGATTTTGTTCTTACATTTCACAGCAGCACCTTGCATTCTATGCTTGGTACAATATAAGAGTGAGATCAGTTTGAGTGGAACATATGGGAAGTCTTCAAATTAAACTTCACATTTACTAATATGGGTTATATGTTTATTTCACATTTAGATTTGATTTCTTATGACTTTCTTAAATGCATTCAACAGGTTCTTGCAGATGAGTGACCCCAGTAGTTGTCCTTAACGGTTGTGTTAGTTGCTGTAGTGTAGTTATATCGCCAACAGGTGGCGACGCACTGCAGTCTGATTGGACCTTTGAATATGTCAATTGAGCGCATCCTTTGCTTCTGTGACGTCATGATGTCATGACGACAACTTATGCAAACGTACCAGACTGCTTATGCCACAGAGAGTTCAAATTTTTGCATACGACTGAACCTAATAAAAAAACTTGATTTGATTTATGTTTTTAATGGCTCAATTATTTTGGTCAATTCTTTGTCTATCGAAATCGTATTAGGAACATTCTTCGGATAATAACAAATAATAATAGCAAATAAAAAAGCTATAATAATTTCGTCAGCATTTTACAACGTGAACTCTCCAAGGACGAGTTAATGTTCCCTTCAGTCTCACTTTAGAGTATCTTTTAGTGTATTTTGTACTTGAGGTTTGTCAGAAGGGGGCGATCTTAAGCTGTTCCCATAGTAAACATAGATTATTGAAAATGGATAAACAAATTGTAAATAAATTGTATACATTTCTCAACCATGAACAGGAAAGGGTCTGTAGACATAATTCAGCCTGTTTAAAACTTTAGCCTTATTTTCTTAAAGGCAATGAGTATTAATGTAGAAAAATGTATTGATCCGCCTTATGTTGATCAGCAGCCATAAACCCTGTAGGGGTAAACCCCTGTTTATGGTAAGACTGGTTGACCACTGAAGCCTAAGCAGGGGTGAGCCTGGTCAGAACCTGGATGGGAGACCTCCTGGGAAAGCTAAATTGCTGATGGAAGAGGTGTTAGTGAGACCAGCAGAGGATGCTTACCCTGTGGTCTGTAGATGTCAAAATGCTCAAGTATAGTGATGGGGACAAAAAAGCACATTCTTTTGGATAAGAAGTGAACCCTGACTCCCTGTGGTCGTTAAAGACCCCATGGCACTTCTCGTAAAGAATAGGGGTGTCCTGGCCAGATTCCCTCACCTGGCCCTTGTCAATCATGGCCTCCTAATAATCCCCACCTATCTATATTTACATAGGCATTTGGGAGACGCCTTTATCCAAAGCGACTTACATTGCTTTATCCTATACATTTATACATATAGGTATTTGCAATCCCCTGGGATCGAACTCGCGTTGTTAATGCAATGCTCTTCCCACTGAGCTATCTCTTTCCTCTCCACCTATAGTTGGTGTGTGGTGAGTCCACTGGCGCCGTTGTACTGTGGCTGGCGTCTCATCATCAAGTTGGATGCTGCACACTGGTGGTTGTTGAGGAGAGACCCCCCTCATATGATTGTAAAGCGCTTGGGGTGTTCAGCAATACACAATAAAGCGCTAATGCCTCAGTCATACATTACATGGATATGGGGAAGTGTTTTTGATAAAACGACACAACAAATAGTTAATAAACTAAGAGTCGTTTTATTTGGTTGGAAACGTCACGTCACGTCTCTCTCTCTCTCTCTCTCTCTCTCTCTCTCTCTCTCTCTCTCTCTCTCTCTCTCTTTCTCTTTCTCTCATTACCACTGCTATCTCTGATTGGTTTCACTCTAAGATAATTACAGACCCAATCTGATCCAGTGAGTGACATGGACCGGAATGAGCCGTCGCCAGGTTCAGATGTCGCCATGAAGAACAAATCTGACCATAACAGCACAGCCGGGCACAACATCGCCCCGAAGAGTTGCGTGGAGTCAAACCCCGATGCCGATCTGAAAACCAATCACGTCGCCATGGAGGAGGCGGATGAGGCGGAGGAAGAGTCCAAGTTTCATCATCCTCGGCTGAGGAGAGCCGGCGGAGGAGGAGGGGGAGGAAACAGCATCCGGATTAAAAGCTGCACGCCAGGAGGAGGAGCCGCGACAAGGAGCTCCGCGCACCTTGAGTCCAGTGCCACAGATGCGCGCCCGGGTGATGCTGATGCTGCGGGTCGCCACGACACCGTTAAAAGTAAAGCGTCAACCGTAGTGGCCAGCGTGACCGTGGAGCCTTGTAATGTTGCAGGTGAAGCCGAAAGCAACACCCCAGCGCCGGTTTCCAGCATGAAATGCAACAAAAACGGAGAATGCAGGCGGGACTCCGGTACGGGGAGCCTGCGGTCCATCATGTCCAAGACGGAAGGGAATAAACGGGCAGCCTGCAATTCAACGACCAGCATGGACGGAACCACCACTCCCATCGGCTCCCTGACTCAGGACGCCGGCACGACGCCCGTTTCCAGCGGAGTCCCGGAGAAGAGGGACTCGAAAGTGTCCTTTTCCAACGCCCCGAGTCGGAAAGCCTCTTCCTCCATTCACGGCAACCAGCAGCCCCGGAACTCGGTGACGTTTCTCAAATCTGAGGATGGTCCTCAGATCGTGGCCGAGGATAGCGAGACCAGGGACAGCCAGGCGAGCTTCATGCAGCGGCAGTTCAGCAGCATGCTGCAGCCCGGGGTGAATAAATTCTCTTTACGCATGTACGGGAGTCAGAAAGAGGTGGAGAAAGAGCAGGAGCGGGTGAAATCTGCGGGCAACTGGATCATTCACCCCTACAGTGACTTCAGGTGAGAGCTCATGGTGGTTGCAGAAAGTTTTAAGAGTTTGCGCGACATTCTAAATCGCACAGAGTCAAAACATTGGAACTGCATGTGGTAAAAATTACAACAGAGAGAACAACTAATTTATCTCCAAACTTTCTGCTTATTTTCAGATTTAAACTAGATAAATAATCTCATATTTTAAACGTGGTTTCTCGATCTCACATGAGTAGCCATTTTCATCTAGCATTATATTTGTATTTTACAGGTACAGTGTATGCTTAATGTAAATTTAACAGACATTTTACGGTTAAAAACACAAGTGAACTCATGTTAACAACTCTTGTGCCCCAATTTTTTATACCCTCTAAAAATGCTGTGTCTTTTCATCCCACATATGAACATTTTGGGGTTTATTTGAACCAACGATTGGACCTGTGTATACTTTCGCTTACCAAGCGTAGGTTGAAAGAACCCATCCGCTTTGGATAAAAGCGTCTAATAAATGACTGAATGAGACTAAATGTGAAATAACCCAGAATGTGTTTACGGTGTAGATATCGTTACATTTTGATAGAATGACGTTCGTAAATCAAATGTTCTCACGTTTCAGTCACTGTACATGTCTTGAGTCTTAAAATACTAAAGCAACACTAAGCAGACAGGGCACCAATGAAGGCAATGTAGTGACGGTCAAATTTCGATTCTAAGGAACTATGAGTGCTGTACGTATGTTTTCATGTGCGCGTGAGTTTGGTGATTTCAGCACCACAGTAAGCGGACAGCGCCATGATCAGTTCAACCACACGTGCTGGGTCACTTTTCATTGAGCTTTAATATTATTTGCATCTCATTCTATTGGTTCCTTCTCTGAGTAATTAAACATCAAGTCGTATTCGTTACTTCCGACAAATGACAACGGAATCACAAAACGCCCTGGAATTCGCAAGACATGTCACGCTATCGATGGACACGCATAGCGTGATGGCACCTCATCTTTGTCTCTTTTGACATTGAGACTTGATTTGCTCATGTTGAGGGAATGAATCTTTAGGTAAACCTGTTTTATCGATCGACATCTGCATGCTTTTTCCGTGCATAGGCAATAAATCAATAAGAGCTGTCGGCAGAGACAGCATGCGTGTTTTCAAGATTTACACGCGTTTCCATTGACATCTTTAGATTTAAGACCTTCTTAAGGACGTTTAGTCGTGCAAACACAGTGGAAACTTATCCTTCCGTTCTGCACGAATTGCATCACTCTCCATATATGAGTCAGCATGCGCCTTGGCGCGCGCTCCTGTGACCTTGAGTCGTACATGCGTGAGAGCGCCACGCGGAAACACATCACTTCCGCATTTCAAGCCTTCAGGCATTGACTGAACCAATTATAGCCTCTCACTATTTATATTTCTGCAGTATATAGTATGCATGTTGCAAACAGTTATTACATTGAAATATGCAAATATGAACATAAACTCCATATTTTTCTATGTGAAAAGCTATTTTCTTCTTCTTTTCATTGGCAGATTCTACTGGGACTTTTCTATGCTCCTCTTTATGGTGGGCAACCTGATCATTATCCCCGTCGGCATCACCTTCTTCAAAGAAGAGACCACCACGCCCTGGATCATCTTCAACGTGGTGTCCGACACCTTTTTCCTCATGGACCTGGTGCTGAACTTCCGCACAGGCATCATTATAGAGGACAATTCGGACATCATCCTGGATCCCAAGAGCATCAAGAAGACGTACCTGAGGACCTGGTTCGTGGTGGACTTCGTCTCGTCCATTCCAGTGGATTATATCTTTCTGATTGTGGAGAGAGGCATGGACTCAGAGATGTATAAGACAGCTCGGGCCCTGAGGATTGTGCGTTTCACTAAGATCCTGAGTTTGCTGAGGCTGCTGCGTCTCTCTCGTCTGATTCGCTACATTCATCAGTGGGAGGAGGTATGTCATTCATTTAACTGCATGGAACCAATCGGTGACCAATAGCATGAGATTTGTTGTAAGTAATTGAAAATGCAAAATAAGTGTGCACGTCCAAAACCACAGCAGGGCACTAAAAAGAAAGAGATAAGGGTCGGCACACTGAAATTCAAGCTCTAAAGAACTTGTTTTGTTATATATTTATAAAAAAAATTGCCTCTGTGTGTGGACATTTATATCTCTTTTTTTATTTCTGTTAGGGGGAACATTTACTAACCAATTTTTACCATGCTAATGGTAAAGGAAGGTAAAGCGTTTAAATTGAAATGTAGTAAGATTTAATAATATTAAATCAAAACAGAATTATGAAAAATTCACTTTCCTCTTTCATAGAAATTGCAACTACCCGATAAAGTGTCATAATGATATAAAACTGAAATATTGATCTAAAACCATAAACAAATTATTTGCCTTAAGGAACTCCAGACATTTTGGTTGTTTTCCATTATAGGCTGAAATATTTCCACCCGTTTTAACTCATAAGATGTGTTACGTAGCTTCATTTGGACAGTAAATAGCTGACTGTATCGGCCCCAGTGTGAACTCAATGTGCTCTGTGTCAATTCTGAATAAAATATGAATGTGTGTGTCTGAGAAGATGGGGGTTGGCGTTCTCCCGGTAGACGTAAATGGAATTTGGATGCTTATCAATGTTTGATGGAGTTATAGAGGCATGAAGTTGGTGGGAAGACGCCAGTTCTAGTAGCAGATCAAAACCACCCAGAGAGAATCTGAAGACAAAGGGGCCATGAGACTTAATGAAGCATTTAGCTATGCGTTATGTAGGTATCGACTTTAACTACGAGTTAGAAAATAAATGAATGTGTGAAGCATTCAGGACAGATCACTTGGTCTTTGAAAAGTTTGGGTTATTATTGAGTTTGCATGGCAGATTGTTGAGATCTCTCCTGAAACTCTTCTGAAAGGAGGAGCATGTGAGATGCATGTGAGGGCTTAGTTCCAAGGGAGAAAACCTGAGGATAACAGAGTATTGCATTTGATCTTGTTGTTCTCGAGACAAAAATCTAAATATTAAAGAGATCTTGTGTGTAAGTTTTCTATGCTGAGAAACTAATAGAGAGCAGATGGTGAGTTTAACAGGGCTTCATAAGAGTTTAAGTTATGTTTAAGCACGTCATCTGAACCAGTGAGTTAGTTCTTAGTTCTACGGAAGCCTTGCAAACACCAGTCATTTTTAAAACCTCTTTAGTTCACATTTGTGGATTTTTATAAATCCCTAAAGATTGTGGCTTTTATAAGCTTGATGCAACCAGATTTTTGTACATTAGGTAATCAAGCATTGTTTTAATATTTCAATGTTTGTATTCTATTTCAATATTTAAATGTTTGCTTCAGTTTATCATATGAATCCATATGCCACAACGCTTTGGGACCTCGCTGAAGTACTTTATCCAAATCCTCCACATCCATTGTTTCTAGCAATTCTGTGATTTTTCTCAAAATATTACGAGTTTAATCTCGTATTACTACGAGTTTATTCTCGTAACATTTCAACTTTATTCTCGAAACATTTCAACTTTATTCTCGTAACATTTCGACTTTATTCTCGACATCTTGGATTTTTTTATTTTTAACGTGACACTAAAACGGCATCGTACTTGTGCACAGTCCTTTACAGAGATTTTTACCATTTTAAATTGAGATGCACCAGTTCCTCCACCGATACCGATTATTCAAAGTGATATCAGCCGATAACGATTCTGAAGATGAAATTAATATTTCATATTTTACTGAAGTTTTTAATATTTTAACATTCATATTTTTAATATTGAACAATAAACTGGAAATGTTTCTTCTGATCGACAGGTTAAATCGGCCCTGATCATCAGCTGTTTTTAAAAATGGCAATACCGCTTATTATCTCTAATTTTGAGTAATTTCATGACTTGAATGTGGTCAAGACATTTGCAAAAACACCATGTGACCATTGGTGGTAGGCTGTGGCCTAGACGTTTTCTTCAAAGGAATGTTTTTCCAGGACTAACGAAAGAGGTTGATTCAGCAACATAAAAATTTATCTATATCACAACTGAAGCTGCCGGAGGAAATAAAGATATCCAGTAATACATTCCTTTGTTTCAAGACAAAGTGCTGGTTGTAATTAACGCTGACAGCTCGGTGGCATTTTAATCCCTTAATAATTTGCTTAATTAACATTTTAATGTTTCCAGTATGATCATCAGCTGCCCGATAAAAAAAAAACATAGGGGTTTTGCGCTAGGGGGCATTTTTCGGATAACTGATGATGTGAAGATAAAACGTTCCCAGAAGCGATAAATTTTTCTGTCTGGCCATGATTCTTTAAAATAAATCAAAGAGCGGTGGTTTCTCAGACATACAGAACGTTTGTGTTGTCCATCAGTGTTTCTTGACTCATAGTACTTAATGGAGTAGTTCACCTCAAAATAAGCCCTCATTGACTTTCCGTTGTAAGAATGCAAATTGGGGGCTACTACTCCTTAATTGTCGGCATGAAATGGAAGTAACACTCATATTCTTTTCTTTATCGTGATGTATATTCCAGTGAAACTGTTTCGAAAATGAGAGAAAATGACTTAATTTCCCAAATTGAGAATTGATTGGACCGTTGGAATATGGGCGTTGCTAACAAAATGGAGGCAGATTTGAATGTGAGTTTGAAGTCAATCATGGAGGATTATTCCCCACCAGACTCGCCATCGGCATCCTCCCATGAAGAAAGGTCCTCCCTCGCACCGTTCCTGGTGACGGGAAGTAATGAGAGGTCCTTTCGAGGCGGGAAGAGGTCAATGTTTTGGAAAAAAGGTTATGGAGGCACATGAATCAAAAAAATTAAATAATGACGTGCACAGATAAGTCACTTATCCCTACCACATTCCAAAAACAATATTTACATTCATGCATTAGGCAGACGCTTTTATCCAAAGCGACTTACATTGCTTTATCCTTTACATTTTTACATAGGTATTTGCAATACCCTGGGATCGAACCCACAACCTTGCTTTAACCACTGAGCTACAGGAAAGCTATGCTTTATGATTCTTCGATTTTGATTTTATACCGTCTTTAAGTGACTGGATGGATCTGGATAGAAGATCTAGGTGTCAGTATTTCAGTTAGGAGGAGGGGATGATTTGATCTATTTGGAGGTTTTGATTGGTCATCTGCCAGCATTGGGGAAGGAGACCTGTTCTGGTCCGAGAACATTCATGTTCACTTCCTGTTCAGCTCTTGTGGAAACTGCAGTAAAAGGTAAGATGAAATTGGCCTACATAATTTAGCCTGCTTGAATGAATACATTTGTATTATTTTTGCTTACAGTAAAGTAAGGATGCAAACTGTAGACTAGAAGCATATTCTACGCTGTGTTTTAACCAGCAAGACTTATTCGTCTAGACAGGCATTAGTATGATTTTATTTCTAAACAATATGTGTTCGTGTTAACGCGACATAACACATATTTACAGTGTGTGTTTGATAAAAGGACGTAGCTCTGCTTTTTCTTCTGTGGCGCATTTAGGCTACCCCAAAACTGCCAAAAGAGCAAAGAAATGAAAGAAAGAAAGAAACAACGAGCACAACTCCCATAAGTAGATGTGAAGCTCTTAGCAGATGTGCACTCGAGATGATTCGGCTTGTGATTGGCTGAATCTTACTTCAGTCAAATCTAAGTAACAAACCAGTGAACATGGGCTGAAATATAAGCGGTGGCGGTGGGTCAAAAATAGTGCACGGAACAGATTTACATGTTTCTAAAAGTGCGGGGCACGTGTCCCCCACGTCCCCCACGGCTGCTATGCCCCTGCATTTAGGTTTTATTTGTAGTGTTGATTTTTAATGAGTATAGCTCTTCTGAAGTTCTGGTATAATATTGTGCTGTCTCAGACTCTTATTCTCTTGTGTAAATGTTATTTGGAGAGCCTGTTTCCTGACGCTGTGGGGATCCGCTGCAACTATTTGATCTTATAATTGTGTAAATTAGTTTCCATTCTCCCGAAAGACAAGAGTTATTAAATCACGATTGTTAATCAGAAAGGTAGTCTGTTGTCAACAGTAGGCTACTCATAACTGCATACATATTGTTTAATGTAACGATTTTATCATCTTCTTTCCCCCTTGTGAAGGTTTTGTTTAGGTTTGGACCTTCATGCTTGTTTTTTAACATGAATATTTATAAAGTCCTGCTAGCAGACATGTTGAAGTCATCTCAGGTCATGTGTTGGTTTGGGTTCATGTGATTTATGAAGGTGTATGTTGCCAAGTAATTTCACACTGACAGATTACCGTCACATTGGCCAGTTACACATCTCCAGCATCTGATGGTCATTTAATACGGAAGATGTTTGATGCACTTCATTTATCAAGGTTAGTTTTCACGGCCTGAGTCAATATTTCTTCAGTGATGGAGTCAATAGAAAACCCTTGATCATTGAACTATTTCCAAGCACAGAGGGGTTTTGTGTTCATGTTTTTTCGACTTTGTGAATAAAAGTGTTGAAGATCGTTGCTTTTAAAGTTGACAAGTTAAGTTATTGTGTTACTCCTAATAACACTTTTGTAAAAGAAAAGCTGATTGTTAGTAACGTTTGTATTTCTCACCATCAGAAGACTGATGGTGCTTCATTTTGTAGAAAGGGTTTGTTAAGTTAGGGATAATGTACCGCCAGCCGGATGTTATCGCAGAAATAAGCCCCGAAAAGAGAGAGAGGTTAATTCACAATAACAGATGGCTGCTTGTACATTATCCGGGTTATTACATGGCTACTTGCCACATGAGAAAAAACTGAGATATGAATTTGAAATATTTATTTGCTAATTTTTGCCGTTCGCAGACCTTCTGCGAGGAAAAGCCGTTTAGGTTTTTAAGGTAAGAAACAACGTTCAAATGTCACAAACAGGCAATTTGGTTGAATCATTTGTGAATATAATGCAATAGATGTTATTAAAAGACATATTTATATTTAATTTGTCTAAAAAACCTCTCAAAATTATTTGCTGCATCCGGGTTACCGTATGTTATTAGTTTTGAGAGGTTGTTATCTCGAAATAACGAACATGCAAAAGTAGCGACTGGCCAATCAGAATCAAGCATTTCAACGATCAGTGTAATAATCTGAAATAGATGTATTCTTATCTTTACCCCTGTGTTGTAATACTCCGATATCGAGAAATCCCGGGCTCACTTACTGCCAAAGATGATCCACATACTTGATAAAATATTGATAATTTTCAAAGATTTTTGAAATGCATTCAAAAAACGTAATTTAATTTTTATGGTATATTTCTGGTGCCCCAGCTGCCAAAAAAAGTTTCTTATTTTTACAGGGATTTTTTACAGTGTAGTTAATGCTACAGAACACTATAGTGTAATTATGATAATATACTTCAGCATACTACAGTGTACTAGTAAATTCAATACTTGACTCTACAACAGTATTTTTAGCATAGTAGATCATGGGGGTAGAATCCATCAGATGTGTGGACTGTGGGTGAGCCGTCTGAAGCTGAGACAACGAATTCTGTGATGTTTTGGAGTTTTACTGCTTTGAGACGTAGAGTATAAAAACTGTTGTGAAAAGCAAAGGAGGAGAGAGAAAGACCTCAAAGGCATGAGCGGTTTAAAGTCAACTCAGGAGAATAGATTCTTAGCTGCTGTTGGGCTTAAGAGGAATTTTCTGACAAGCAGCCTGTCAGAAAAAGTCAGGAAGACACGCAGAAGATCTCAGGATGCTGAAATGTTAAAACAAATTGAATTCAATTTATATGTATTTCTAAAACATTGTTGCAAAGCAGCTTTACTGAAAATAAAATTCAGCAGTAGAGACAAAAAAAGTTTAAACATGATACCTCTGAATAGTATTTATTATATTAACATCACAGTTTTGTCGTTGCTTTTATGTCATCATTTTGTTTGACTTGCTTAATATTTTAAATAAAGTTCTTAATATAATTTTTTTTCTGACCTCTTAAGCTTTGAATAATATTTTGTTGTATATAAATAATATAACTTTCTGATCTACTCACATTAACTTCCATTTAAAAGCCTGTATCCCAAACATTTTTTGTTTCTTACCTGAAGAAAACGCATGAATAATGTCCTGACTAAACCTAACATTTGTAATTCATTAGGTCCCATTTTTGTTGCTTATGAACATAATTTCTCCAATTAGTTGCTTTCACAAGTGTTTCCAAAATGTTTAGTCGTGTTTTTCATTCCCTCACAGATCTTCCATATGACCTATGACCTGGCGAGTGCAGTGATCCGGATTTTTAACCTGATAGCCATGATGTTGTTGCTGTGTCACTGGGATGGCTGTCTTCAGTTTCTCGTGCCCATGTTACAGGACTTTCCCTCCGACTGCTGGGTTTCCCTCAACAAGATGGTGGTACGTTTGCCATTTCTGTTATTTTCTTCTGTTTGAGACGGAAGCACTTACTTTCTCACATTCAAGATAACAAAAGACGCTTTGTCCTGGAGGTGCGAAATTAGACCGTCTGCCGAGCTCAGTGTCTCAAATCAGAAAGAAATTTGTTCCATAAGTCAAGAAGCGCATATACAAATGGAGTTACTGAATTGATTGAAAGGGAATTTTGTTAACCAGTGTCTTGTTTCAGATATTACACGATTCTTATTGACCAGCCAAACAAACGTTCCCATTTGGAGATGCATTGTCTTTTACAACTATGCAGTAGATTTTTCCACAACCAAGTTTACCAAAAAGGTGAAACGGTGAATAAGTTTATTATTGCTTACAGTTTGCTCTCTCGTATCTTTTAGTGTTTAATGTGATAACAGCAGCAACTTATTCTCATTTTAGTTCATTGTTTTCTAAGTAATCTTTAGAGATAGATATAAGTCAAATAAAGATCTATAAAAATACATTTGGATATCATTGCTCATAACCATGAGTCACCTATTTGACTTTTGATTTCAGACCTTTGTATCTTGGCAAATGGAGCACAGTTTGTGATGAGGCCTCCACTAAAACTCTTACACATTTGAGATTACTGTCTTTTTCTTAAGAACATCTAAATAAATGCTCTTCATTTAATTTCTGTCTAATAGAAACAGTTCGTTAGGTTTCTTTTTTGGAAATTTAAAAGACGAAGTAGTTGAAGATCTAAATACGATACATGATATTAAACATATCTTTTTTTCTTTGGGGATACTTTTTGGGATGATTTCTTCTGGATAAAGAGTAGAAAAAAGTCAGACAGTGAGATTTGAAAGTTTGTCTTTTTCTCGTTGTTAATTTCCCACACAACCTCTGACAGTACACTCGTGTGTGTGTGTGTGTGTGTGTGTGTGTGTGTGTGTGTGTGTGTGTGTGTGTGTGTGTGTGTGGTGTGATTCTATCGAAGTGTGTAAAGAAACACTTCAAGTCGGAGTGCGTGTTGTGCTTTAGGATGTGTGGTGTGGGTGAGATGAGACAGAATGACGGCAGTGCAGATGAAAGTGTGCGTTGTGTGTACAAACGTTCAGGTTTAGAGACGTGCCAAAGCAGCTGCTGCCTTTGTACATCTCACAAACACAGACATAAAAGAACCTGTTTAGAGGGCCAGACAAACCACGCACAGATACACACAGACACACACAAACACAAGAACAAAGATACAATCATATGCAGAAACACACGCACAACACACACTTTTCACAACAAATGGCTCACTCCACCCCTCCCTTTTGAAGCACTACGGCAACTGACACAGGACAAACATGTCATCGCGTTTTCGCTTCTTTGCCGAAAGTGATAACGTATTGAAGAAACAAGCTCCATGAAAGGTAACCCTGTATGTAGATTGAAAACAGCTCATTCTAAGTTAATAAAAGTTTTTATAGGGCCTACACCTCTGAACACATAGTTATGTATAGTTTATTACACAGCTCGTTGCCAGTCGCTACATTTACAGGTTTGTCATTCCCAGATGACAACCTGTCAAAACTAATAACACACTTTAACCCGGATGCAGCAAATCATTTTGACAGGTTTTTTTGGACAAATTAAATATAAATATGTCTTTTAATAACATATGTGACATTATATTTATAACTGATTCAACCAAATTGCTTGTTAGTGACATTTGAACATCATTTCTTACCTTAATACCAAAGTAAACGTCTTTTCCTTGCGAAAGGTCTGCATTCGGTAAAAATGAGCAAATCAAATTTTTGAATTCACATTTCATGTCCAGTTTTTGTGGCACACATGAGGCAGGTAGCAATGTTATAAGCGGGATAATGTGCAACCAGCCGCCTGTTCTACGCTTCATGTCGGGTCCTGATGGCGCTGTCATTGCTTATTTCTGCGATAACAACCGGCTGCCTATACATTATACCTTACTTATTGCATTTTATCAATAGAAATTCCTAATTTGTACACAAAGCAAAGTCATTACAACTCATCAAAGTAAATAGCAACACTTGTAACACCAGTTTAAAATAAAATTTTATAGTGATAAGCCACTTCTCTCTCTAAGCTCAGGCTAAAAACATGCAAATATGAATGTGTAGAATGATTGACAGGTGGAGAGTGTTTTTTAAAGAGTTCAGTCTTCTGAGTGGATCACACTGTGTGAGTGCCTTTCTGCTCAGTTTTTGCTGTCTACAGAGTGTTGTTCTGTCAGAGACAGCTGTGATTTCCCAGAATATCAGTGATATATGTCAAGTAGATGTAATCATCTGTAATTTAATGTGTAGCTCACGTCAACACGAGAATTCTGTCATTACTTACTCACCTTCATGTTGGTAAATCTGTGTTTTAAAACCACTTTCCATATAAATAAAGTATATTAGGACAGCTATCAGATATCAACTTGGAATACAGCAGTTTTATGATCATTTTATGGTAGTGGGTATAACTTTGGAGCTTGACAGCCGCAGCAACAGTTGCCAGGATGCTGTTCTATCAGTTCCATCATGGTGGGTAACTATTGACTTACATCAAATGTTAAGTAACATATTGGTAAAACTGTATACCTTAAATCCACTGTCAATTTAGATAAAAACGTCTGCAACTAAAAGCATTACATTTACATTGTATGAAATGTAGCGAAATCTAGTGGTGAGGTTTCAACTTGCAACCAATGGCTGACACAGGACAAAGATGTCGTCACGTTTTTGCTTCTTTACCGAAGGAGCGTAATAAAAATTTTTATTAAGGAAATGTGCTGTGTAGAGCAGTTTGTTCTCGTTGCTGATCTGTGCCCGCCGGTACGTAAATGGTTTCATATTACCACCGCAGGAAAATCTTGAGAATGTAAACACATTGGTAACACTGCCTTGGTAACACAAGAGACTATGACGGTGCTCAGAACGGTTCAGCGCAATGGTGGAAAAGCACCCGACATGGTGAATTTGATCTAAGGGGACCCGCGGTGTAGATAGAAATAGCTCATTCTAAGGTAATTAAAACATAACGCTTTATTATGTTAGGTCTTATACAGCTGTGAACACATACAGTAGTTATGTATATTCATTTCCGTCAATAGATCCTCTATAAAATTACACACTGGACCTTTAATGTGTCGTGATGTTGAGCTTCTCTGATGTTTGAAAAGCTGTGGACATTTCATTGGCTCAGTTTCTTTGGTTACAGTCGGTTTGTTGCTGATGTCACTCGTGACATTAAGTTCACAAACCCTTTAGAGATCAGAGAGAGAGAGAATGAGAGAGAGAGAGATTTTGGATATCGTAGACACTTACATGTGTTGAGCATATGGGTATCATTAATTCATGTGTATCATAAACATTTTACAAAAATAAAACTGTGTTTTGTAATGTTGGAAATTTGTATTTAGTCCTCCATACAGGTTCTGAAATGCATTGCATCCATGTATGTGGGAGCTCAGGTTATTCCATCAGTTGGTCAAATGAACCCATGAATACACCTTAAATGTTCCTTGTAGTAATCGAGTCATACTTTCAAAATCGTGACAGGAAAGTGAAGGGGGACGTTGAAATGACTTTAGGGTTGGGCCTCTAGAGAGATCTCTACACCCAGTGCTTGACAACTCGTATCATTAATCTGCGCATACGACAACAGGCCATCCATCTTCAGTACAGATAGCTGATCCTAAAGGACATCATCTGCTACCACACACACCGAAGCAACCCCGAGCATGAACATGAAGAGTTTTTTCACACATAGAAAGAAACTGACTGAAACCAAACCCAAGGATTTTTGAGGTGAACTGGTTAAAGAAAATTCCTGGTTTGATATGTGCAGATATCTATTGACGGTTTCATCTTTACAACATAAACAAACTTACTGCGCACTTATGTGACCCCAACTGAACTTCCGGTACACTTCTGCAAACAATAGAGTGTCTATAATTATTTCTGATAACAATCAATGAAATCTTTCTATTAGAACTGTTACTTGGCTAAACTTGTATTTCCAATTTTTTTTATTTAGACTGCGATACCAAGTTCAACCGCTAGATGTCAATGTACCTTACAATTTCTTTAAATGCCAGCAAACTACTGGACCCATTCAACAAATTAATACAACAAAATAATATTAATTATTTTAATATTAACATAAATTAAATAATATATTAATAGTTATATTATTAGACACTAGCCAAACACAAACCAGAAGATAACTGGGGGTCAGGCGCGTTCGCGTCTGATGAAACGGTCTATGGATGATGACCCTTGTGTCATTTAGCATTTAACCCCATCTGGAGTGTCATTTCCTTAATGGCTTTGTTGGACTTTAACATTGCTTAAAGATCTTGTTGAAAAATCTCTCAATGTGTATTTCATTTTAAAATAAAATAAACTGCAGACTTTTTAAGGCACAAATTGCACTTCATCCTCAGAGATTGAAGACTGTGTCTGGTGTGTGATGTCATGAAGAAACGTGTGCACAAAGAAAATTGCTATTTATGAACGTTGACAGTTTAACATTATAACATTTTCAAAAACTTTAATAAAGTTAAGTTTAATTAAAGCGAGTTTGGGCGTTTGTTGTTCTGAAGATGTTTGAATACTGCATGAAACACACATGATTTATTATTTTTATAATTCGTACATCTGCTTTGTTCTCGGCGAGGTTTAGTGGTGATAAATAGCAGCATATCAAGACAACAGAGATGCCCGCACTGTGAATCATCTGAACACAAACACTAACATGTCACACTTTGTGTGTGTTCCGCAGTGCTAACATAAATCCACAAGGACAGCAGGAGGTTGTGTGCATGCTAACTTCAGCAGACACACACACACACACACACACACACACAGCTGGAGGGTTTACACTACTAACACAAAGCATTCTGGTATACATGTATCCAAATCACCACTGTCTGTCTTTCTGTCTATCCATCAAAACGACACATGATAACTGAGAAAAATGTTATGCTGTCAGTCTTTCACATTGCTGTTGGATGACTTTATGTCACTCCTGAGGTTTGATTTTGTTGAAATTCAACAGCAACTGGACTGGAATCAACAAAATACATCTAGAAATTATGATTTTAAATGAAAATTTGGAAAAGTCTCTTAATTTATTTCCATGGCTGTTTATATATATATATATAAATACTGTATATATACTATCTAATTATACAGTTTCTTTAACAAATTATGTTCGGTTTTTGATGCACTTGTACTTTTGCTGTTGTGATTGCTTCCATTGTTCCTCATTTTGTATGTCGCTTTGGATAAAAGCGTCTGCTAAATGACTTAAATGTGAATTTAAGCTTTGTACAAAATGTACAATGTATATAAATAAAACAAACCACTGATACAGGGAGTGTAACACAGAGTTCCTGTGTGAATGGATTAAAGCAGATTTTATGAGCTAGACTGCGACCGCTCAGAAACACTAAAGTCCATTTTATTGTCAGCTCTTCCAAGGAGAGCTGTATGCATGCACGAGAGAAGTGAGAAGATCTCAGCTTCTCTGGAGAGCTTCTGCTCAGGGGTGAGAAATAACCCCCAGCGTTTAATCCACTTACATGTGTGCGTCTACACAGAGTTTCTGATCCTAAATCCCCAGCATCAATGAGCTCATTCTCTCACAGCTGACCGACCACAACATCTGTATACTGTTTAAGATGCAGAGAGCGAGAGAGAGAGACAGAGAGAAAGAGAGAGGGATGGATATAAAAATGGAGATATGTACAGTCGCAGAAAAAAATCAAGAGACCATTTGAAGAATTTGGTTCCAAATTGAGATTACTCATCATTTTTCAAAAATCATGTTTTTCATTATGTTAAGTTATGTTTTTGTTGTGTTTTATTGTGTTCGTTAGCTTAATTTGTTTTTGTTATTATGGCTTAAATAAACAAAACAAAACAAACCAGCTGCAGTTTGATTTATATTAATTGGAATTCACATAAAAAAACATTAAAATGTCTCATTTTGGAACCAGACTCTTCATATCAAAATGAATTAAATTTATCATTAAAATCTGATTTTCTGAATTTTATTATGTATAGGTGTGTGTTTAGGTAAAATTATTATTTTTGTTTCATTCTGTAAACTTCTTACAATATTTCTTCCAAATAAAAATATTGTTTCTATTTACATTTATTTGGAGAAAATAAAAAAAGGAGAAACAAGGAAAATAACAGAAAAGATGCTCTGTATACATAGACATATGACTGTTGTATTGCTTAAAAGTGAATTTGAACTTGTTTTCTTTGCAGTATTTGAGGTCTGAAAAAATACAGAGCTTCTTTTCTGTTATTCTCACCTGTTTTTCCAGTTTTCATTTTCTGCAAATATATTCAAATAGAAAGAAAAGTTTTATTCGACATTTGGTGAAAATAGTGTTAGTAGTTCACAGAATGCACCAAAAAGGATCATCGTACCTAAACACACACATGTTAATAATACATTTTAAAATCGGTCTCTGAGATGGTCTATTTTTTCCTGCGGCTTAATAGCATCGATAAAATAAAACTGAAAGTTTAAGTTATTTCATTTTAATATATTATTTATAGATTTATTTATCAAAATACGACCTTTCAAATAGCTTGTTGATAAAATCTCTTGGTCTGTGCTCATATTTGCAAACATACAGTCCAACCTGCAAGCAAAAGTCAGCAATCTCAACTCATACATTTCTCATTGAGGGGTCCGGGAGGTTTATTTCAATTTTCTTTATTTCAATTTCGTATATAAAATGTGTGATCTCTGAATTGGTTGTTGCTCACAAGTCTAGAGAGCTCAGAACTGCTTTATCTCATCAAGTCAAAGGTCAACAGGGGCAATACCTACTCATATCTGAAATGTAACCCGGATGAATTCTGCTTTCCTAATTCGCTCCTTGTCTAAATATATTCTCTCTGAAGAGTCCAACAGTGTCACAATTCCAGGAAGCTTTTCTGGCCGACTGTATTCGTTTTAAAGATGAACAAACCCAACATGTCTAAAATGGAGATGAAT